>JAJKFI010000007.1:22241839-22267175 GCA_029204185.1 Lerista edwardsae
TTTCGCAGGGGTGGGGAAGATGGCGAAATGGAGCGGTACGCAACGGGCGGGCTGCCGCTCACCCGTTCCTCCCGCCCAGCGTTCCGGCTGCATGACGCCGCTGCCCCACACCAATACTTGGTCTTCATTGGGATTCTTCCGTAACTAATACTTTGAATACTAAATAGCTATGCTTATCAGCAGAATAAATTGGGTTTGGATTTTTAAAAATTTTTTAATGCTAAGGTCTTGATTTCTGAGAAATCAGTCTTATAAGAGCAATGTATCTTATAAAGCCAGGAATGAAATAAATCTATAATGTTTATGTCAGTACTGTGATAGAATTACCTATATTCCAGAGTAGTAAGAATATATAGTATAGGGTCCCTAATAGGGATGAAAAGTTGTTGAAGGGCTGCAGATTGTTTAGCAGTTTTAACTTTTTCTGGAACATGTGTTATCTAATGCTTTCATTAGTATGGAACAAAATGTACTGACTAGTTTACTATAATGTTCTGTTTCGTAGTTAGGACATCATCTAGGATTTAATTCAGCTGACTGTTCCCATTGTCAGTTAGTGTGTACATTGCTGTGTACTTTGTATTATGTGTTTTGGGGGATTTAGCATGTCACTTAAAACCTATGCAAATACACTTCAGTCCTAAGTCTTCCAAACAGTTACTTTACAGCCGTTCATGCAGTTACTTTCAGTCACGTTTTCTCTACTCTAGTGTGAACTGAAAATGCAGATATGTACTGCATATACAGTACATATTTGTACTGCGATATGCTGCAATTGTGCAATTGCAAGGAGATCAAATTGGTCAATCCTATGGGAAGTGAAGCCTGATTGCTCCCTGTAAGGACAAATACTGAAGCTGAAGCTCCAATACTTTGGCCACCTCATGAGAAGAGAGGACTCTTTAGAAAAGACCCTCATGCTGGGAAAGATGGAAGGCAAAAGGAGAAGGGGGCGGCAGAGGATGAGATGGTTAGATAGTGTCACCGAAGCAATGAGCATGAAATTGGGCGAACTCCGGAAGCTAGTGGAGGACAGGGAGGCCTGGTGTGCTGTGGTCCATGGGGTCGCAAAGAGTCGGACACAACTTAGCAACTGAACAACAACAAATGCTGCAATTGTGGGCATAGCTACAAAAATGGTAGATTAACTTCAGTTTTTTGCTCCATGAAGATGAGGAGCTTCCTTTCACAGACAGACCCCCTTCCATAAGTGGAACTCTATTCTGTGAATAGAGCTCAAATATTTGGATGCACCCCATAATGTGATCAAGGCCCAAGAGCTATTGTGTACCATTTAGGGCGCAATCCTAACCTGGACCTAGGCCAGCAGAAATCCATGCGGCATCCTCCAAGAGTGTTGCAAACATGCTTTACGGCACATTTGCAACACTTCTAGGCAGCACAAATCACTTGTGCTGGCCTAACTCCGGATTAGGATTATGCCTTTAAGCAAACTTTCAGACCAATGAGCTTTTGAAAAATTAAATATTTATTGAGTATCTCCCAAATGGGGAATGAAAATGTGTTAAAGTTAAATTGACACTTATAGCATGAAGGAAATATTTTTGTTTATATTTTAGCGGGCCATGTTGTAAAATATTCTGTAACATAGTGTTGATTTACATGGTACAGCTAATGGAGAAAAGTATTTTTAGCTATAAATCAAATGGCTATGCAGTCAGTATAAACAAGGTGCCTGTACTTACTTATTTTACATGTGTTTCCTGGAAGGACAAAACATTTTAACAGCTTCACTATAAAAATGCTTTACCAAAACATTCACTGAATTCTTTGCTATGCAAGTGTAGCAATTTAAATAAAGTGTTTGGTAGGATATTCTCTTCTTTGCTTTTCTGTGGCAGTTCGTCCCTCTAAATCTAGATAAACTCAGAGAGAAATGTTTGTGCTTGGTCTCTTTATTAACACATTTTAGGTGGTATTTTATGAACATTCACTAGGGAAATATTATAGCATGGTTAATTATTTTTCAAGTAGGAGCTGGGACTTGCCTGTCAGATGACTACCTTGATGTTATAAAGCCTTGCATATCTTGAACATGCTTTTGATTGTCCTGCAGTGTTTGTGTGGAGTGTTCAGTACCAAGTGCAATGTGTATTTTTCTTCTTCCCCTCTAGGAATGATATTTTTGTCTTCTTGTTGAGCACAAGAGCTGGTGGCTTAGGCATTAATCTTACAGCTGCAGATACGGTTAGTACACAGCCTGGTTTGAACATGTTATCTTAGTGTTGTATTCCAGGATAGTCTGCACTAAGGTGAAACGGCTGTAACAGGATGTATGCTATGCAAACAAAAGCATACAGCTACCTTAGTCTCCTAAATTAACACAACAACCACTGATCATCTTTACAAGTGAGAGCTGGGATTTGCCTACTAGTACCAAATTACTCAATTAAATTTAAAGACGTGCTTTTCTTGCCTGTACTAATTCAGAACATGATAGCTGCTTCTTGCATTGTGTTTTCTTTTCCAAAAATGCACATGCCAACACATATGAAATGTTATATAGCTGTTTAGTTCACTGCTGGCACACTAATTGGGCACCATAGTATGTGTGTGTGTGTGGGGAACAAGAAACCATTTGCTGAAAATACGAACTGTGTATATCCTCCTTCCTACATATAAGTTATTTGTGTTGGAAATGGTTTTGTGTCAAAACTAGCCCTTTAAATAGTTACAATTTTATTCAAAATACATTAACAGCCGTGCAAGGACCACTGACTCACCCAGTGTGTTTTTAATTGCAATCACTGCTCAAAAAGCAGTGACTAATATCTTAATGTGAAGTCCAGTGCATTTTTTTAGCATCAGATTCAATAGGTGTTTGAAAATGCGAAAGATATTGAGCAGTTTGGATAATGTCCAAAATGTCCAAAGGGAACTTTGCAGATATGTATTAATCTATAGCTATGAAAATGTGTCAAGATTTTTGAGTGTATTCAGCGAGTTATTTCATAGTGTCATGAAATTGCTACCTGGAGAACCCTTTTTTCATCATCTGTTCAACTATAACCATGCAAATAACGTGTTCTCCTGTCCATTCACCTTCATGCAACTCTTCCAGTATCCCCACATCCTCTGCTATGACAAAGCCTAACTATATGCACTTACCTGGAAATAAGTCCCGTTGAACTCAGTGGGACTTACTTCTGAGTGGACAAATGTAGCGTTACACTTCAAGCTAATCAAAGTTAAGCCAGAGGCTGCCTCTGGCTCACAGTTCTTGGGATCCAACCCTGTATCTCTCAGTAACGTGGTATTCTAGAGGCCCACCTCCCAAGGCTATTCTGAGGACAAATGAAAAGACTCTTTGCTATAAACGTTGCATTATGTAAACTAGTGGAGGGGATTGGTAGAATCTCTTTTATATTTGCAACTTCTTCTCACAAATGTCCTTGCAGGTAATTTTCTATGACAGTGACTGGAATCCAACAGTGGACCAACAGGCCATGGATCGAGCTCACCGATTAGGTCAGACAAAACAGGTCACTGTGTACCGGTTGATTTGCAAAGGGACCATCGAGGAGCGCATCTTGCAGAGGGCGAAGGAGAAAAGTGAGGTAAGGAAGCACACATGGAATAATGAGAAGTGGAGAGAATGTGGGTGCCTGACATAGCACCAGCAGGTCCCTGTCTGACAGCAACAGCACCAAATTTGGAGGCGAACAGAGACGCAATACTCTGTGACCTGGCTTTTTATAAGTATTGCGGCCGTTGTGAGGTGATCTCATCAAGAACCATTTTTTTGCTTCTGGATAACCCTTGATGATGGATCCCTGTGTTTTCCACCCTGCAGGTAATGAATGTCTTGATTGCTCTGGAGGCCCATGCCCAGCGGTGTCATGCAGCCGGAACGCTGGGCGGGAGGAACGGGTGAGCGGCAGCCCGCGGGGGCGGGGAAGACGGCGAAACGGAGCGGTACGCAACGGGCGGGCTGCCACTCACCCGTTCCTCCCGCCCAGCATTCCGGCTGCGTGACGCCGCTGCCCATGCCTCAATTAGAATGCTGCTCTTGACTGAGTTCTACCCTGTAGTTGGTGAGGGAAGCTAAGATTAGAGGCACTTCTTCTGTGTTGGTAATGACACTGTTTGTTCAAAGCCAAGACGCTCCTAGAATGTAACTTGTTCACAGGTTCAAATCTGCTGCTCTAGCAAAGTGTGGTCAGCCAGGACATTTTCCAGCAGGAAGAAAGGAAGGCAAGGCTTTCTCCTAAGCCAGCCAGCTTGGGCAGGGGGAGGGATTGCTCTGTCAAACCAAACGATGGCCTACTGGGGGACCCAAGGCCTCTTGCTCTCAGCCCCATTCAAAATGCCACGAAACTGGCTGGTTGTTATGGTCTCTTGGCATCCACTCAGCCCCATGTGCCCATGTAAGCAAACATGCCAGGCATCAATTAAGAGAAAACATGTCAGGCCACATTGGGACAAGAATGAGAAAATAACTGGTGCATTACATGTTACTGTGTTCATAGGATATGTGAGAGAAGCTGTAGAGCATTATTTAAATGCACAAAAAAAAACAGGCACATCTAAATTATTTTTAAAGTGTTTGAACATATAAACAGGGCCAGCTTCAGAGGATGGAATGTGCCTCATTGAGCCATATCACAGCAGGGTTTTCCCCTTCCTCTTAGTTATCTCTGAAATTAAATTGTCTGGAAAGAGCTGCTGAGGGATCCTTTTTTTCAGATCCAAAGGATGGTGATCTCGGGCGGCAATTTCAAACCGGACACCCTGAAGCCCAAGGAGGTGGTTAGTCTGCTACTGGATGATGAAGAGCTAGAGAAAAAATGTATGTTGCAAGACCACATTTGTGCTGCCATCCTATACTTTCACTAGTTCTTGACATATTTTTGTCCAAACCTGTGCCTTTGTCTCTGTGCCCTGGCTATAATGTGAGGTAGATGAAGGAATTTGCTTTGTGTGTATAGGTAGGGGTGTTGTGAGTGTTGTTGTTGTTGTTGTTGTTATTGTTAAATACCGCATAAAAACATAAAACACCATCTTTTGGCAGTTTAAATATCTGAATAAAAACAAAAAACACTGCATTTTGGTGTTTAAGACATTTTCCAAAAAATAAAATAGGCTACTTTCCCAATTAGAAACAACACTGTGGCTGCATCTGCTGACACTGTATCACCTGTATCATCTACCTAGTACACTTTTAAAGCATTTAACATTAATAAAAATGAGAACTTGGAATGAGAATGTAGAATAAAAACACATAACACTGCAATTGTCTATTTTAATCAAGAAATTTGGGGAGGGGAAATCACCCAAAAGAAACACACACCCCTGTGTATAGGGTTAAAAGTCAACTTTTAAAGTCAACTGCAGCATCTGTATTTAGGTTGCCGAGCATACGTTCGGCTGTATTTCACATCCATTTAATGCTTTGCATCATCTGACGATCTTTCGTTGAGGAAGTGTGGAACGTAGTAGAAGGGTGTGATGCCAAATGGGTGGGATAAAGGATACATTGAAGGGACAATTCAAGCCTTGTACCTAGGAAAATGTATTGCAAGAATATGTGCATCTTTCCTGCCAGAGGTGTCTGACTATGTTCTTAACCCGCAGTGCGTCAGCGGCAGGAGGAGAAGCGGCAGCAGGAGGAGACAAATCGTGTGAAAGAGCGTAAACGGAAGCGGGAGAAATACGCTGAAAAGGTATCTTTACAAACTCTTGTTTGTTATCTTCATCGTAGTGTTGAATATGAATTTTCATTGGCCACAGGGAAGTCTGTCCTATTGAGGTTAATTTCAGAGCCACCTTGGGCAGGGGATTCAGAGTGCTGTCCTAACCAATGTTCCAGCACCGGGGTAAGGGCAATGCGGTAAGGGAATAAACCAGCGGCGTCATGCAGCCGGAACACTGGGCGGGAGGAACGGGTGAGCGGGGGCGGGGAAGACGCGGGGAGGACGCGGGGGCGGGGAAGATGGCAAAATGGAGCAGTACGCAACGGGCGGGCTGCCACTCACCCGTTCCTCCCGCCCAGCGTTCCGGCTGCATGACGCTGCTGGAATAAACTACTACTGAAGTTGTAGATGAGCTTCTCATAAGATTCAGCTAATGGCATTGCATAATGTGGCGGACTGGAACTTTATCTGTCTGACTTTTATTTATGTATGTATTTGATTTTTATCCTGCTTTTCTCTCAAAGCAGCTCACAGCCATATTAAAATACAATGAAAATCAAATGCCAGCTATACAACTTTTAACCTCTTTCCCGAGTCTCCAGGCCTTACACTGCTTGCCTCTTTTGTTTGATTACAGAAAAAGAAGGAAGATGAGTTAGATGGGAGGAAAAGGAAAGAGGGCCTGAATCTGGTGATCCCGTTTGTTCCGTCTGCAGATAACTCCAACCTTTCAGCTGATGGAGACGAGTCGTTCGTTAGTGTAGATTCGGCCATGCCCAGCCCTTTCAGTGAGGTGAGGCTCTCCTTGCATCATTATAGGGCTATTTCATATATGACGGGGATGGCCAAACATGCTTCATAATGATGCATTAGAGCAACAGTGGTAGAAACAGTGGTCCAGCGCATCATTGGTAGGAAATGGGTAAGAGCCACATACGATAAACTTCAGATGTTAGAGAGCCACAATATTTAAGAAGCATTTCGATTCTTAACTATATTGACTCACCATGAACATTGAATGTACGTTTTAATTCAGAGGTCTTCAGTCTATACCAAGTAAATAATTATAAAGCATGGATTTTTTATGTACCTTTTATATTAATTGTGATGCAAAAAGGAGCTCAGCCAACCTATTTCTGCGAGCTGCACATTGTATGTCAAAGAGCCGCATGTGAATTGTGAGCTGCGGTTTAGCCATTCCTGATATGACCTTTTCCATATGAAGATCAGTGTGACGAAAATAGCATTTATATCTGGAGTTTATTTTGATGTGGGGAAACAAACTGTTAGGCAGCACTTTGTATTTGACAACGTATCCTTTTTTATCCCTTCAATATAGAAATATAGAATATATCCCTTCCTCTAGGAAGTCTTTCCAGCTTCTGAGTACCTTATGCCTGCCTCGTACCTAGATTATCTTGAACAATTGCACAGTTCAGTACTGATCATTTAAATTCTACACCCACCTGGCACATTATTCTTTCGTTTTCCAAAAATTTAAAAGCATGGGAAGATCAATCATACTTACACCTGACCTGACTGTCATGTAGGGCATAAATATTACCTCCTGTTAAGAGGCCAGCATCCCCAAGGCACACGTGACCCAAAGCACGGAGTTATGACCATTCTGTTGCCTTTTGGACTTAGATTTGGAGTGGTGGGGGAGGGGGGAAAGTTCCAGCTGTGACTACTTACATGTATTTCTGCTAGCAAAATGCAAGCTACATAGTATAATGTAAACCGTCTGTTTTTAAAAAAACTGGTACAGATCTCCATCAACAGTGAGTTGCACATGGGATCCATTCCTCCTGATGAGAGCAGCAACGACATGTTGGTGATCGTAGATGATCCAGCCTCCTCAGCGCCTCAATCAAGAGCCACTAACTCTCCTGCTTCAATAACTGGCTCCGTCTCGGACAACATGAATGGTTAGTATTTGTCTAGAAATGTTGAACCCTTGCCGAAGTCCTATACTTTGAATTGACAAGGGTTTGCCCAAAGGCATGTGTGAGCAACATTTGAGCATGGAAATTGTATGCAGGGCTGTAACGCATACTTGTTATAATTACCATTTGCTTGCACTAATCAGCATGGGCCTGTGCCCTTCTTCTGTGCTCACTTACACCATGGAACGTAAGAAACTAACTTCTACTGAGTTAGACCTTTGGTCCACCTACATTCAGCATTCATGACATTGTCAGCAGCTCTCCAAGGTTTTAGGCAGGAAATTTTTCCTGCCCTCTCTGGAGATGCTGGGGATTGACCCTTGGACCTTCTCTACATGCTCAAGCATTAAAATGTGCATAGTATATGGATAGGGAGCAGTCAGAGAGGGCTGGACTGAAGGCTCTCTGCGCCTTACTTTGCCCATCTCTGGGTGAGAGACAGTCTGGAAAAGACATCCATTTTCAGATGTGTTTGCAGAATGAAAGCTAATGAGTTTTAATCATATGCTGCATGTTTAATGCTTTTGTTTCTACACAAGATTTAGAAGGTAGAGTCATGTACTGGCTAAGAGTGTGATCTGGGAGGTTTCTGGTTCATTCTCACGTCTGCCATAGAAATTCTGGGTTACAAGGTTCATGGCATAACAAATACTTCTTCACACTGCACATAATTATTTTGACTGGCTTTAAAAAGGGGGGTTGAGCAAGGTCATGGCGGGCAGGTCTGTGAAGGACTATTCATGGTAACTTTACCCTGAGTTGCCAGTTGCAGGGAAGCAGTGACAGAAGAGAGGTATGCCTTTCTTTCCTGCTTGTGGCCTTCCCAGATGGCAGAGGGGAAACAGGGTTCTAGGCTTGATTGATCTTATATTTGATTAAGCAGATCCCTTCAAAATGTAGCTTAGGCAACTCTGTCCTTTTCTTTCACCTGGCTGCATTATGTGAAGGGGCGGACCTACTTGAAATGGCGCCCATGGTCTGCCCCTAGGGCCATGGTCTGCCCCTAGGGGCACGCAACGTCATGACATCACAACATTGTGACATCATGACGTAGCGCCCCACCCCCCTCTAAGAAGCACGGTCTGTTTGCTCCCGCCGGCCCTTTAAGGCCAGCGGGAGCGAACAGAATGCGGCCGGGGTGCTGCGTTCTGTTCGCTCCCACTGGCCTTAAAGGACTGGCGGGAGCGAACAGAATGCAGCGCCACCCAGCGCCCCGCCTCCCCGCCTTGAGAAGTGGGAGGGGGCGCCAGGCGGCGCCGCCGCATTCTGTTCGCTCCCGCTGGCTCTTTGGGGCCGGCGGGAGCGAACAGAAAGAACGTGGCTGGGGCGCCATGTTCTGTTCACTCCCACTGGCCTTAAAGGGCCGGCAAGAGTGAACAGAACACGGCGGCGCCCAGTGCCCCACCCCCCGCCTTGAGAAGCGGGAGGGGGCGCCGGGTGGCAGCACGTTCTCTATACTCTGGCTGGCCTTAAAGAGCCAGCCGGAGCGCGGAGAATGCGGCGCCACGCAGCACCCCGTCCCCCACTCCTAAGAGGCGGGAGTGGGCGCCGGGCGGCAGCGCGTTCTTCTCGCTCCGGCTGGCTCTTTAAGGCCAGCTGGAGCGAGGAGAACGCGTCGCAGGGCAGGGGCGGGCTGGGCCGCGGGCGCCATTTTGGGGGCGGGGTGCGCCATGGTTACGGCGCCCTCTCCCAAGGTGGTGCCCAGGGCTCGTGCCCCCCTTGACCCCCACTAGATCTGTGACTGATTATGTGGATATACTAACCTAATTTTTTAAGGTTACATAAGATTACATAATTTGTGTGAAGCTTTGAGGCCAGGTTTTAGATATTATACTAAACCAACAGTTCCCAAACTGTGGTCCGGGACTCACCAGTGGGTTGATGGATTGTGAAACCAATTTTTGATGGATTGTGAAACTGAGAAAGTATTTTGTGAAACTGACAAGGAATGCTATGTGCATTCAAGGATAAACAACCTGCTACTTGGAGGACGGGAGCACTGCCACCCAATCGCCATTATAGCCACAGGGGCTTGAGCAGCTGGTAAAATGAAACCTTTTTTTTAGCTGGTTCCCAGCACTAAAAGGTTTTGGGAACCACTCTGCTAAACCATGTTATGATCCTGATTTAGCATTACAGTCACGTGTCTTGGGCTCATAACCCTCTACTCCAGTGCTATTCAAAGTGGTGGGTCACAACCCACCATTGAACATTTAAAAGGGCCATTCCCCTTAAGGAATGTGTGCCCCGACAGTGCCTCAGTGGTCATGGCGCACCATCTTTGGATTCCTGGAGAGTGTGGAGACTGCTACTGTACTCCTTTGCACATGGAGGCGGGCAGAAGATATGCCTGAACCTGGTTAAAACAAACTGGGATTTGCCACTGTGTCTGAATCCAGAAATCCCAGCTTATTCTAGTGACTGTGAGCAGCTCAGGGATATCCCTCTTTTTTTCTGTCTGAGAAATGTGACCGTCTTATGAGTGGGGACCTGCTTGGTAGTGGAGGCTGCAAAGACGGACCAGACTGTGTTCTTTACTAAAGCTGCATGTAACTGTGTTTCCCTGTGTTCTTCCTTCATTTGTTCTCTTAAGGAATTTCACTACAGGATGTGCCGGTCCCAGGGAGAGGCCATTCAGGTAGAAGCCGAGGTCGCCCCAAGAGTTCCAACAGTGGGTCGAAAAGCGCAGGGAAAGGCCGGAGCCGGAAATCAACAGCAGGAAGCGCAGCAGCCATGGCAGGGGCTAAGGCAGGGGCGGCGGCAGCCTCTGCAGCCGCGTACGCAGCTTATGGGTACAACGTCTCCAAAGGTAGGAGCCGTGCGACTCGGGCACATCGCACGTTTTTGACATCACCTGTCTTTGGCCACCCTCATAGCTTTGTCTGCCCAAATGGGGTCCAGATGTATTAACAATTATGGTGGCAATAAAATCATACTTTTCTGCCACCATTGTGTCGGCACAGAGCCCGCCAGTGGAGCTTTTCCAAGTGGTTAACAGCTTTTTTTATTCTGGCGCATCAGGAGGTGAGGAAGAGCCGTCAGTAGCCTGCTGCGACATGTTTGCAAGGCAGTTTGCTGAATAAAATCACTCAAATCCATTTTGACAGACTCCGTTTTAAGAGTGGGTCCCATGGTGCTTACGTGCCCTGTTTTAATGGCTAGTTTTCAGCGTACACAGCTGAAATAGGGTGCTTGGATGTTGTGTGACTGGCCCACTCACCCACCTGACTTCTTAAGGAGCCTTGACCAGCAGGTGTTGGAGAGAATGAGTGCCTCCTTGGTGGGCAAAGTTCTGGTAGGCTTATAATAGATCATTGTAAGAACTTTGGTTAAAGCCCCCCCCCCCTTGACCCAACTAACCTAGGAAATAATCAGCATGTCTCCAACTTGCCATTTATGGACAAGGCATATGAGTAGATAGTAGTGTTCCCAATTCAAGTCCTCACACTTTAATGCAGAGTAAAGTAAACAGAGAGACAAGGCCACTGCCTGCCTGCCAGCCCCCTCCCGCACTTCCCAGACAGGGTCCAGTGCCGCTTCCTTCCCTTCCTCCCTCAGGAGGGCCATCTAGGAAGGGACTTCCTGCTCCTTTTTTCATGAGGACCCTGCTTAGGAAATAAAATCTCCCTTCCCGCCTCACTAGTTGGGCAGAGTTGTCAGTTCACTGAGTTTGCTGGTTAACAACGCTTATACAGTTCTCTCGCACCAAGATGAGGTGATGGTTGGTCAAAATATTCCTTGATACAAAATGCACCAAAAAACCAGCCCTTGTTGTAAAACTTCCTTTCCACCATAATGAATGGGCTCAGATTGAGAACCTTCAGGCTTAGAAAGAGACTAGAAATATATATTTTTTTCAAAAAAAAAAGAATTAAAGGTAATGAAATGTACAGTTAATTTTAATGCTGTTTTAATTTGATGTGCAACTTAAAAAATTGTCATGTGTGGCATTTCATGATGAGGAAGGATCTGTTGTTGTTTGTTTTGCTGCTAGGTATGTCTTCAGGCAGCCCTCTTCAGACACCACTTATCCGACCTGCTGGGCTTGCAGACTTTGGACCATCAAGCGCCTCTTCTCCCTTGAGCAAAGGAAACAACATTTGTGGAACTTCCAAAACCTTAAACCTGACAGGTTCCTTGGCACAAGACACCCCAATACGAAAACAGTACAAAGGAGCCCACACTTCAGGTGGGCGGTAGTAATTCCTGGAACCTACCTGTGTCCATATCAGCTTTCTGAGCAGCCCACGCCTACCAGCAAAAGGGTATACAGATGATGCCTTGTTTCCATCCCACGTGTGGGTGTGAAGAAGATTACTGCACTACTGGGGCAAGAGGTGTTCTGCGTGCACTTTTCATGCACAGCCCAGATTTACTACTTTTGCAGGTTTGGGAGGAGGAGGAGGAACAGAAACTTGGGATGCTTGAGCTTAACGTTTCCATTACGTTTTTTTTGGCATCCTGCAAATCATGTGGGGGAGGATCCGGCTTCCATGCAAGACTGGCTGCAAGATCTCCCCCCTTATTTGTGTTCACACCAGCGTCCTCCACTCCCGTCTTTCAGGTTTCGTATGGAATTCAGCTTCATTCTTGTAATGGTGCCCTGCAGAATTCAGAGGAGCCTTCTGGTCAGTGCACCGCCCAAGGGAGTGCTGGAGAAATAATATGGTGGTTCTGATGGATATGAATGGTGGATGCCACAAAGAATAGATTTCAAGGGAGAGAGGCCTTTTGCACTGTGTCCTAGAAAGAGTTATTTTGTCAGTATCGTACTTCTGAACACTTGGAGTACCAGGCAGTCAGTACTGGTTAGCAGGACAAATGAGAGTTTTTGGGAATGACTGCATCACAAAGTGGAAGGAACTGTAAATCACCACTTTACCTTGCAACATCTGGGTTTGGCCACTCATAATTTCATAGCATTGGGTTTAAAATGCATTTTCTTGAATTTGGCATATGTGCGAACCTTAAGCGTTTTAGAAAAAAAAAGTCAGCCATTTTGTGTGTCATTTTTAACAAGACAGAATTGGTGTGGAATGAAAAGCCCCTGCTTTTCCTCTCATTGTGCCATGGAAGAGCTTTTTGAGGCACTGCTAATTGCCATACCGTTTCTGCCCAGTCTCTAGACAGAGCAGCGTCTCTCCTTCCAAGCAGTCCACTCAACTGTATTCTTTCTTGTTTCTCAGCAAATCTCATTTGTCTGCAACCTGTACACCCAGCAGGCTGAAATTTCTCCATTGTTACGATCTGGCATTATAGCAAAGCCCTGTGAAAGTCCCTAGACCGCAGCAGCATCATTGTTGCAACTGTTCTGGTACTCCATTCTGAATGCATACGAACCCACTACTTTGGCATGGTATGTATCCTGTCTGCATTGCACTGAAATGAAGGAGGGAGGCAGTTCCCCTGCCTTCATGTTGACACGAGGTGTGGGTGTTTTCTGGGCATTTTCATCCTTCAGGGGAGAACCAGGTTACGAGGTGAAGATCTCCGCTAAGACAGCAAAGGGTTTTTCAGTCTCATGCACCTTGCCTGGCAGATCCCGCAGTGTAGAGCAAGTGCTTCCTGTTGACTCTGCCTCTAATTTGCACACCTGAAAATAGCAGAAATGAGTTCAGTTAGATTGACCTTTTTTTGTAAGAAAACATATTTGAAGGGGATGATTGGGTGGGGAGGGGATATTTAAGTTAAATCATGAAGATTTTACCCCTCCGCCCCCCCCCCTCAGATTCACATGTCTGTATATACAGTGTTTAGAGGGAATCAGAAAAATGCCAAGCCTTTTTTCCCCTCTTTGAATGTGCTGTCTATTTTTATAACTGAACTTGTATATATGTATACAAAGAGACACATCTTTCTTTTACTAACTGGAGAAAAGAATCTTAAATAAAATGGAGTGAGATAATTTTATGTAAATTCAGGCTCTGTGGTGCATTGTTTCTGGAGAACAGGGGGGTGAAACAAGGTGTGGGTTTGGGCAAAACAAAACACTTCTTTCCGAAAATGTGCCTAAGTGTGTGGAAGCCTTCCAGAACTTTGTAGATGGACACGTTGACATGTCTTGACTTTCCTAACACTAGTGTGCTCCCTATGCATATCTTCAATGTCTTGATAGCTGGTAGGTGTCTACCTTTAAAAAAAAAAGACTAAAGTAATAGCTTTATGAGTTATTTATCTCTGATTTGCTCTGATGCTTTTTGCTCTTGGTTGAGTGACATTCACTGTAGCCAGTGGGAATCCCAAGAAGGAGCTTCGGTGTCGTATTTTGTTCAGCACGAAAAGCTGCTAAGTAGACTGATTTACAGCCCAACCCTGCGCTGCCTGGCTCCTGGGGGAGAAGCGAGACCAAAATGGCTACCGCTGCATCAAGTGGATGCTGCAGCAGCCACTGGAGTCTCCTTGGGGGAAGGGGCCATTTGCTCCTTCCCCCGAGGAAAGCCCCAGCCCTTGCAATGGGTCTGCCCAAGTCTCCACCAGTTACTTCGCTGGAGCAGACTTGGGGACCCTCGTGTTGGGTCCATAACCCTGACACAGGTGCTTAGGGGTGGTGGGGGCTGCCTCTAGTCCCACCCCTCCCTGGGCTGCCCCTCCCCTCCGCCTGCCCAGTTCCACCCTCCCCCGCCCCAAAAAGCTGTTCCAGTAGCCTGCAGTACCATATACGGCAGTCAGTGAAACAACGGCCACTCCATGGGCCTGAGCTCGGCCCAGCGCTGGGGTCTTCAGCTATGCCGCAAACTTGCTTTACAGCACGTTCCCTACACTGGAGCCAGCGGTAAGAACTTACTGCTGGCTTCAGGATTGGGCCCTCAATTTGTATTTTAAATTGAAGGTTCACTCTCTAAGTATATTTTCTGGATACCAGACACATTTACGCCTACCTAACTCTCCATAAGGCTCCTGTTGTGCGTGAAGGCCCACAAGGCGGGAATCTCAGCTCCGTTTAGGTGAATGAGGAAACTTCTCCAGGCCCCGGACTGCAGCCTGGCCTGCATGTTGGAGACCCTCCATCGAGGCATTCGACTTCTCCCTCCTTTCCTTCAGCTGCTTCCCCACCCTATATCTTTTTCCATTCTTGTCCTTCCCAGTAGCTATTCAAGGGCTTAAAGCTCATCATCTCTTATTTTGTTAAGCACTAAAGAAGGCTTTTAAAGGGATTTCACTCAGCTGTTTATTAATCTCTTTCCTTAACTTCACTGGGCCCCTGCTGTGCTAATCGGGCTGCGTTTAATGCTCTGTCTGACCTGCTTACTTTCTGATGTGACTTACACTCGACTTTCTCCTCTTTGATTTTCTGCCCTCAGTAGTAACCGTTGCTCCCAGTTTTTATCTTCATGGTCTACGGAAACGTTAACCATGGCCATCCTTTTGTTCTTTGTCCCCATTTTTTTTTGGGGGGGGGAGGGTGTTGTACTACTTTTATTTTTCAGGTAATATATTTCCCATTTTAAATGTTGCCTATAGCTATGTGCAGTAAAATGAATAGTGGCGGCACTGAGAATCATCTGTTGGTATAAAGAGTAGATTAAGCACTCTCGAGGTCTTACCTGTGAGCTTACCTGGCAATAGCTTTAAGTTATATTGTGCCTTGATTTACACAGTTCATTTCCACCTTTTTGTCTCCTTAATGGAAGTAATTGACACATGCAAGAGAGAGCTCAGTGGCATAGCTAAGTCATTTGCTACCCGGTGCACACAGGTTTTTGTAATCTCTCCCGCTCCCATAAGCCTGCCCTTCCCCCCCCCCCACTGGCAGTACATACAACAAGTAGTCCCTGCCAGTGCTAGGCTGGCTGCCTCTTCCTTGCCCTCCTCATAGCTTGGTGGGGGCACCCACATGGCCATGCGCCCCAGTGATGGAGGACAGGCGGCAGGAGTGCTGCCCACCCAACTGGCCTGAGCTGATTGGCTGTGCCTGCCTGCCTCTCTCCTCCCGCCTTCCCGCCTGGTTACGCAAGGAGACAGCAGCCACCCGCCTCTGGAGCTGGGACTGAGGGCCAGCCAGAGCAGCAGCCAGCACCACACACCCATTGCGCTGCCTCAGCAGGTTGCGCCCACCAGCAGCAGCAGTGTGTAGTCCGGTGCAGCTGCTACCAGCTGCACTTACACAGCTACGCCTCTGAGAAAGCTAGTTCATGTCTACCTGCAAGAACAAATGCTTCCTTATTCCTTCCTTTTCCCCCTTTACTTTCCCACAGCATTGTTCACCTTCACAGCAAAGGAGTAGTTGCCAGAAAGATACTACAATTGATTAATCACGTTTTTAGAGCTCTCATGAATAAGGTGGCACTTTATACTATAAATATTATGTTCGTGGTAGGATCTAAAATGTCCTTCCACGAAGATTCTTGATAAATAAAATGAGGGAAAACAGGTAAGGAGTTAAACCAATTCCATTGCTTATAGCAGAAGTGCTCAGATTCTGACCACCTGAGCTTCCCTAAGTCAAGGAAAAAACCTGTTTGCATTTCTGCAGGCGTAACCAAAACAATAAAACAGCATTACCAGACAATCTATCTCAAGAGACAAGATCTGTTGATACAGTTTTGGCCGGTAGCATGTGTTGATTCTACTTGCAGTATAAGAAGCAAAAACTCTGTGAAAAACAGGATTGTGCATTGACATAGCCAATGTAAATAAGGGCATAGCCACTCACTCAATTTGCAGGGCAGCAGTTCCTGTTTTACCCCATCACAGTGCATGAAACTGCATTAGGGGGCTGGTTGAAGAAAAGTCTGAAATTGCTCTAGTGACCGCATACGTACAGTATCCTAAGCAAAGGAATGGAACTTTGCTTGCAGATTCATTTTCTGGGATTTCTTTGTTTAAGGAGATGCCTCTGTCAAAAGGAAAAATTGCGGTTAGAGTGCAGTCCCAATCTGGAGTTTGGCCAGCACAAGGGCCACTGCATTTGGACACTTTTGGAGTCAGGGAGGATGGCGCATCTCTGTGTGCTGGCCTCTCTGACTCCAAGAGTGATTCAAGCATGTCCCTTGTGCTGGCCAAACTTTGCTGGCCTAACTGTGCCGGCCTAACTCCAGGTTAGGATTGTGCCCTTATTCTCCAAAATGGTTAATTATAATGTATTGACTAGGGAATTAGGACTGTAACTGTAATGTGAACTTAAAATAATCTTTCTGTAAATGACTTTTCTGCAAAAATAACACCTTATAGTTTCAAATTATTTGAGATATTTGGCTATCCTGTACCCCAACAGTTTTCTTTCTTTATTGCATTCATACGCTTTTTTTTCCTATGGAGGTAAAGATAGCATACAGCTAACCCAAGGTACAACAACCTTGGTGAGACAGAGTGTTGTCAATGCAAAAGAATATACCTATCATGGCATCCTTGGATGGGCCTGAAGTGGTGGCTGCTAATTTCAACATATCCAGTGTTGATCTCTCACTGTAAGGGTTTGATCCTGATGGACCACAGTCAGTCAGGCTGACATAAATTGAATGGATGGAATGACATGAATGGAATGACATGAACTGAGGAGGGAGGCAGAGGTGCAACAATAAATAATGTTTATACAATACACTAACTTAATTGTATTTATACAATACAATAACGTAGGACAGTATTATTCAAACTGTGGGTCGGGACCCACTTGGTGGGTCACGACCTGATGTGGGAGCAGCCATCTTAGAAACTGCAGTCCTTACTTTTGTTATACTCCTTTTGTCAGTGTTAACAGTTTGAATTTTCAAGTGAGGGTTTTTAAAATTTTGCTTTCAGTTCAGTGATTTTACATCATGTTTTGTCCTCATCTTGCATTCTGTCGGGGATGTTTCCTGGTTGTACAATTGCTGCAGTCCAAGAATGCCAATTCGCATTTCAGGCGTGTCATTTTATTATGTTACCATGATAGCACTTCCTGCTTGATGATGTCACTTCCTGCCACAACCTCACTTCCAGGTTAATGGCATCACTTCCGCTGAGTCCCAACATGAGTGTCATTCTAAAAAGTGGGTCTCGGTCTAAAACGTTTGAATACCACCAACTTAGGAGAATCCAAAATAAAATGCAATGCAAGGGATGCAACGTTCACACAATTTCTAGGCCCCCTTAAAAGTAAAAGATCAATGAGTCCTAAAAACACAAAGCATGTCATCAATTTAGCTATACACAAGACATGATGGATGATAGAGTATATACTGGGCCAATATTCCAGTATTTGATGAGATGCACTTGTGATGTTGCAATGATTGCAGGCCAGGATGCCGAGGCGAGGTGCTCTCTTGGTTCAACATGGGGAGGGGAGAGGCAGAAAAGAGCTTGAAAAGCAACCCAGAAGGGGCTAGACAGAAGCATTAGCTGGTTCCAGCGAGAGAAGCAAGGCAAGGGAGTCAAGATTGCTTTCTTAGGGGCAGGACCAGTGATGTCATTCAGGGGGAACGGACCAGAACGGGCGTTCCGGATCCTAACGGGCTCTGTGGCTGGTTCCGGGTTCCCGACAAGTGCCAATCAAAAGTGAGTTCCTGTTCCTAAATCATTTGAATGACACCACTGGGCAGGACACTGGGAGAGGCAGCTCAGTCAGTGCTGGAGCATCAGGTTGCAGCTGTACTCATGGGAAGGGTGCAAAGGAGAAGGGGAAAGAGACTGGAAAATGTTAGCTGTCCAATGTCTGTCCTTCATGCCATCTGGCCCAGCAGTTCTTGGGCAGCAGAGAGAATGAGGGTGCTTCATTAGCATCAGCAGATCTGTAAGCAATCCATGAGCAGCAGCAGCAGCAGCACAGGTCAAGGGAAAGATGGAAAACACAAGCATCTGTGACCCTGCTTGTTATAACCAAAATTCCCACTGGGAAACACAAATGCTGCTGCTGTGCGGTGGACTTCCTTTTGTGCCTTGATGGTCCATCCCAGCTCAAGATGGGTGCCTCTAGTGTTTTGCTCCTTGAAGAGCCAACCCTTGGTTGCTCAGGAGACCTGTGGCTTAATGGCCACACAACTCCTGGTTGATCACACAATTACAATGAGGTTGGAGAGTGAAGCTAAAGTTGGGGACACATCTTTTGTGATCTTTAATTGTTTTGTTTACTCGAAAGAGGAAACTCCCAGGACACAGCTTGTCTGCGAGTTTAAGGATGCAATCCTATCCAAGTTTATCTGGGATTGAGCCCATTGACTATAATTGGAAGGACTTCTGAGTAGACCTGCCTTGGATTGGGCTGCCAATCTGCTGACTAAGCATGATGTGGCCGATCATGGAATGTTCAAAAAGAAAACAAAAGCAAGGCTTCTCCCATGGCAGCTAGCTGGGAGGCAGGGACTGAAGAACCAAAGTTTGGTCTTTTCCTTTAGGGTCTATGGGACTCGAGACTACCTTGCTCTCAGTCCAAGCAAACCTCCACATGACTAGCCTAGGTCATGCTCACGGGGCATGCACCCAGCACTATGTATATCCATGCCATGTAATGGCCCTGATCCCAATCCTCTCCACCCGCATCCACAACATGTCTTTACAAGAACAAACTACATGTTGTGTCTGAGCTCTCCAACTGGAAAAGCTGATGGGTTTCCAACTGGAGAGCTCAGACATGTAGTTGGACCATCAGTCATTTTGGAAAAGGCAGCCAATTGTTTGGTTGTCCCACTTGCTTGTAAGATTTTGTTCAAGGAAGATGGAAATGATGATTATCCCTTATCTGGACATCCAAAGTCCAGACATTTTGGCCAAGACTTTTTTTTATAAAAATTTTTATAATGTGAACACTAGAAGGTCTTGTGATCATTCCCATGAACTGGCTGTAAGTTCTGTTCTCTGCTCTGTGGTGTGTTGTTACAGGCACTGTTGAAAAATGTCAGAGGCCAGCAGACACCCAAATGGGTAACAGTGAAAAGAGCAAGAGGAAGCATTTCTCATTGTATTTATGCAGTTATTCCAAAATCCAGAAAAATCAAAAATTCAGACACCTTCCCATCTCCAGCAGTCCGGATAAGGGATAATCAGCCTGTATTACCATTTATATTCTCTGCAGACCATCTTCTTCAGTGTTGATCTGTATTTTTGGGCAAAAACATGAACAAAAGGCCACCTACCTATTTAAGAACATAAGAAGAGCCCTGCTGGATCAGGCCAACGCCCATCTAGTCCTGCTTCCTGTATCTCACAGTGGCCCACCAGATGCCTCAGGAAGCACAGAAAACAAGATGCCTGCATCCTGTTGCCACTCCCTTGCACCTGGCTTTCTGAAGTAGCCTACTACTAGCTTCAGGAGGTTGCACAACCCATCATGGCCATGATGGATTTTTCCTCCAGAAATCTGTCCTATCTCCTTATAAAGGCACCTAGGCCAGATGCCATCACCACCACCTGTGGCAAGGTGTTCCACTAATTAATTACCGACTGGGGAAAAACGTTTTTCCTTATCTGTTCTAACTCTCCCAACACTAAATTTTAGTGGCTGTCCCCTGGTTCTGGTGGTGTGTGTGAGAGAAAAGAACATCCTTCTATCCACTCTATCTATCCCATGCATAATTTTGTACATCTCAATCAAGTCCCCCACCTCCCAGGCGCCTTATATTATTTTTAGACTTATTTTTTCTCTTTCCTATTTCCTGGTTGTTCTTCAGTATAAAAGAGAGACGTTAATCAAATGCACATCTTTGTATTCAGTTAATCCCATTTGTGTTTAATGTGTGTAATGCATGCCTAATTACCACCAAATTAGAAGCTGTCACTTGGCGTGGCTCAGAATATCTTTAAATTATGTCTTTAGAAGGGACCATTGAGCGCTAATGTCATGACTGTTTAGATATCCCCGTTCGTAATTACTTTAGAATTATGCCAAACCTGCCACATGATTGCAATTATCCACTTGTTGGTTGATGACTGGTGCGGAGTAGTAAGTGAAATGGAATGCCTGTCGACAAGACACTCCCTCCGTCCCTCACCCTGTTGGCTGTGAGTTGAACAGCAAGGCTTCGCTCTAGTCAGAGAAGATAAATAGCCCAAAGCACTATGCACAGAAACGTGTGCTTCCTAGTTAACAGCATCCTTGTCTTGGTAAGTAGAAGGAGCTCCGGGCTCCACGGTACTTGTCAGGCTACTACACCAGCTCCTCTGTTTGGCCTTGAGAGTCAGTTGAAGCTTCCAGGATAGTTGTAGCTGAAAAGAGCAGGTCATATTTGCATCGTCCTTCGAAAATGACCACTGATGCTAATACCAAGACCCAGAAGCTTGATCTCTGGCACTCCAGGTATCCCAGACCCAGGTTGCAATATTGGGGTGTAAACACGCCCTTGATTATTTCATTTCTGTTCTGCATTGCTTAAGAGCACAATCCTAATCTGGAGTTAGGCCAGCATAGTTAGACCAGCAAAGTTAGGCCAGCACAAGGGACACCGTAAAGTATGTTTGGACCACTCTTGGAGTCAGAGAGGCCAGCACACAGACGTGCGCCATCCTCCCTGACTCTGAAGGTTGTCCAAACGCACTTTACGGTGGCCCTTGTGCTGGTCAAACTATGTTGGCCCAACTGTGCCCTCCTAACTCCAGGTTAGGATTTGGGCCCTAAATTGTAAAATGCAAGTCGGCCTCTATGGGATTCCCAGAGTGTCACCTGTCCAGGTGCTCACCAGACCTAGACCTGCTGACTTTGGCCGGAAAAATCATCTCTGTATAGAATGGACTGTTGGCACGTCCTTACAATTGAGGTTGGAAAATGCTTTGTCTCTGACGGCATCTGTGGGCTGTTCCTGCGTGTGAGGCAACAGCTCTTACAGCAAGCATCAGGAAGCTGCAGCCAATGCAGGCAAATGGGATGCATGTGTTTCTGAGCTCCCATTTGCATCATTCCCTCTTTGCATGTTTAGATGCATGCCTGAAGCGTAAAATGTGAATAGGCTCATTCTGCAGTGTGTGTGTGTGTGTGTGTGTGTGTGTGTGTGTGTGTATGTGTTGAAGATATTACAGCAGGACTGAAGAAATTTGCTTTCATTTCTTCCCTTTTGGTGGCTGCTCTACCTGAGCAGGCAACCAACCATGTGGCCATTTGAGAGGTGGGCAGCGCAATCCTAATGTTACAATCCTACATTCCTTATGCCAGCCAGTATCATAAATGTGCTATAAAGCGCATTTGTGCCACTTCTGGAGGAGGCTGTGCCAGTGCACTGCGCCGTTGGGATGGGAGGGGGAGACAGAATGAGGTGGGGGAAGGTAGAGGATGGAGGGCCCGTGGGTGGGCCAGCCAGGAAGGGTTGGAGTCAAGATCCGGCACTTAAGCCACATCCAGTCAGCCCTACACAGTCGGCTTGGATTTGTGTCAGCCATAGGGGTGGCTGGGGCTTACCCAGTGATGTCATGCAGGGGGAACGCGGGGGAACTCAGTTCCACTAGTTAAAATTAGGGCTGACTCCGCCCACTTCACTCTCCCTCCTCCCCCCTCCCAATTCCTCTGCAAAGAGCTTTTCTTCTTGGTTGGCCGGCACTCAGAGGGTTAAAGGGAGCGACTCCGGATTCCTAGGGGGGCGAAGGCAGTGATGTCATTCAGGGGGAACGGACCAGAACGGGCGTTCCGGATCCTAACGGGCTCCGTGGCTGGTTCCAGGTTCCCGACAACTGCCAATCAAAAGTGAGTTCCTGTTCCTAAATCATTTGAATGACACCACTGGGCTTACCCCAGGGTAAGGGGAAAACATTTGTCCAGGTGTCTCTAACCTGTACCAGATACAGTGCAGGCCCTCCAGACAGCCTGTTCTGGCGTAGGTTCGGATTGTGCCCTTAGTGTAGATCTTTGCCAATTTGACCTTGCAAAAACTGTGCTTCTGAAAGTGATTTTTTTTTTCCTTCCCCCAGCAACAATTCTGGCTCCCAACAGCCCTGCAGGATAAGTAACCGTAGACAACCAGCTTGTAAATAATAGATGGACCTATTGAACTGCTCTTAAATCTGTGCGGCTTCTGGCGTTGGCCGTTGGCAGACAATTGCTCTCGCTATATTTAGCTGTCATTACCTGCTGTAAACATTTTAATGCTCTTAGTCTCTTTAGTCCTGTTGTTATTTTTGTTTCTCTCCAGTTGGATCCCCGGCTTGCACGGCACCGTTCTTCCATTGCAAGGCTCAGAATGTTTTTCAGCCGAATTGCTGTTCAGTGTTTTGTGTGTGGTGGGCAAATGTCAAGCCTTTGGACAGCAGCACCAGGCAATTGCAGAAAAGCTCATGATGGTGAAGCTTGGTCAACAGAGGACCAAATTAGAGGTGATGGCAGCAAGCCCTTTTGGTTAAATGCAGGTCTGCTGCAATTGCCCCAAAAGCAGAGGTGGGGAGATTATTTTTAGAGCAAGGGGGTTGCAAATCTTCCACCTCTGCCTGAGGCTTGAGTTCCCTTAATCCATCCCCTTAAGTGCCTTTTTCTCTTAGAATAAATTTTGATTACTGGAGCTCAGCTGGAAGGAAAATTGGTTGAAGAGAGAGAGATTACACAGAGGTGGTGGGTGAGAGAAGTTTAAGCTCCTTATGTACCCCTTCGACTCTAAAAATCAAGTGCTTACTATACAAGCTCATGGCAGACCTGGAATTCAGCCAACGTATCTGCCACTATCATGTGTTGGTTTGATCCAGAGAATGGGGGGAGGGCCACGGGGAGGGAAAAGGCAGGAAGGGTGGCTGTTGCCCTGTTTCACTGGCCTGTCCAGGTTGTCATCCATCTTCTTAGCAGGTGGTGTCTTCCTGCTTAGTCGAGGCCCAGCCCTTCATTATTCTGTAGAAGAAGCTTTGTGTATGTGAGGAAAGGTGCTGAAAGTTGCAGAAAAGGCACCTAAAGAGAGTGACTGGTGCCAGGGAAGTAAATAAATGGTGGGCAAACCAGCAGCTAATTCAGAATGGCTTGATAATGACTAGGGGTACTTGAAAATGGATTTTTCCATTTGTATTGCGTTGTATTCAAATAGCGCTTATATTTTAATTTTAAAAAATTAAATACCTGTTGGCAGGGGCGTAGCTAATGAAAGTGTAGCCCAGCGCAGAGGCCAAAATGTTGCCCTGGAAGTGATGTCACAGTTAAATTTTCGTTTTCTCTGGTTTTGGCCATAACTATTGATAAATATATCACTCTGGTTTGTTTCATTGCCTTCTGCATTAAATTACCTTTCCAATGATGTATAACATGATGGTATTATTCATACATACCAAGGTTTTCACAATTTTGGCTTAAGAATTTTGGCCAAGGTTTTCACAATTTTGGCTTAACTCAGGTTGTTGCCCACCCCCAAGCTTGTTCTCTGGTGCAATTGCACCCCCTGCACTTCTTTAGCTACGCCCAGCGTCGTCATCCGCAAATGAACTACCGGAACGCTGGGAGGGATGTGGGCGGGACTTTCGCGTGATTGGCAGCCCGCCCATTTCGTTCTGCGGCTGCCCTGGCCTCGGGGGGGGGCTGCCCCCGGTTGGTGCTGCTTGCCCAGGCACCCGGCGCGCCCCCCACCTGTCTCCCCCGGCGAGCAGGCACCCCTCGAGGCCAGGGCAGCCGCGGAACGAAACGGGTGGGCTGCCAATCACGGCGAAGCCCTGTGTAAGTCCCTCCCAGCGTTCCGGGAGTTCATTTGCGGATGACAACGCTGGCTACGCCCCGCCTGGTGGTTCCTGCAGAGTTGTGCTTAATCTTGCTGGTTCTTTTGAGGTCTTCTGGGTCTGTTCTTGCTGGTGTGGCTTGGTGGCAGGGCAAGAAGGGCCTTCCATAGCCTTCCTGGTCAGGCCAAGGCTAGAGGTTGCCCCTGAAGCCTGTGCCTGCCTGTGGAGTTGCACTGTAGTAGACTTTGCGTTGCCCAAGCTGAGGCATGCCCAGGAGTTGGAAAGGCTCATGGAGGGAGCCGAGGAATTGCTAGGCTATGTGGCAATGATATTTAGCACTAAACCATCTATTTCATTTTTTTGTGCTAAAAATTGCCTTACTGTATTTTGTTTTATTTTGCAAATACAGCACCAGAAGCAAACACCCCTAGCTATTGTGTATGTATGTCTTTGGGCCAATTAGCTGGTCAATTACCCTTGAACCAGCAGAGTTCTCACCTCCAGTCACCCCAATTTTAGGAAGCGCAGTACTCGCCTCTGTGACCCGGAAAGATGTCCTCCTTGGCTCCCAGTAAACAGTCCCCGCTTGAGCTGAGCTGACCTTTTAGCTTAGTTCCAATTGCAATTCCCAAGATACTTGCGCTGGCTGTTGGCGAAGGTTAAAAATGAGAAACTGTAAACATGGGTGTGTTTCAAATTGCCCTCCTGTGTGCACTGCAGTTTGGTGCAGGAAATCCACAAATGTCTCATATCCATTCAATATATTTGCAAATAAATGCCAAACCAAAAAGGATTTTCCTAGATTCCCTTCAACAGCCACCTGTTCCTCTTGTTCCTCCACATGTTACAACTATGCATAACATGATGCACTCACATTCATCTCATGTTACCCTTCTGTGTCTGGCCTCTGTTGATCTCATTGTGTCAAGAAGGAGAAGCTTGTGTCAAAAGACTCCTTGTGTCAAGAAACTATTTGCTGTCTCAGGTGTCCTGTACACTGTTGGCTTAATAAAATCCATAACTGTTCCAGACATACACATTTTTCTCCAAGAACCAGGATTTCCCTAAAATAAAACATAAACATAAGAACATAAGAAAAGCCTTGCTAGATCAGGCCAAGGGCCCATTTAGTCCAGCTTACTGTATCTCACAGTGTCCCACTAGATGCCTCAGGGAGCACACAAGACAACAGGCTGCCTGCATTCTGTGGCCACCCCC
>JAJKFI010000007.1:22267185-22321876 GCA_029204185.1 Lerista edwardsae
CCACAGCATTTCTCTTTGACAGCCACCAGAACCAGATGTTCCTCTTCAGACATGCACTCATAGAAAAAGCCCCACTGGATCAGGCCAAGGCCCATTACATCTAGTCCAGCTTCCTCTACCTCACAGTGGAGCACCAGATGCCTCAGGGAGCATACAAGGCTCCATACAACCAGATACTTGTGTCTCACTGCCACTCCCCTGCATCTGGCATTCTAAGGTAGCCTTTCACCCCAAGGAAGACATCAGAATGAGGTTGGGGTTTAACTTTATTAAACACAAATATAAACCATGAAACCTACTGAACACCTGTCTCTACCCATCTTAGTAAAATGTGTTCCTAATCCAGACGCATGACCTTTGCATATGCTCCTGAAGTCTTTGCCCCACTGTGTGCCTGATGTCCTGTTTCACTGGCCTGTCCAGGTTGTCATCCCATCTCTTACACAGGTTCCTTAGCAGGTATTGTCTTCCTGCTTAGTCGAGGCCCAGCCCCTCATCACTTTGTAGAAAAATACATGAGAAAAGGTGCTGAAAGATGCATTAAAGGCACCTAAAGAGAGTCGACTCATCCCAGGAAGTGGGTTGGCAAACCAGCAGCTAAGTCATACTAGCTTGCTATAACATATATATGTCTTTGGACCAATTAACTGGGCAATTACTATTGAACCAGCAGAGTTCATAGAATCATAGAGTTGGAAGGAACCCACAAGGTCAACCCCCTGTCTGTAGCAGGAAATCCTCCTAGACAGTGATGTCATCCGAGCGCGCCAACTACCAGAACGCTCAGATGATTGACAGCCCTCCGCCCCTATGGCAGAGGGCTGCCACGCCCTCCCCCAAGCCTCACTGCACCGGAATCGCTCCATTTTAGAGCGATTCCAGACGCAAGGGAGGGCGGACGGGCCCAGCAGCAGCAGAGTGGCCCGGGACCTCCGCGGAACTAGCGGAACGGAGTTCTGGGCCATTCCGGCTGAATGACGCCTCTGCTCCTAGAGCATCTCCACCTCTGCTTGAAGGTCTCCAGTTAGGGAGAATCCACCACCTCCCTTGGCAATCTATTCCACTATCAAACTGCCCTTATTGTCAAGAAATTCTTCCTGATGTCCAGCCAGAATCCCCTCTCCTCTCTTGCAGTTTGTACCCATTGGACCTAGTCAGAGACGTCATCCGGGCACGCCAGGAACCGGAACGCCCAGATGATTGGCAGCCCTCCGCCCCTATGGCGGAGGGCAGCCACGCCTCCCTGTGCCTCAAATCAATCCATTTCAGAGCGATTCGGACGCGAGGGAGGGAGGGAGGGCGGGCGGGCCCAGGAGCAGCTTGTCCGTCCTCGGGAGAGGCGGTGCGGCCCGGGCCCATCTGCGGAACTGGCGGAACGGCGTACAGGGCCGTTCCGCCAGGATGACACCACTGGACCTAGTTCTACTGTCAAAGGCGGACAAGAACAAATGTATCCCTTCTTCCTTATGACAGCCCTTCAGATATTTGAAGAGTGCTATCATAGCCCCTCTCAGTCTTCTCCCAGCTAAACATACCCAGTTCCCTCAGCCTTTCCTCGTACGACTTGTTTTCCAGCCCCCTGATCATCTTGGTTGCTCTTCTCTGAACCTGCTCCAGTTTGGCTGCATCCTTGTTGAACTGAGGGGCCCAGAATTGAACACACCACTCCAGGTGAGATCTCACCAATGTAGAGTAAAGCGGAACCACAACTTCTTGCAACTTGGAGAGCTCTTACCTCCAGTCACCCCAGTTTCAGGGAGCTGAGTCTTCACCTCTGTGACCTGGAAAGATGTCCTCCTTGGCTCTCAGTAAACAGTCCCTGCCTGAGCTGAGCTGACCTTTAGCACAGTTTCAGCCGCAATTCCCAAGATACTTGGGCTGGCTGTTGGCGAGCGTTAAGAATGAGAAACTGTAAACATGAGCGCCACAGCCATGGGTATGACTTTAATTTATGGGAGTGCAGACAGGCAGTATAAACACACCCAAACATGATTGAAAACTCAGAATTTAACACTGAGGCAGAAGTGAGATAGGAAAAGCATCTTCTCGAGAAGGATACAGAACTCCTTTCGCCAAATGTCCTGCCCAGGCTACACTTCTGTATTAACTTCAGAAGCAGTTGGATTTCACTGAGATAAGGAAAACTAGGCAGGAGGTTAGTAAAACTTGTACTTCCCATTGCTTAGTATCCAAGCCAGGCAAGACCGGAGGTACAGCTAGCCATTACCATATGGGGCTTGTCCATAATCTTCAGTGGGTTGTGGGCTGCTGCAATGTGATGCGATTGTATCCTAAAATTATGCATTCCATAATACTTTGTTTCATTTTTACTTTGATTGCATAAAGGAAACATGACATAAAAAGTTTTTTTTGAGAGAGAGAGAGAGAAATGTTTCATACATGTTAACGTGATTATTTGAAGAATTTATACCCTGCCTTTCCCATGCCGAAGCAAATGCCCAAGATGGCTTACATGGGCAGGCTAGTCTAAACCAGTGGTGTCATTCAGGGGGAACGGACCAGAACGGGCGTTCCGGATCCTAACGGGCTCCGTGGCTGGTTCCGGGTTCCCGACAAGTGCCAATCAAAAGTGAGTTCCTGTTCCTAAATCATTTGAATAACACCACTGGTCTAAACCCCCATTTTTAATGGTGTTTTTTTAAAAATATATTCTGTGAATATCCTCACAGTGTGCCTTCACAGTAGTGGTTGTGTGCCATCGAGCTTCAGCAGGCAATTGTATGTCAAGCCTGGACAGGTCCTCAAGATCATAGTCCATTCGTTTGCCAGCTGGCCTTCTCACACACTCCCCCGTAATTCTCAACTGAAGTGACTAATCAGCTCATGAGCGCCTCCATCCTGCCACAACATGTACAGGCAGCTTGTCACAGCCTGGCATTCTATTTCCCATCCCAAAAAACAACACCATATATTCTCCTGCTTAGCTTCAGGCAATACAGCAGCTCAACCATCAGTCCACACCTCGGGCAGCATATGGCTGAACACTCACTGGTCTCTGTCCGCAGATTGTGCTTTCATCTCATTCAATAGCATCACAAACACAGAACTTCTCATATTCAGCCACGAGTCATGAAGACCTGAGTACTCCAGTTGCGAGTAATCAAGTGTTGTACGTACATACATGTGTAAATCAGCCCTTAGTACCATTTGTTATGGATTTATTCAGCAATGGTCAACCATAAAAATTAATACTAATTGTGAAGGTGACTGTGATGACGACGGTAATGTTAAACGTGTTGGGATAACACAGGGCATAAGAAAAGCCCTGCTGGATCAGGCCAAAGGCCTATCTAGTCCAGCTCCCTGTAACTCACAGTGGCCCAGCTGCATCGATAAAGGGAATGAGATTGATACTTCCTGTGTGGTGCTGAGAAGGCTCTTGAAAAGTGCAATGAGTTCACATCAACACGTCTCAGTCCAGAGACTGGGGCTAAGGCTGCCTATGCAGAGTATCCGATAGCATCTCGAGGTCAACCAAAAGACACAGATGCATGTGATTTTGGGCTTGGACAAGCTACCTCCTTGGAGCAAAACTGCCCCCCCCTCACAGACAGACAGGGCAGGTTGGTTCCTTGATAAGTTAGCCCCATGTAAAATACCCAGTCATCTCCCTCTGTAATATCAAATACACTGTACCGCATGTCATGCTAGAGAAACAACAGGGAGGGGAATGAACATTGTAACAACATCAGGACAGTATGTGTGAGTGTTGAACTAGACCAGAAATACATCAATGCTGAACTAGACCAGTGCTTTTAGCACCTAGGTTCAAATATTTGGAACTACAATCTACCGCGACCCACATTGCAGCTGATGTGAAGCCCAGGACTCACTGCAGGCCGCCACTCTCGTAGCCGCCAAAGCCTTTGCTCAGCTGTTGTCGTCCTGCTCTGGTTCTCATCACATTGTGGTTTTGTTGCTAGAAAGCCTGAGCGGCAGCCTGCAATGAGTCCTGGGTCTTGTGCTAGCTGGTGAAGTGCCTTGTGCTAGCTGGAGCATCAAAAACATGACGCAACGAGGCCTGGAGCAGCCAAAGGCAGTCAAGCAGAGGTTCAGATGGTGACAAGAGCTGCAGTCCATGGTGGTTCCTGGGCTTTCATGATCAACAAGTGGGATCCACAGAACTAGATATTAAATAGCAGCCGCCCCCCGTTTGGAGTCTTATTCTTGGTGAAGATCTGCATCTTTCACCTGTCTTCAAGAAGCAGCAATTAATACTAACATTACCGTAAAAGGAAAATACAGTATTATTTTTGATTCTCTTTATTGTAATTTTAATCCCCTCTCACTTATGGAAAGAGGTAAAATGACAATGACTCCCCTCCAAATATATGTACAGGTAGATGTTCCCCAGTGATGTCATGCAGGGGAAATGGGGGGAACTCAGTTCCACTTGTTAAAATTAGGGCTGACTCCGCCCACTTCACTCTCCCTCCCCCCCTCCCAATTCCTCTGCAAAGAGCTTTTCTTCTTGGTTGGCTGGCACTCAGAGGGTTAAAGGGAGCGACTCCGGATTCCTAGGGGGGTGAAGGCAGTGATGTCATTCAGGGGGAACAGACCAGAACGGGCGTTCCGGATCCTAACAGGCTCCGTGGCTGGTTCCGGGTTCCCGACAAGTGCCAATCAAAAGTGAGTTCCTGTTCCTAAATCATTTGAATGACACCACTGATGTTCCCTCATCTGGACATCCAAAAACCAGACTATTCCAAAATCCAGACATTTTGTCCAAGATTTTGTAAAAACTTTATGTAGAAAGAAGTGCTCATTCCCGCATGCAGGATGTAAGTTCTATTCTCTGCTCTGCCGTGTGTCCCTACACAGACAATTGTTCAAAAATGTCAGAAGCCAGCAGGCATCCAAATGGATAACAGTGAAAAGAGCAAGAGGAAGTGTTTCTCATTGAGGGTGCAATCCTAACCTGGAGTTAGGCCGGCACAATTAGGCCAGCAAAGTTTGGATGGCACAAGGGCCACCGTAAAGCGCGTTTGGACCACTCTTAGAGTCAGGGAGGATGGTGCACGAATGTGAGCTGGCCTCTCTGACTCCGAGAATGGTCCAAACGTACTTTACGGTGTCTCTTGTGCTGGACAAACTTTGCTGGCCTAATTGTGCCGGCCTAATTCCAGGTTAGGATTGTGCCCAAATTACAGGCGTGCCCCAGTATCCACTGATGCAGTATCCACAGCTTCAGTTATCCATGGATAGTGGGACTCCTATTAAAAAAATAGGAGAATATTAAACAAATCTCTTTTTTTTAACCCTGTTGCAGTAAAACCACTGGTGTTCCCCTATCTTTAAAAAGGCATCCCCAGTATTTATGGTTTCAGGTATCCACAGTGGGGGCCAGAATGGAACCCCAGCAGATATCAGGGCATATCTGCATTCCGAAATCCAGAAAAATCAAAAAATCCAGACACTGTCCCATCCTAAACTGTCTGGATAAGGGATAATCAACCTGTACTGTAAATCTACAGCCTCCTACATATTGTTAGATTTCCACAGAGCACTTTAAAGTTATAAAGAGCCCTTGGGAAGTTTGAGATTATTCAAAGGATGCTTTAAAGATCACCCTACATGTGTTTTTGGTAATACTTGGGCTAATTATCAGTATATGGATGAGTTCCACTGAGCTCATGGACTGTGCTGTGTCACTTTAGGTACGAATCTGAATAAACAGGAGAGAGAGAGAGAGAGAGAGAGAGAGAGAGAGAGAGAGAGAGAGAGAATGTCTTGTCCTCAGAAGAATGCTAGAATCCCAGACTGTCAATAAACATCTCCCCTGTTGTGGAGTTCTCCTGACCTTTATTTCACTTCTCCTGAGTTCAAGTTACTGGCAGTACTTTTTAGGAACTGAAGAGCATAAACACAGTTCCATTCATCAGACAGGAGAGACAAGCAAGTGGAGGGGATGAAAAGGGAGTTGAAGAAAGGCTACCTCCCCCAAAACCCCAAAGCGTACAATAATGGGGGAGTGAACAGGGGAGAGTTTGCAGAACTTTCTGTGCAAAATGCCCATTTGAGTCCAGGCAACTGCCGGAAATTGGTACAGCCTTGCATTGGTGGTGCATCAGGTGGAAAATATTCGGTGGTATATCTTTTGCATGGGAGTGCTGTCATCAAATCCTCTCAGACAAAGAAATAATGGACAAAGAAGAAATCTATATCTGTTTAGGATTTATATGATTGATGGTTGAATTCATTTTTTTATTGATAATCCATGGCTTTGTGGTGCATGCATACAATCATGTCCAAGTGGGCATAAACTAATGCCAGACATGTGGATTATGCTTGCTGTTCTTATGAAGCTAAGGCTGCAACCCTATACACACCCAGGAGGAAGTTCCATTAAGCTCAGTGGGTCATATTCCTGAGTAGGTATATATGCACTGTAAAACTGTCATTCACAGAGACGCCATATTTGAGTGGATATGGGGCTTTTACAGGCCCAAATCCTAACTTACTTTCCAGAGGTGACTTAGAACGCAATCCTAAACTGGAGTTAGGCCAGCATAAACTAAGCCAGCAAAGTTTGGCCGGCACAAGGGCCACCGTAAGGCAGGTTTGGACCACTCTCAGAGTCAGGAAGGATGGCTCACGTCTGTGTGCTGGCCTCTGACTCTGAGAGTGGTCCAAACATACTGTATATGTTTGCATACACATTTGTATTCCGAGGTTGTAACCTTGGAAGTAACTTAGCCAATGGTGAAAACGAGGAGGTTATATATTATTAGGAGAGATGGTCTTGGACTTCGGTCCTGCCCCTCCCTTTACTGCAGTAAAGAAATTCAAGCTGCAAGCTCTCTCTGTCTCTGTGGTATTTGGTACAGGGGTGTTGGGTCAGGGGAATCAATCACTCCTAACAATTTGAGGGATTGGACGGTGAGTCAGAGGGCCCACCGTTCCTAACATAGGGAAGTGAGCAGTGATGTCATAGAAGAGGAACCCGCCGGAACGGCCGTTCCTGAACCTAATCTGGGCTAGCTCCGCCCACCTGTCGCCATTTGTCACCGGCTCCATGATGGATGCGGCACTGCGAGGCGCTCTTGGCCTTGGGGGGGCGCCTGCTCGCTAGGGGGGACGGGTGGGGGCGGGGGCCTGAGCGAACGGCGGAGGGGCGCGTCCACTGAGGGCAGCCCGCACAGCGGGCAGGAAGGCGGCGGAGCCAAAGGGACGGGCTGCCAATCAAACGTGAGTCCTGGTCATGATTCCTGTTCTTCGATCGTTTAGATTCCACCACTGGAAGTGAGCCCCCCTTCCATCATTGTGCTATGCCTTGTCAATTGTAAAAACAAATTGTGCCTTAATTTTTGCACTTTGTCAGTGTGCTGTGAGATGCAAAAGGTTGGAAATCGTTGGAGAATAAGAGGCAAGCTGAAATGGTGTTTCAACGTGCACGAATTTAGTTTTACTATACCATTCCAATGATAAATTGGATGATGATAAATTTTGAAGTGCAGGAGCCATCATGACTCCTCACCACCACAGCCATGCGCTACTAAGACTATCCTATTAAAAATCAACTTTAAATTTCTTCCTTAACGTATTTTCTTCTCTTGCCACTTAATTCTATTTTAAATTTTCATATTCGTCACTTAAAGATGTAGCGCCTTTCATCCAAAACTCTTAGGAGTGGATTGCCAGAGTTTAAAAGAAATGTAGAAAAACTGAATTAAAAATATTCCGAATAAATATAAATGCTATAATAGAGTGCTAGCCAATGCATGTTTACTCAGAAATCCTACTGTATTCAATAGAACTTACTCCCAGATACATTTGCATAGGATTGTAGCCTTAATGTAACATGAACTGCATACTCATGCCCCTAGACACTGCTTGGGAAAGATGATGACCTAGGTATTAAAATATGCCCCCAGGCACATTTCTCAGTTTGCCTCCTATTGATGCTTCTTCTCAGTAACTCTTCAGGGTTAAGTGCTTCAAAGGGATTCTTCACAGTCAAGGAAGATAAAAATTATATGTACAGTGATCATAAACTGGATCAGTCATGGCTTTACAACTACATTTTATGACCTGTTGTATAGTAGAGTTAAAACCTTTAAATTTTTTTACTATGAACATACAAAGATTTGTACCTCGTTAATAGATATACGTCTATTTTTGTGTGACACCCAGTTTGTACAGGCTTCCTGGTGGAAAATAAAGCAGTCTCTGCATGGCTTGCCCTGATTCATGGCATCAAATGCAAATGCATTGGCCTCCTTCCAATTCTCTTGGACTGTGTAATGGAAAGGACCTGTTCTTTCACATGACGGAGACTTTGCTTGGAAGATCGGACAATGGACAAGCAAGCTGGAATGCCTGTTGCAGTGAAGAATCTGTTTTCCGCATTTTAGCAGTCAATGGAATGCCCTCAAAATCTAAACAAATAATACCGCCTATCAGTGGTGTTATCCTACCGGTACGCTGGGCGGGACATCTGGGTGATCGGCAGCCTGCCCGTTGCGTACTGCAGCGTTACGCCGTTTGGGTAACCAATTACGCCGCTTGAGTACGTTACGCAAACAGCGTAACGCTGTGATATGCGATGGGTGGGCTGCCGATCACCCGGATGTCCCGCCCAGCATACCGGTAGGATAACACCACTGCCGCCTATCATGTCAATCCTCCAGGAAGTCAAGCCTGATTGCTCCCTGGAAGGACAAATGCTGAAGCTGAAGCTCCAATACTTTGGCCACCTCATGAGGACTCTTTAGAAAAGACCCTCTTGCTGGGAAAGATAGAAGGGAAAAGGAGAAGGGGGCGGCAGAGGATGAGATGGTTAGATAGTGTCACCGAAGCGATGAACATGAAATTGGGTGAACTCCGGAAGCTAGTGGAGGACAGGGAGGCCTGGCGTGCTGTGGTCCATGGGGTCGCGAAGAGTCGGACACGACTTAGCGAGTGAACGACAAGAAGAAGAAGAATCATGTGAACCTCTCGTTAGTTACGGCATCATACCTGTATATCTGTATCTCCGTGAGTGTGTTTTTGAAGTACTGTACATCACACTTTTGCCACTCACTTGATGTGTGTTGGCTTCCTGGCTAAATCTGTACTGTGTATACAAGGAATTGCAGACTGCGCAGTCCACACAGACACGTTGCTCACTGAACTCTTATGTATAGTGATACCTCCCATAATGTAGGGCAGGTATGTTCTTGCAAAACTAGGTGCAGTGTGAAAACTGGGCTGTCAGACACCTGGGTAAGGCAGGAAACTGACACTAGTCAATGGGCACAAGCCAGAATATGCGGCTCCTATTGGCTGTAGTAGCTGTTAGGCACACCCAAGATGAAGCTGTAAGGAGGCAGCATCCCAGGAGGTATTTTTAGACCTGTGGTCTCCAAACGGAAGACAGCTGCCAGTGGCAGAGGCTTCCCCGGCACAAACGGTGTTTAACATTCCACCTGGGAGCCTCTGCAAAGACCCTCTGAGAGCCCCTAATTGTTGCGCCACTAAGTGGCGTAACTAGGGAGGTCAGGGGGCAAATGGCCCCGGGCACCAGGTAGGGAAGGGCAGCAAAATCATTCCCCTCCTGCCCTCAGTTGTGCCCCCCCATCACCACACCACTCTGGGGGCTGCCCTCCTCTTCCTCCGCTTTTTTTTAAAGTGAAGGTGGAGGAGGGGAGTCTTGGAGAGTCTTCTGAGAGACAGAGGCCAAAACCCAATACTTCTGGTTGTCGGTCAAAAGCCAGAAGTGACTATTTTTGGCCTCCCTAAGGCTTCAGAAGGCATTCTGAGGGCCAGGGAAGCCATGTGCAGCTTCCCATGGCTTCATGGGCTATAACCATGATGGTTGGTGGTACAACCTGCTTACATTAGAAGTAGGCTTCTTCAGAATGCCAGGTGCAAGGGGGTGACAACAGATCGCAAGCATCTGGTTGTCTCGTGTGCTCCCTGAGGTACCTGGTGGGCCACTGAGATATAGGAAGCTGGACTAGATGGGCCTTTGGCCTGATCCAGCAGGGCTGAATGAGTCTTGCTTCCCACTCCAGCAGTGGTAGTGTTGGCTAAGTATTAGTTTTGTGTCCGGTTTCCAAAATGCCACGGTCTTTCAATTTCTTAGACACCAGAATGCAAGAGCCAGCAGGAGATCTCAAGTACTTACAAGTTGGTTACAAAATCAAACCTTGAGACAGCAAAAAACGGGTGTGTAACTTGAAATCACACTTCTTACGTTGTCAGCCAATTACACATGCTATACTTAATCTGCACAGAGCTTGCCCAAGATTATTATAATTTGGCATTTACATGCTACTTTAAATGTGCATGTTCTTTTTAAAATCCTAAGCCTATTTGCGCTCACAACATCTCATGGTATAGCAGTCATGGAATAATTCCAAGGCCTATGAACTTGCAGTGAGTTCACACCTGAGCAAGGAAGAGAAAGATGCCGCTGCTTCGCATCTGAGCAGGACTTTCAAGTGTTCAAAGCACTTTGCATGTATTAAAACTGCAACCTTAACCAACTCTCCAGCACCAGGGCAAAGGCAATGCAGCTCCTAGGTAAGGGAACAAACATTCTCTTACCTTGAGCAGGCCTCCATGACTGCCCCCCTCAATTGCAGGATGCAGCACATGCCCCCTTGGCACCAGTCGCAGATCTAGGGGGGCTATGGGGGGCAAGAGCCCTGGGCGCCATCTTGGAGGGGCGCCGATGGTATGGTGCCCCCCGCGCCCCCCAACATGGCGCCCGCCGTGCCCACTCCCCTCCTGTCTGCCAGGATTGCGCGAGTGCTGTGCACTCCGGGCCGGGGGTTTAAAGTGCACTTTAAACCCCCGGCCCGGAGTGCGCCCCGGCGGCTTCCCTCCCAGCTCGGAGGGTGCAGTGGCCACTCCCCGCCCTCCAAGCCAGGAGGGAAGCCACACCTCGCAACGTCATGATATCATGATGTTGCGGGGGGGGCGCAATGTTATTCCCTGCCATGGGCCTGGTTCTGATTAGAACCGCCCCTGCTTGGCACAGCTATGCCAGTGCTAGAAAGTTGGTTAAGATTGCGCCCTAAGTCAGCCTGTTAATATTAAATTGAGGAGATAGCACAAAGAAAAAAAAAGTGGGAATTGACTCTCTGGGCCTTAATTGACTACCTGGCCCTTTGATATTTTTGCACCCCTGTTGTTTTTGCTCCTTCCATTGCTCCTGGCCCACTCACGCCACACCAGTTAGGTTTCTGTCTGCACAATTGGACTAGGCAGCAACATAGTGTAAAGTGCAGAACTGGAAAATGGTTGAGTGGGCAAATGGCTCCGTCAGCATGACTTTACAGGTTGAGGTGGGCTGGCGTGGCAGCAGACTGAACACGTCCCTCCCACGTCTATCCACTGCTCCTAGGTAACTAAGCCAAAACCAGCATCTGTTTTCCAACTGGCAGCCTTAGAAGTGATGAAGAAATTAGTGGAGTGCCAGATATATATCCAGCCGCTGCAAAACAACCCACCAGCAGTGCCAGCCAACTTTAGTTGCTCAAAGAGGAAGAGGTTTGGCTGGGAAGAGGTTTTTGAAGAACCAGCGTATGCAAGAAAATGTTTGGTTCTCGGTTAAGAGAGAGGCAATTAAGAGCGCAATCCTAACGTAGAGTTAGAGGCCGGCACAGTTAGGCCAGCAAAGTTTGGCCGGCACAAGGGCCACCGTAAAGCACATTTGGACCACTCTTGAAGTCAGGGAGGGTGGCACAAGGCTGTGTGCTGGCTTCTCTGACTCTGAGAGTGGTTCAAATGTGCTTTACGGTGGCCCTTGTGCCGGCCAAACTTAACAGGACAAACCAAACTGGCCTAACTGTGCCTGCCTAACTCCAGGTTAGGATTGCCCTCTAAAGCAGTTCAAGATCTGGATCAGAGTTTCTGACTACAGCATGGGGCAAGCAAATGAACAATCATTTGCAAAAATGAACAATCTCAAAGAGATTTAGGGCTCAATCCTAACCTGGAGTTGGGCCAGCACTAGTCACTTGTGGAGTCAGGAGGTCACTTGTGCTGGCCCAAGAGTGTTACAAATGCACCATTTTTTTTTACTGACATTTTTTACAGGCTGCCATTTTTTACATTCTTTTAAATTATGGGATCCATGGGACTTGTTGTTTAAATTTTAACTGTTTTTAATATTGTTTTTAATATGTTTTAATTGTATATATTGTGGCTTGTATTGCCTTTTTAATGTTGTAAGCCGCCTTGTGTGCCTTCAGGCAGAAAGGTGGGGTAGAAATTGAAACAACAACAACAACAACAACATGCGTTTGGACTACTCTCTGAGTCAGGGAGGCCAGCACATGTCCTCCTGACTCCAAGAGTGGTGCAAACACATTTGATGGTACGTTTGTGACACTCCTAGGCCAGCACAAGTGACTTGTGCTAGCCTAACTCCAGGTTAGGATTGTGTTCTTAGAACAGGGGTCAGGGAACTTTTTTACCTTTTACCCCAAAATATATTTAGATACGCCGACGTTACCCCCTTGACGTTACCCCCCCCCCCCCGGCCAAAAGAAAAGAAAAAAAATTACATATTGGAACCCATTGCTTTTTATTTGATTAATTAATGAGCTTAATTAATGCTATGTAAATATGAAGTTGTAAAGAGTTTGGGTACACCTGCAGACCTTGAGAGAATAGAATTCAACCCTTCTGGGTTACAACTAGATTACCTTTTTGATAACAGGTTTAGGTGCTTGGACTTAAGATTTCTCTCTATAATGAATTAAATTCAGATTGGGGCTGGCTACAGCAGTTCTGATTTTGTTTTTGTTTTCTGCTGTTTGCCTTGCCTCCTGCCTCTCTTTGTGTCCCTGACTCCTTGCGCAGGCACCCCACCCCTCCCCCCACTCGCCCGCCCGCCCGCCCGCCCCACTCCTTGGGACAGCAAGACAAGGCAAACCCAGGGAGAGCCCTAGCTGCTCACAAGCAAACAGGCACATCCACAGAAGTCCTCTCAACACACACACACACACACACACACACACGCACACACACACACACACACACACACGCACGCGCGTGCACATGCACACACACCCCTCAGCCACTCACCAGAGCCTCCCCCATGCCTGCACGTCTTGTGTCCCTGCCAGGCTCCTGGGTGGCGGCGGCGGCGGCTCCTCGGCCTCCCCACCTGGAGCTGGTTCAGGCTCTTCCCTGGCATCGAGCACCACTGACTCCATGGCTGCCTGAGTGCCAGCTGGGAGCGGGTCTGCACCGGCCTTGCTGCCCAGAATAGGCTTGGCCTTGCCGGCTCCCCATCACCTGGCACCGCCGCAGTTGCAGCCACGGCCGCCATTTTCCCTGCTGTTGCTTCCTTCTCCCTCTACCAGCAGCGGGACTGATAACCACGGCCTTCTTCGCCACCTGGGAAGGGAGGGGAACGCTGCCTATTGGGGGCCAAGTACCTTGCCGCTTCTAATCTCCTATTGGAAGCAAGGGAAATCCATCTAGTGTGAGAGGAACTTCCCATTGGTCAGAAGAGAGAACGTTGGTCATGAAGGAAGGATGAGGGAAAAGGGGGCGGGGCATACTCCTATCTGTCCATTACCCCCAGAAATTTCATTTTTATCCCATTTGGGGTAATTTACCCCTGTTCCCTGACCACTGTCTTAGAGAGAGGTGCTGCTACCAGGCAATCAGTGGCTGTTGAATACTGAAAGCTTCTGCATCAATGCCAAGCAGTGTTATGTTTCTGAACAATAATGGGAAAGTGGACTGTGTTTACTTGGGTATGAATGCACTTTCTGCAAGAGGGAAGGCTTCTATAGCAAAGGCTCTGACTCCAGGAATTTAAAAAAACAAACAAACATGGTAAGTTTTCAAATGTGTTCCTCTGGTACACAATGACTTCTGGAAAGTCCATGTGAGTTTCCCACTAACTGGGCCAGTCTTAGGTAATTTTCTTAGTTTTCACTTGGTGCCACAACTGTTGTGGGTCACATGGTCCTCATTTTCTGCCAAACAGGCTGAAAGCAAGGCGGATAGAGCTTTGTCATGGGGTGTCTCAGCTTCTCCATCTCTCAGGCTGGCAGCTGGTACTTGAGGAGAGGCTGGAGCTGAGGCCTGGAGCCCTCTGAGGCAGAAGGCAGCCCAGCTCAAGCAGGCCCAATGGTAGAGAGCTCAGTCCTAACTTGGGGTTAGGCCGGCACAGTTAGGCCAGTAAAGTTTGGCCGGCACCAGGTACACTGTAATGTGCGCCATCCTCCTTCACTCCCAGAATGCTCCAAACACACTTTACCTTGTGCCAGCAAAACTTTGCTGGCCTAACTCTGCCGGCTTAACCCCAGGTTAGGATTGTGCTTGGAGTTATGGAGCCCTCATTATTTTAGGTCTGCTCAACATTTTGGCAGTGGATTGGTGTGGTGGTGGTGGTGGTGGTGGAGCCCAGAGTAAAATCTTCTTGCATGCCATGACTGGAAAACATTTGCTGGGTTCCAGTTGTGACTGTGCTTTAAAATATTGGTAGAAGATAAGGCCTTTAGAAATGTTACACTCTAAATAAGCCGATATATGTATAGACTTAAGATGATGAACATCAGCCTATTCCATCAGGCCAAACAGCTCCTGCCCATTCGGCTGCCCCCCAACCAGTGGCGTCATTCACCCAGTACGCTGGGCGGGACTTACCTTTGAGCGGCAGTCCGCCCGTTGCGTCACGCCACGTTCCGCCGCTTTCCTGCCTGCCGGGGAACAACCCACTCTGCCTTAATGTCCTATGGCAGTAGTTCTCAGACTTTTGAGCCAATTTTGACCCATTTTTTAGAATGACAATCTGCCTGGGACCCACCAGAAGTGATGTCATGGCTGGAAGTGCCATCATTGTAATGCTAGAGCCTGCTGCTTTCCTGAGAATGCAACAATAAGTGGCGTTATTTTTCAGCTATTTTCCAATAGCAAAGTGAATCAGAAAGAAAAAAAAGCCTATTTACAACCTCAACACACGCAAAACAACCACATAGCCCTCCCCCTTCTAGCATCCCCTCTTCCCATATTTTCAATATGGCTGCTTTAGGTGCTATGCGATCCACCTAAAACTGGCTTGTGACAAACTGATGGGTCCTGACTCACAGCTTGGGACCCATTGCCCTATGGCATGCGCAGGACCAAACCAAACTTTAGTCTCAGAAGGGCAATTAGTCTTTTCCCCCACTACAAACGAGAGGAATGTCAGAGAAAACATCTAAAAGTATAACACTGTACTTTTGTATGTTCCTCATGAGAATTTTATAAGTGGATGCCAACATGGAAAAAACAAAACCCTACCAAACCTGGAGTCTTGTTACAAGGAAAACAGGCTCCAGTCAGAAGATGGGCTGAGAGGCTCTGCTGAGACAGGCTAGACTGAAAACAGCAGGCCAAATTATTGAGGCTCTTACTGAGGGGCGGGAGTAGAGAACAATGCTCAGAGGAGACTAGGCAACAAATGCTGCTGCTGCCTCAAATTATGTAATGTAGCTGCTGCTGAGCAGATATTTCCAGTTTTGTATTGTATTTATTTCAGAATTAAAACCATAAGAACATAAGAAGAGCCGTGCTGGATCAGGCCAAAAGGCCCATCTAGTCCAGCTTCCTTTATCTCACAGTGGCCCACCAGATACCTCAGGGAGCACACAAGGCAACAGGCTGCCTGCATTCTGTGGCCACTCCCTTGCACTGGGCATTCTGAGGTAAGCACACTGTGTTGAGTCAAGATTCTCCACAGCATTTCTCTTTGATAGCCACCAGAACCAGATGCTCCTCTTCAGACATGTACTCATAGGAACCAGGGACGAACGGAGCCCCGAGTGTGCCCATGGCAGGGTGACGAAACTGCGCCCCCAGCACGTCGCCCCACCCCTGTGCGTCGCCCAGCCACGCCTCCCTGCGCCTGGAATAGCTCCATTTTGGAGCGGAACGGATGCGCGGGTTAGTCCGCGGACTCCGCGCAATGGCGCCCCGGCGCCCATGGCTTGTGCCACCCCGGGCTACGCCCTTCCTCCACCTCTGATAGGAACATCCCCACTGGATCAGGCCAAGGCACATCTAGTCCAGCTTCCTGTATCTCACAGTGGCCAACCAGATGCCTCAGGGAGCACATGAGACAACAGGCTGCCTGCATTATGTGGCCATCCCCTTGCACCTGGCATTCTGAGGTAAATTCTGAAGTAAACACACTGGTGGCTAGTCAAGGTTAGGTGTTAACTTTATCTAAAAACGTAAGAAGAGGCCTGATGGATCACGCCATCTAGTATGTCACAGTGGCCCACCAGATGCCTCAGGGAGCACAGGGACAACAACATTCCTGCTTCCTGTTGCAGTGGCCTTGCATCTGGCAGTCTGAGATAGCCCACTTCTAGAACCAAAAGATTACACTTACTCATCATGGCTTGTAACGTACGTACGATGGACTCCCCCCCCCCCTAGAAATCTGCCCAATCCCCTTTTAAAGGTTCCCAGGCCAGACCCCATCACCACCTCCTGTGGCAAGAAGTTCCACAAATTAATTACCTGCTGGGTAAAAAAAGTATTTTCTTTTATCTGTTCTAACTCTCCCAACGCTCAGTGTTAGCGGATGTCTCCTGGTTCTGATGTTAACAAAGACCTGGGATGTGTTCTGGGACTGGGGACCCAGATGCCAATGTTCTCCAAGCAGAATTCAACTGAAAGCATGAATGTTGTTGGGAGGAGTATAGAAGCACCTACGGACAGGCAGCAGGCAGAGGTGGGATCTATTTGCAATTCTTGAAATCTACACACCATTTTGGTGGTTATTATTTGCTGCCCTGGAATGGTCTTGGCAATCATGCTGTTTAAGTGTTTGGTCTGACTGCTGGTACGCATTTTTAAACTCATCTGTATTCTGGGGTCTATAAGGTTAGGACATAATGCATTTAAAAAATAAGCACTGTATGAGCTGATTGTCCTAACCTGACTTTCTGTATCTGCTGCCCTTGTAGTTCTGGAGGGTACATGCAGTACGTTTTTCTCCCTCGATGCAGGCAGGGGATGCATGGCAAAGCCGTTTCTCCTTTCCTTTCACAAGTCTTTCTTGGAAGCGAGACAGCAGCCCTAGGTCCCTTGCTCTCCTTTAAGCCTTTCTTGGCAGCCTTGCAAGGAGAGAATTATGTTTCTTTCTTCCCTTCACTGCTGTCCTTAGTAAAATGGCCTCAGATGCCACCCTTGCCCCCAGGGACCTGGGTGGAAGGAAGAGGGCAACTGGGTTCCTTCTGGGGATCGTTTGTTTGTGCCCGTCCAACAACTGGAGCTGTGTAAGGGAATTCTCCAAGGGTTTCATGTGGGCACAAGCCTTGGAACAGGTGGAGAATAAGGAATTCTGTACACTTGAGAACAGAAGCAATTTGGGGCAGCAATTTGGAGCAGTGATGGTCACGCACGTCTCCTGCACGTCTGCTTATGGTGCAAATGATGCGTTGTGGCACCTGTTGCACTTAGTACACCACTGCCCCTTCTGGCTACACAACTTCTCCCTGCTATCATTTTGAGCCTCAGAAGGCTCAACTGTGTGGCTCTCTGATATGCTGCATGGCATACAGAGAAGAGCCCTCGGTAGCCTTCAGTGAAAGGCACGGCTCTCAAAACTACAGAAAAGTCCTTGCTAGTGACAAGCCATGGGACGTGGTGGTGCAGTGGGTTAAACCGCTGCTGCTGGGCTTTCTGACTGGAAGGTTGGGAGTTCAAGACTGTGCGACAGAGTGAGCTCCCGTCGCTTGTCCCAGCTCCTGCCAACCTAGCAGTTCGAAAGCACCTAAATGCAAGTAGATAAATAGGGACCACTTCGGGGGGAAGGTAACGGTGTTCCGTGCGCTATGGCGTATAGTCATGCCGGCCACATGACCACGGAAGCTTGTCCTCGGACAAAACGCCGGCTCTACAGGCTTTGAAACAGAGATGAGCACCGCCCCCTACAGTCGGTCACGACTAGACCATTCGGTCGTGCGGAAAGCTTTACCTTTTTAGTGACAAGCCAGCTGCTAGTGCTGTGGACCCCTGCTGCTCATGTGTGGCCCTTTGGTCTTGCTAAAAGGCTTCATGAGTGCTCCTATGGGGCAACAGGGAAGTGGCAATGCTCCACTGATTGGGACATGCTTGAAATATTTGTGGTTTAAAACAATAATAAAGGTTGTGTATCCCTTTTCCGGACTGCTTGAGACAGGAAGGTGTCTGGATTTTGGAATAACTGCATAAATATAATGAGAAATGCTTCCTTGTGCTCTTTTCACTGTTACTCATGTGGGTGTCTGCTGGCCTCTTTGACATTCTTCAACAATGGCGCACATGCCACAGAGCAGAGAATAGAACTCACAGTCTGTATGTGGGAATGAGGACAAGACCTTCTAATGTTCACACTACAGAAAGGTTTTATTTTTTAAAGTCTTGTACAAATATGTCTGGATTTTGGAATAGTCTAGATTTCAGATGTCCAGATAAGGGGTAATCTACCTATTATCACAAAATATGGCTGGGGCAGATGCAGTGGTGTCATCTAAATGATTTAAGAACCGGTACTCACTTTTGATTGGCACGTGTCGGGATCCGCCCACCGGAAGTGACGTCATAAGCCGGAAGTGATGTCGTGGCAGGAAGTGACATGAAAAAAAGCCCTTTTTGAGGCCTCAGACAATTTTAAACTGACCCAACAGTTGCAACAGTATTCCACAGCACCCCCAGAACACGTTAAGGAGGCCTGGCATCATGTTAAAGTGACCCAACAGTTCCAAAACCCCAGAGCAGCTCATTTTTCAGTGGCAAGGCAAGGCAAGGCTCCGCTTGCTGCCTGCCTGCCTGCCTGCCTGGCTCTGAGAACGTGCAGGCAACTCAAACCTGCAGGAAATTGAAATGTTGCAGGGGGCGGAGTCAACGAGTGGGCGGGCGAATGGGCGGGGCCAGCCATAATCCTAGAAACCGGTACTCGCGTACCCCCTGCATGACATCACTGGGCAGATGTGTGTGTGCGCGTGTGGTTGTGTGTGTGTGTGAAACAGAGAGAGAGAGAGAGAGAGAGAGAGAGAGAGAGAGAGAGAGAGAGATGTTTCATAATCACCAAAGATGGGCCTGTGAACAGTAGATGTTCAGCTTGCCCCAGCAGTTCAGTTTGCATCAAGGCCTGCCACAGACATAATAGTAGCTCAACACTGCACTTCTCCAGGACAAAATACATTGCATTTTGATTGCTGGGAAAATTAGATTTCGCCACAAAAGAAGTGCTCCCTTGAGGGAAGATTTCCAGATTTTCCACACCTGTGGAATATTAATTGTGGCAAGACTGTTTCTAACCACAATTGGTGTGTGTCTCTGTGAAAAAAGTATTCCCTCTCAGGCAGTGTTCACTTCTAGCCAGGCTTGGGCCTTGCCTTGTTCTTGAGAGATAAAATTCAGGTCAGCTCTGCCAAGAAACAGGGACTGAATGCTTCCCTGTGGTGTATGGAAATAATTACTTAATGTTGACTTCATGGGCTACTTTCTCAATCCAGGGAAAATAGAAAGGTACATTTCTGTGATTGTTGCCTGCTACAATTGCTGTTGAGTAGGAATAGACTGTGGCAGTTTCCCAAACTGTGGGTCAGGACCCACCAGTAGATCACAAGCCAATTTCAGGTGGGTCGCAAAGCACCTAGAGCAGCCATATTAAAAATATAGGAAGATGGGATACCGGAAAGGGGGAGGGCTGTGTGGTTATTTTGCTAGTGCCAAGGTTGTAAATAGGTTTTTTTTCTTTCTGATTCATTTTGCTATTGGAAAATGGCTGAGAAATATAATAACCCAATTTATTGCTGCGTTCTCAGAAAAAACAGCTGTCTCATGTATCACAATGACAGCATGTCCCACCACAATATCACTTCCGGTGGGTCCCAGACAGATTGTCATTCTCAAAAGTGGGTCCTGGTGCTTAAAAGTTTGAGAACCACTGGACTATGGAATAAGAGACTTCTTTAGAATTGCCACTACACAGGGCTTCTCCCTCCTTGGACTGTGGAAAAAGACGTTTCCAGCTAATGACCCAGTTAGTGGGCTTTTGCATAGCTTATGGAAGAGAGACTTGCTCAGGTGTTGCTGTGGGTGTAGAGAATCATGCTGCATCATGAACTGGGGGAGGGGAGAGCATTATGTTCAGACTGAGGGTGGTGGCAACACAAGCATCCTGCACCAGGCAAAATTTAGCATTGGCGTAGGGCATCTAGCAGGGCATCTAGATGGTCAGTAATCCTCAGTGCACCCAGCAACACCATCCAGCCTGCAAGGTGGCACTTGGAGCAGAGGAAATTGCTTATTGAGCAGACCCTTTCAGGTGACCTGAGCAAGCCAACTGCAGGGCTTCCAGGGAAGAATAATCTTCCAGGGAAGATTTAAGAATACACTTAGATCGTGTGTCTTTCAAATAAAGGTTTGGAAGCTCTACCAACTCTGTCTATTATTCATCATGAGTGTGTTGCAACCTTTGTGATGTATTGGTTACAGTGTCTTCTTTGCGTGTTTACCAGAAACTCTCTGGAAAGTGGTGAAAATGTTTTCCTTCCCCCTTGTTACAAGATTTAAGAGAATTTTCCTTCTCTGACAAAAATTGCCTGGTGTCAGTTTGGTTTATTTGCTGTGGATTATTTCTACATAAGTTCCTCCTTATGTACATAGGCAGAAGAAACATGTCAACTTTTAGGAGCATTTTCACTTGGGAAACTTAGCTCCGGTGTAACAGCACCCTCTCTCAAGTGCTATAATAAAAGCAGAGAACATCCTAGGCCCCGTTGCTCAGCCAAATGTCTCAACACAGGTCTTCCCTCCATATAGAAACTTCAACTTTTCCAGCTACCTTTCCATATTGTGTTTTGATGAAGGCTAAACATTTATCAAAGGGCAGCTTCTTTGATCAAACTGTCACTAGAATGGAATTGTGATGCAGTGAGCCAAAAACTCTATCTCTAAACCTTGGGTGTCAAGCATAAGGCACAAGGGCCAAATGCACACACCCCAAAAGCAATTTATTTTGAGCTTGTTGCAAGTGGGTTCTCCCAGCTTGATAATTGGGCTCTTATGTCTTGAACATGAAACATATTAGCTACAAATAACTGAAGAAAAATCTGAGAACAATTTGCTTATTTATGGCCATCATCTGCTTAAATGATGTCACTTCCAGCCCTAAGCAGGCACCATGAATTCTAACTTTGGCCTTCTGTATGAAATGAGTTTGACACCCCTGCTTTAAATAGTGTTTACACCTTGCACAGGCAAATAGCCATGCTGTGTATCAGACAGGCTACTTATAGAAATCTGCCTCAAGTGAATAGGCTTATAGCAAGACACTAGAATAAGAAGGCATAGACCCACACACCTTCAACATGCCCTGCCATCCAGGGCATCTGCTAGGAAACAAACAACGTTGACACTTTCCCTTAATGAAATATATCTATATATTCATTGCAATAAATACATCTTCAAGTTATTTAAAAAAAAAGTAGTGCATTAAACGGTTTTTAAGACAAGTCTATGGAAATTTGGCCCCCATCAGAGCCTACAGAAGGCAAGCCAAGTTCATATTGCACTGAAACCCCGGCATATGCATTAAGGTCAGTCACTGTAACAGAGGTTGGAGGGAGGAGAGAAAGCGGCCAACGTCTTGGACCTGAAACCTACTCCAGTCTCTCCCATGCCACGCTAGTGGTTTTTGCCAGTTTGTGAGGTAGAGCAAAGCTCATAGTGTTTGAACATTGAAACTTGCATGCAGTGTATGTGCAGGGTGGGGGGCACAAAAATGCTACAAGGAAAGTATGCCATATCTTTAGGCTTGCCCCCCTTAAGGATGAAGGAGAACACTGCTTAGTGTGGACTTTTTAACACAGCAGTTTAAAGATGTCAACAGGCTTTGCATCCCCAGTCTAGCTGGGAGGCAGTGGGCATGGTGTGTTCAGATTTCCCACGCAGAATACCAGTCACCAGTTGGATGTCATTTAAGAAGTAGGTATGGAATAGGTGCTCTTCCATTCTTCTCTCCAGCTACTTCACCCCCTGCCCCTATTAAGCTGACATCAATTGCATTGGGACAAAAAGTATGCCTTGTGTTCACCTTCTTGGTTAAGAATCATCTTTCAGCCCCTCTGCCTAACCGTCATTCTTCCATTAAGGACTCTTCTGCTTGGTACAGGCAGGGCAGGATAGAGATCAAAGCCTCCTCGATGGAAAACAAGTGCTCATCCTCTACATGAGGGCAGAAATAGCGCATGAAGTCCGCTAGCCGCAGCAGGTACTCGATGTTGTGGCCAGCGCGACCGCTGGAAACTATGATCTGAGCTGCAATGTCCTCTTCAGATGCCGGGCCAAGGTAGGAGGGGTTCTGGGGGGTCGCAATGTAAACCAGGGCCAAGATGGGCTCATCAGTCTCTTTATCTTGCGGGTGGAACTTCACCAGTTTTGTGTCATAGCCTCCGAGCACCGCTTCCCGTGTGTTCAAATACTTGAGCGAGGCAGGAATTTGATCTCCATGAAGTTCATAGGCAACACCCCAGGTGCACCCCTGAAATGGGAAGTCAAATGACAAGGTTTACTTGCTGGCCACAGGGGCAGAAACAGAATCATGAGCACAACTGTATCCTAGAAGATGCAGACAGTAATTTTTTCTGAACCTGCTAACCTACAGGAGAAAAGGGTCCCAAGGACTGTCTTAGGGATGCGGACACTGTCTCCTTCTCAGAAAGCATCCCTACACTTATGGAAACAAGCCCTTTTGTGGCAGGAAAGGAGAGGGATATTGTTTTCCAATTCTGGATGATGCTCCTCTCCTTGTATCCTGGACACACAAGTAATGTGCCATCTGCAGAAAGGCTGAAGACAAGCATCAAGTTGTGCAGGATGCACCAGACAAGGTTGAAGGGGTTTTACCACTCCCCACATCCCAGCAGGACAATTTGCACACTGGACCCACGTTTTTGGCCTTGCCCGCTTCGTGACACATCTGGATAAAGCAAGCAATACCAGAAACGACCCACAGTTGCCATCTCCGCAATCCAGGTCAGTGGGAGATTTGCAGAAAGCAGCCCACTTTTTGCATAGGCTTCGTCTTGTGGCGGGGCCAAGAGCATGGCTTGCTGCCACGGCCCATCTAATCTGAGAGCCTTTTAAGGTGGGTTGAAGAGGTGAAAGGTCTGGTTTGTACTTGGAAACTAAATGAAAATGCTGATCATGCCTGCCACTCCAATTTTATCTCCACCCTGCTGACTGAGTGATTAATGCAAGCAGCTTTTTGCAGAGGTTCTTGGAAGGCCAAGGCATTGACTCAACTGCATACCGCATCTTTCCCCAGTTACTGTCTTCTGATTGTGGGGCACCTAATGCTCTGAAAACCCCTATTTTCTTAGCTGATTTATTCCCATTCCAATGAGTCTCTCTATGTAAATTGCACTCCTCTTTTTTGAACTGCCTGGTTATCCAGGTGTTTGGGGCACACCCTTTCCCCCCTCCCCAGGCTGTATAAACAACAAAAGCTTAAACGGATTAAGAAGCTGTAGTCACAGGAATACCATGTAGCCGCTGCACAGTGACAGCGAATAGCTTCTAAGAATGGTTTTTATCTCCATGTTCCCCTGGAAGGGAGGCTAAGCCTTACTATATAGGTGAAAGCTAACAGGATCAGGAGGCAGCACCAAATACTTACATCATAATCTTCCAGCAGGGTGACCACTCTTCCGGGCTAGACAGGGAGAGGAAAGGAGAGAGATGGTTCTGAGTAAGGACCAGGGATCAGGTATCGCGCCAGAAAGCACAGAGCATCCCGAGGATGACCGATCGATGCAGCCAAGGAGACCCATAGGGCATCGTCGCGGCGGGCCAATGGAGAAGGCGCCGGCAGCCGCTCAGAACGCTGCATGGGCACAGCCACGCCAAGGGTGAAAGGGGCGGAATTTGAGGCTCTTAAGGCTGCGGGTGGCTACCGCGGGGGAGCCGAATTCACGGAGAGGGGGGGGGGCTCTGGATTCCTCGCCCGCCCCACCTTGGTTCCCACCGCCTCTGATTAAGACTCCATCCCTCCCTTCTCAAAGGACACCCATCGCCGGATCGCAACTGGTCCCCTCCCCACGATTCCAGACGCCCACCCATTCCATGCTCCCTGCCCCGCACCAGCCCTGATCCTCCAACAGCATCGGACGCCCCCCCGACTCACCATCTTCTCGCTGCCCCGGTGGAAGGTGTCGCCCTGCCAGAAGCGGCGGCTGTAGCCCCGGATATAGCCCACTTTGCGGGAGGTGAACTCGAAATCGGGTCTCCACACCAGCGAGCCATAGCCGAAGACCCAGAGAGGGGACTTGGGCGGCGCGTCCCCTGCAGCCGCGGGGTCCTCCTCCGCCTCCATCGCTTGGCGCCCAGGGAGATGCTCCGCTCTGCTGGAGGGATGCTGCGGCTGCAGCGGGTCGAGCTTCATGGCCCCGCGGGAGGAGCCGGGTGAGCAGCCGGGAAGCGGGTGGCGGCGCTGCCCCGTTGCAGATGGGCTGGGCGAGGCGAAGGAGGGCGCAGCGGCCGGTGCTTGTTGCACGGTGCCTGTTTGGCTGCGAAGACACGACGCGCGATGGGACCTCTTCTAGGCTAAGCAGCGCCGCTGCCGCCCTTTAAATACCAGCCTGCCGGCAAACCCCGCCCCGCTGACATTGGGCTCGCGCGGCTCGCGCGCCTTCTCCTCCAATCAGCGCTTGCAGCAGCGAATTATCCCGCCGGGCTGGCCGCACGCGCCATCCGGGTTGGTTAGGCTCCCTGTCAGTCTCGGGCAGAACGAGGGCGCCGATTGGCTTCCCGGCTGCGGGCTCTGTTCAGCCGAGCTGATGCAACTTGCGTGGACGCTTTCGAGCACAGAAGGAGGCAGGTGATTGCGTCAGCAGGCGCTTTTCGGGGCTGGCTGCGGGTGGATCCGGGAGGGAAGAAGAGGCCGGGGGGGGGTGCATGGGAGCAATAGGGGGACAGAGCGCTAGGTTTTGCAAGGTGCCTTACCTTGCTGTGTAAACTGCTCCTCTCCCTTGCCGTCGTAGCCAGTCCTGGAGGTGAAAGCAATATGCCTTGCAAGACTTAGCGCCCTGCCCCCCCTTCTAGGGACGCTACTGAATGAGAGGCAAGTGGTGCCTTCTGGTGTGGAGGTGGTTGGCCCAGGTGTCTGGAAGGGGTCGCTGGGTGAGGCTCTTTTTCTTCTGCACAGGAGAGGAGGGTACTGGGGAAGGACCAGGGTAGCAGTGATGGAGGATGCGGGAAGATATGCTGTGGCAGTGGAACAAAGGCCAGAAATAATGGGCAAGAGGAGAATCACTCTTTGCTCCGTCAGGATCAGCTTGGCTAGAGGCTGCGTTGGCCTTCACCTCGAGGAGGTGCTGGGAGCACCTACTGCTCCCACTCTCTGGATTGGAAAGGGGAGGGGCAGTTGGCCAGGGAGACAAGGGCCGCTGGGCATGGAGCTCCTGGGGCTGGTGGAAGGCTGTGAAGAGGTGCACCGTTTCTGCCCTCCTGCCCGCCCTTGGCCCCATATGGCTCCGAAATGGAGCCTGGCTTGCCGGGAGGGTGTGCTGATGGGTGGGGAGAGCTGCTGCTAGGGGCGCAGATAGTTGACCCGGCTCCTGGGTGGAGCCTGGTCTGGGTATGCCACCGGAGGGGGGCAAAGCAGAGGGAACTGCATTCTAGCCTAGGGGTCTCCAAACCTTCCAGAACAAGGGCCATGTCGTCTATTTTTTGTGGCCCCCCCCCCAAACAATAATTTTTGATACATGAATGGATGAAATTTAAATGAATGAATAAGTTTTGCGTGGACCTTTTTGGGTAATCAACATGGTATGATTCAACATGGGAAGTGGTGGCGCAGCGGGTTAAACTGCTGAGTTGCAAGCTTGCTGACCGGAAGGTTGGCAGTTTGAGACCGCATGACAGAGTGAGCTCCTGTTGCTTGTCCCAGCCTCCAAATGTTACGGTCCTGCTAAGAAAATCCCCAAATCCAGCTCTGAGTCCCCAAGGAACAGAATGCAGGCATCCCTGATACTGCTCAGATCAGTCATTTCCAACTACTGTGCTGCAGCTGGTGTGCTGTGAGTGGCCCATCGGTGTGCCGCGGGAATTTGGGGGAAGTTCATTTATTAGTAGGGCCAATGGGGGATCTGAGCCCCCCCCCACATTGGCAGCATGGTGTGCCTTATCCATTGTCAACAAACTGACGGTGTGCCTTGACAATTTTAGTAGCCATGAGATTAAAAAGGTTGACCATCACTGGCTTAGGTTTAGCACAAGGGATCAGGACCAGGTGAGTGCTGCGGTTGGTGCTGCTGGGCAGTTGCTGGGGCCCTCAAGTTGGAGCCACTGGCACTGATCCTGACCTGCTGCTGCTGAGGTAACCAACGAGAGATGTTGCCAAACGCACCCCACACCCTGCGAACCAGCCCTGGGTCAGGAGAGCATCACCATCTGCTGCCTGTTCTGTGTCATCCTCCCTAGTGCAGTATTGTACAATGGCTAGAGGCAGCATGAGACAGAATTGTGTGTTGGGGAGAGCCTGCCGTCCAGCGCATTTAGAAGATCTCCACTTCAGTCCCTGGCTTCTCCAGTTCGGGCTCTGAACAACCACTGGAGAGATACTACAGATAGCAGAGACAATATTAGGAGCGCAGTCCTAATCCGGAATTAGGCCGGCACAGTTAGGCCAGCAAAGTTTGGCCAGCACAAGGGACTCCGTAAAGTATGTTTGGATGACCCTGAGAGTCAGAGAGGCCAGCACACAGAGAGTGGTCCAAACGTGCTTTATGGTGGCAAACTTTGCTGGCCTAACTGTGCCGGCCTAACTCCAGGTTAGGATTGGGCTCTAGGAAAGATAGTCTGGCCCTATATAAAACAGATCCATTATGTGTGAGTGGCAGCATGTATATTTGCCTGGGTATTTGGTTCTAGTGGCACCTTGAAAGATTGTCTAGTGTCCCGTATGCACAGTGATACAGAGAGGCTCTCGTTAGGTCATGGCATGGGGGAAGAAAAGGCAGGCTGTCCCAAATGACTGTGAGGACTTTATGACACTGCCTCTCAAATTCTTCTGCAAACTACCATTTTGCTATCGTTCAGCCAGCTATGCAGCCGCACAGAGCACCGACCTCAGAGGGGCAAGGTTTTACGCAGATTAGTTTTCTAACCCATGTAAAAAACTGCAGCTGACACATTTATATATTTTTATTTTAAGGAAAATTACCACAACATTTTCACAAAAGTGAAAATGCACAATTTTTTAATCTTACAGTTGCATCTTAGCGCCAAATCCTACCTAATTTTCCAGCCCTGATGTAGCCGTCCCAATGGGGTGTGTGCTGCATTCTGTGGTGGTGGTGGGGACAGTCATGGAAGCCTCCTCAAGGGAACACTTGTTTCCTTACCTTGGGGCTGCATTGCAGCTGCATCGGCACCAGAAACGTGGATAGGATTGGGTCCTTAATCTTATTTAGAAAATATATTCATTTTTTTTCTAGTGAGCTAGATAAGCAGTTCGTAAACTTTTTGGTCTCTAGAGTCCTTTACATTCATCATTTCCAGGAGCCCTGCTGACACAGGCATGGAGTCACAGGGAGCCCCACGGTCAGTGATGTCATGCAGGGGGAACGCGGGGGAACTCAGTTCCACTAGTTAAAATTAGGGCTGACTCCGCCCACTTCACTCTCCCTCCTCCCCCCTCCCAATTCCTCTGCAAAGAGCTTTTCTTCTTGGTTGGCCGGCACTCAGAGGGTTAAAGGGAGCGACTTTAGGGGGTTCCTAGGGGGGCGAAGGCAGTGATGTCATTCAGGGGGAACGGACCAGAACGGGTGTTCCGGATCCTAACGGGCTCCGTGGCTGGTTCCGGGTTCCCGACAAGTGCCAATCAAAAGTGAGTTCCTGTTCCTAAATCATTTGAATGACACCACTGCCCACGGTGCTGGCACAAACTGGGCAGGGGGCAGAAAGTGGCCACTTACGATGTGCTAGTGAAACCCCTGAAGGCGTCTCAGGGAGACCCAGGGCTCCTTGGAGCGCCCTTTGAGAGATTTGTTGTTGTTGTTGCTAAGTCGTGTCCGACTCTTTGCGACCCCATGGACCTCAGCACGCCAGGCCTCCCTGTCCTCCACTAGCTTCCTGAGTTCACCCAATTTCATGTTCATTGCTTCGGTGACACTGTCTAACCATCTCATCCTCTGCTGCCCCCTTCTCCTTTGGCCTTCCATCTTTCCCAGCATGAGGGTCTTTTCTAAGGAGTCCTCTCTTCTCATGAGGTGGCCAAAGTACTTGAGCTTCAGCTTCAGGATTTGTCCTTCCAGGGAGCAATCAGGCTTGACTTCCTGGAGGATTGACCGATTGGATCTCCTTGCAGTCCAGGGGACTCTTAAAAGTCTTCTCCAACACCATAATTTGAAAGTTTGAGAGATTCTGAGCATGTATAGTCAACGATAGAAAGAAAGATAATCAAGGATTGTATTGTATTACAGTTTTAGCTTCTATGCTTTTAATTTTTTTCTACAAGGCATGTTTTTGAAAATTGAAGCTGGCCATTTTTTTGGGAGGCGGGGGCGGAAGAGAAGTTATAAGTCATTAGCCTTGCCTAAAGCACAAAATAGCCTGGCACTGGCCTTGTCTGCTAAGGTCACTAGCTGTATGTATGACAATGCTGTGTGTGCATGATTAGATCAGTCACATGATGTGCTTGCAAACTGTGGCCATGGCCTCAAGGTACAGATGAATAACACGCCCCATGTCACACGCTCAACACAATGCTTTAATTATAAAGGGAAAGGGAGGGGTCATTAGTAAAAACCACAAGCCCCACCCTTGCTTTCAGTTTTAGCTAAATTGAATCCCCCATGTAGTTTTCTGAAAAGGAGAACTACACCCCACTCTAAAGGTAAAGGTTTCCCCATGACAGAATGGTCTAATCCTGACCAACTGTGGGGTGTGTGTGTGTGTGCTCATCTCCGTTTCTAAGCCTGTAGAGCCGGCGTTTGTCCGAGGACAAGCTTCTGTGGTCATGTGGCCGGCATGACTATATGCTGTAGCGCACAGAACGCCGTTACCTTCCCACTGAAGTGGTCCCTATTTATCTACTTGCATGTAGGTGCTTTCAAACTGCTAGGTTGGCAGGAGCTGGGACAAGCAATGGGAGCTCACTCCATTGGGTGGTCTTGAACTCCCAACCTTCTGGTCAGAAAGCCCTGCAGCAGCAGTTTAACCCGCAGCACCACCACGTCCCTAATACAACCCCCTCTGCACCTCTGTAATTCAAGCACTGACTCAGCATCAAGGTAGAACTGGCCTGAAATATCTATAGAAGGACAGAAAGGAAGAATAAAGAGAATGATGGGAACATTGGCAAAAGGGTTGTAGTAATGTCCATAGCCCTGAGGCTGAAGACTGGCTATGAATCAAAGTCCTAAATAGGTGATGGTTGTGCAAGACTGAGGGTGCAATCCTAATCTGGAATTAGACCTTCACAAGTTAGGCCAGCAAAGTTTGGCCGGCACAAGGGCCACCATAAAGCGTGTTTGGACTTTCTCAGAATCAGGGAGGATGGCACAAGTCTGTGTGCTGGCTTCTCTGACCCTGAGACTACAATCCTGAACTGGAGTTAGGCCAACATAAACTAAGCCAGCAAAATTTGGCCAGCACAAGGGCCTCAGTAAAGCGTGTTTGGACCACTCTCAGAGTCAGGGAAGATGGCTCACGTCTGTGAGCTGGCCTCTCTGAGAGTGGTCTAAACATACTTTATGGTGGCCCTTGTGCAGGCCAAACTTTGCTGGCTTAGCTTATGCCGGCCTAACTCAGTTTAGGATTGCGCTCTGAGTCCCTGCAGATGTAAAGGGAACAGGTGAGCCATGGGACTATTGGGTGTGGTCCTGGAGTTTCCATTAGGTTAGTCAGGAAGAGGATGTGAGATGAAAAGAGTAAGCAGTGGTAGAACCACTCAGTAGACTTGCCCAAGTCTACCAGATCCAACATCTTGGCCATGCAGTTATGACTTCTATTGTGCTCTGTTAAGTACTCAGGAACAGACGCAGAATTGACTGAGCCCTTCCCCATCAAATCATACAGAGTATTAATCAGGCCTTGCCGAGATTTCTGTGTTTTCAAATGCACTCTTAGATGCAAACGAGATGTTTGCATGATTGTTTGATCCAACAATTCTGTAACAAAGATAGCTTCAAAAATTGCATTCCATTTCTGGGCATACAGACTGGAAACTGTAGCGGTTCATTCAAATGAACGTCTCAGCCATGTTCACTGGTAGCTTGAGATAAATCGCTCCCTCTTTTAGCTCAACCTGCTTCACAGAGTCCTTGCAAAGAAGAAGAAAAAACGGTGTGTACCTGGAAAAATAGTGAAGAACAATCAAAATTAAGATGGAGATTTTGGAGCACATAATGTTTACAGTGGGCAGAATAGTGAATTAAAGGAAGGCGTTGCCATTCAGGTTCCCCCCCCCCATCACAGACATCACGGTGGGTGTGATTCAGTATACAGGGTGATTCAAAATGAATGGGTCAAAGTTCCATTTGTATAGATGGGTGACTCAATACAGGGTGAATATCTGACAGCCCATTTCAGATCTTTACTTGTGCCGGTACAGGCCTCCTGCTTTGACTCCTGTGAAGCACATTTGTGCCAACTTGGGAGCCAATGTTGGGAGCAGGCTGTGCCCGCACAAGGCCGCACCAGCACACATCCCTGTGCCAGCCGAGCAAGGCAGGTTTGTGCTAGGTGGCGCAAGGAGTGGGAAAGGGTGGGAAGGGGGTGTTTGGGGGCAGGGGGAGGGTGGAACGGAGATCAGGCCTGGGAGGTGGGTGGGATAGGTGGTGGTGGTGCATGCTGTATCCTAACCCCCAGCCCCAGCCGGATTTGCACCAGCTAGATAGGTAGATAGAAAGCTGGTACCCCTAGATAGATAGCTGGTGCAGATCTGAGTAGCCCCATAGGGCAGGCTAGGATGTTGCATGGGATAAGGGGAGAAATATCCCCTTATGCCAAGGTGACCTCCAGTAGCCTCTGAACCTGCTTTGGATACAGCGCAAGTCACTGCAGTCTGGCTGTACCGGCGCAGGTTAGGATTGTGCCCTGAAACAGGTAGACTGCTCCACGGAGGCTGTAGTATGAATGGGGAATGTGCACACAATGCACACTGTAATTACCTGTAATTCCCAGGGCAGTGGTTCCCAAACATTTTTGGCTCCCTTGATCTCTTGGGCCATTGGTCATGGCTCCCACTGAAGACAGCAATCCTACACATTGTACAGGGTGGTGGGTCTTTCGTGAGGACTCCATGGCTCTCCTGGATGGTTTTTGTGGCTTCCTGGTGAGCCATGGCTAAGTTTGGAAACCACTTCGCTAGGGAGATAGAATGGCCGTCTGTGTTATAGATTTAGTGTTCAGACAGACCAGATCACATAATTAACTGCTTAGCAAGGAAAACAAGCAGGTCCCAAGCAGGTTGTTGTTGTTAGAAGGACTTCTGTCTCAGTCTTTTCAAACCGTGGTTGATTGAACCTTGTTGTTTCCATTAACTGGCTCAGCTTGACCAGTAAAACAAAAGCCTCCAAGATTAACAGGTGTGAGGCGTAATTGCCCCAGGCAAGAGGAACTATGAAAACTTCAGTAGATGCTGGGAGAGCAGGATGGAATGTCTGAAAGGCTGTTTGTTTCTTAATCACGTTACTGGGTTTGCCAATGGCCACCTGGAAGGAATATTTTCCATGAGGACAGGAAAAACGGTGGAGAATCTCAGAGGCTGTGCTGCAAAGCTACCTTGGCACAGGAAACAACTGAAGCTGGGCTTGCGTGAGAGCAGGAGGCAGGCTACAGCTTTCTAGACAAGCTGCCTTTGGGCGCAACGTCAAAATGGGACGGAATCATTTCCAATGGCAGAAATAGCGGAAAGGAAGTCTAGTGGCAATATTGTCATTGGTAAACATTGGAGGAATCCGGCACGGTCCTCTACGGAGGTCAAAGAGATGTGGAACTATTCTTTGTTTAAATGGTTGCCATCAGTGGTGAAATTCAGCCAGTTCTCACCTATTCTGCAGAACCGGTTGCTAATTTTAGGTTGGGAGAGGGAAGAAAGGCAGTGGATGGCCCTGAAGGCTGCTCTGAAGGACATAGAACCGGTTGTTAATTTATTTGAATCCCACCACTGGTTGAGATGGTTAAATTCTGGGTATCTTGTTTTCATTTGCTGCCTTGGTGGTTTTACTGGTGAATTTGAAAGCTATAATTGAGAAGTGAAGAAATAGACTTTAACTTTCATTTCATAAAAGAAAGACCGGTAAGGACTAGGAGGTCTGCATGGCAGCTTGTAGCCACCCTGAAACACCCCCCCACCTCCTCCCCTCCGCAACATCAGGGTTGGCCCAGCGGTGTTATGCTGCCAGAACACTGGGCGGGACATCCGGGTGATCGACAGCCCGCCCATCGTGTTCCGGAGCGTTATGCCATTTGCGTAACCAATTACGCCGCTTGCGTACATCACGCAAACGGCGTAACGCTCTGGAACGCAACGGGCGGGCTGTCAATCACCTGGATGTCCCGCCCAGCGTTCCGGCAGCATAACACCGCTGGGTTGGCCCATCCATGGGTCATGGGTATTACGATTACCACATTTGGGTCAGTCTGACCACATGTCCCTGTTTCTGGCTCCGGAGTATATTCCTCTGAGAAAACAGTCAGGGCCGGTAGTCAAGACAGTGAAAAGCTGGCCGGAGGGAGCAATGGAGCAGTTAAAGGACTGCTTTGAACAGACAAACTGGGAAGTTTTTGATCATCCTGATCTGGAAGAACATACGGCTGCGGTGTTAGGGTATATGGCACACTGTATTGACACTGTCACGGTGGTGAAACGTATCCGGGTTTATCCTAATCAAAAACCTTGGATGACCGGGAAGGTTAGACGCCTGTTGTATGCAAGAAATAAGGCTTTTAAGTCTGGGGATGATCTAGACTACAGTGCAGCAAGAACGAACTTGAGGAGAGGCATAAAGCAAGCTAAGGCCGAATACAAGAGGAAAATTGAAGACTGCTTTCTCAGCAATAACATGAGGCAGGTTTGGCAGGGGGTTCAACAACTAACGAACTATAAAGCAAAAAAGGTTTCTTCGGGCGGTGGCGTGGAGGTGGTTGAGGAGTTGAACAACTTTTTCGCTCGATTCGAGATCGATCAAACTGTACCTGTTCGTTTGCCATCATTTACTCAGCAGTGTCCCCCCTTCATTGTGAATGAGCTGGATGTGAGACAGACAATGAAGGTGGTTAACTCCAGAAAAGCAGCTGGACCCGACTCAATTCCTGGTCGGGTGGTAAAAGACTGTGCTGATCAGCTAGCCGGGGTTTGGACTGTAATTTTCAATCGATCCCTGACACAATGTGCAGTTCCTGTCTGTCTCAAGGCTTCCATCATCGTTCCACTGCCTAAAAAGTTGCCTACAAATAGTCCAAATGATTATAGGCCGGTGGCACTAACTTCAATCTTAATGAAGTGCTTTGAGCAGCTAGTTCGGAAATACATTATCTCCTGCCTTCCTGATTCCTTTGATGGGCTTCAGTTTGCTTACAAAGAAAATAGATCAACTGAGGATGTGATTAATACTGTGCTTTATATGGCTTTATCCCATTTGGAAACACAAGGGAATTATGTAAGAATGCTGTTTGCGGACTTTAGTTCTGCTTTTAATACCATCATACCACACAGATTAATAGCCAAACTTAAAGATCTAGATTTTCCAGATTCTATCTGTTTATGGATATTGGATTTTTTAACAAATCGTCCACAAAGAGTTAAACTGAATGATTACATCTCTACTGACAAGATACTCAGCACTGGCACTCCACAAGGTTGTGTCCTTAGTCCACTACTGTTCTTCATTTATTCATCGGATTGCACCAATAACCATCCCAATAATAGGATTATCAAATTTGCGAACGATACTACATTAGTAGGACTTATTTCCGGGGATGATGAGTCTGCGTTTCGGGATGAGGTATTACAGCTATCCCGCTGGTGCAAAGAAAATAATCTTCTATTTAATATCCAAAAAACCAAGGAGTTTATAGTGGACTATAGGAAAAAAAGAGCAGACATTCAGCCACTGTATATAGATGGAGTTTGTGTGGAACAGGTGGTTGAATGTAAGTTTCTTGGGACCATCATAACTAATGACCTGACTTGGAGTGCGAACACCACTGCTTTAATTAGGAAGGCACAACAACGGTTGTATTTTCTAAGGATTCTTAGAAAGCAACAATTGGCTGAGAGTTTGCTAATCACCTTCTATCGGAGTTCAATTGAGAGCATATTATCTTACTGTCTCTGTGTATGGTACACGAGCTGCACAGTGGCAGAGAAAAAGGCAATTCAAAGGGTGATCAAGACGGCCCAAAACATCATTGGCTGTTTACTCCCCTCTTTGGAAGAACTGTATAAAAATAGATGCAAGAGGAAGATATCTAATATATTGAAAGACTCCTCTCATCCGGGACATCAGCTCTTTGAACTATTACCATCGAGAAGGAGATTTAGGGTATTGAAAGCAAGGACGAGCAGATTCAGAAACAGTTTTTACCCAAGTGCAATATTGAGTTTAAATGCGGGGTCATAAGTTTTTGTGGAATTTAAATTGCTGGGAGCAATGGGGTATTTATATTTGTATAAGTGATTGTTGTATGGTTGATTGTGCATATTTTAGTTTTGGTGTTGTCCAGTTTTACCTTGGGGAAGAGCACCTCATTTCGTTGCACCCAGTTGTGAGTGTAATGACAAATAAATTTCTTATGTCTTATGTCTTATGGGCAGTGCAATTCTAACGCTGCCCTGAGCTGGCACAAGTTCATTAAAGCACTACTCAGGAGCAGGCTAGGCCATAGCAAAGACACACGCTAGCCTAGAATCTGGCCAAGCATTCGGACCAACATCTGGAGAAGGTAGGTTTTGCTGGGCTGGGCAGGCTGGCATAGGGGGTTGGAATGGGTGTTGGGCAGGCAGGATGGGGCATTTTGGGGTAAGGGTAGAGTGGTACGGGAGGGGAGTGGGACCTACTGCAGGAGCACATGCTGTATCCAAACCTGGCTTGACCAGTGCTACATGGGCCACTTGGATTATTATTAAAGTCAAAGGAACACTGACCACTGACCAAGAAAGTAGGTATATAAATACCATTATATTATACAGCTTGATGATGATGATTATGGTGGTGGTATTTATATACCTGCTTCTTGGTCATTGGATTGCTTCTTCGACTTTAATTCAAGGCAGTTCACATATGCCCGCTTGTTTTCTAAACCCCGAGGGTTTTTTTTTTAAAAAATAATAACAACAAAGGGGTTCTCATTGTGAGATATAAATCAATAGTAATACAAACCCATGGTGATTTTGAACTCCAACACTAAAATGTAAGGCCTACTGTTTCTCTCTAGAGCAAAGAAGTGGTTAATGATGTTTCAGTCCAAGATAAGGCCTGGCTGGCAGAGAAGGGAGGGGGAACGTCAGTGATGTCATTCAGGGGGAACGGACCAGAACGGGTGTTCCGGATCCTAATGGGCTCTGTGGCTGGTTCCGGGTTCCCGACAAGTGCCAATCAAAAGTGAGTTCCTGTTCGTAAATCATTTGAATGACACCACTGGGAACGTGATAGAGTAGAAGAGACCAAGATACGTTGCAGAACAATGGACAAGGGGAAGAAAAGGAGGGGGCTTAGGGTATTCCTAAGCTGATACATAGAGGAAAGTTCCCAAGACCCAGATACAGCTTTAACCTTGGGGGAGACTAGCATTGAGTTGGCGTAATAGCCTTCATACATATTAAACCACACCTACTTCTGGTGAAGCCTAGACCAATGACAGAAAGATGGTAAGACCCGCCTCAGTAGTATAAATTGTTGCACCCGTTTTGTGCAAGGTGTGGTACGCAGCTTGTTCTGTTTGGCATTTGCTTGCCACCCATATTTGCAAATATGACAATAAACCTTTCTTTTGAACCATACATTTGGGATCCAGAAATTTATACTTCACATCATCTTTCAAGAACAACTACATTCAGATGGATCTTTCACTTTCTGGTTTTTCTTGCTGGCCGCAGTGTTGCCTCCCATGTTGGCTGATAAACGGCTGATCAATGGCTTCTTCGCTCTCACCAAAGACACAGCTTGGCCCAGCACAGCTCCTCTCCCACAGAAGGGCGCTGGAACAGCTCAGCTCAGCTTATCAGTAGCATTCTCGAGGTCTTGCCGCTCATAGAAGCTTCTGGTGATCTTGAACTAGCGACCTTCAGATCTTACCTTTGGGTTTAATGGCAGCTCTACTCTCTGGACCGGACCTCCTGCCCTGTAATTATGCAGTTATTGTTCTTGGAATGACAAAAAATAAAAAGGTGTTTTGTTTTTTTTAAATGGAGGAAGAATGGACCAAAGACTGAAGTTTTGCAGCCAAAACCTTGTTTTTCCAAGGCACGTGGAGGAAAGCCATGGTTTATTCTTAAAAAACACATTGTCCCTCCAGAGTGGACATTCTGTGTGTTAGCCTCAGGTGACTGATGCATATGCGCAGGTATGTGTTAGGTTTCTTTCAGGTAGTGGTGAATCACAGGCAAGCAAGAGGGACACTGACAGAACTGGGGTGACACATGGGAACAGACTGTGACCAAAACAGTTAGCTTCATTTTGACGTTGGCCTTACAAAAATAAGCAAGCTGAGGTTGCTCTGGTGTTGAAGGATGCCGAGTTGTGATGTGCGATGGGACTGTATTACGTAAGCAAACCAGACCCACTGAAGGACTGAATTGTACAGAGGATGCTGACAGCCAGATAACAACCGGGATTTCTGAGACAGGAGCAAGGCTAGCTCAGCTCAGTTTGAGGTGCTTGACATCAGCACTTGGTTTGACGTTTGTTCTGGGGAGCTGTTCTGGGGAACTGATGTTTGTTCTGGGGAACGCGTACACATAAATACGTGGCTGAAACCACTTCCTGAAGGTTCTCATTTATCCAGCGTGCAGTTTTCTTGGGAAATAGAGCAACGCTTAGTGGAACTGTACTGGATTCTATGGGCCTGACCCAAGCCAAGATGGCCCCTGACAGGAGCTGCGGGAAACACATTCTGTGGGGCCCCAGGTTCACAGCCAAAGTCTGGAAAATCTTAGAGGTATACACAAAATATATTACAGACTTTATATCTCAAGGGTGGGATGGAAAGCGGTCCAAATATGCATTTAAAAAGTGCATGTGAGTTAATGGATCTAAGCACATTTTAATATAAAAGTGCATCCAAGTCTAGAATAGATTACCCTAGGATGGGGTCCTCTTAGCTGCTAGGTCCAACGGGGATTAATTAGTCCAATTGGCTTAAAGCTGGCTATGGCTCCTGAAGTGACACCCAATTCTGCCCTCTTTTTTTTTTTTTTTTTTGGTGAACATGAGCTTTCACCACTACCACACCCTCTTCCTCTTCTGCTACCAGCCATGACTTCAGAACTGGCTGGGCGGAGAAGATCTTGACAGTTTTCATTCCCAAGATTCTCCCTGTACTAGGCAGTAACAACTTGGAGGAGGAGAAGCAGGAAGGAGGCAGGGAACGCAATCCTGATTGCTGGGGAGTGATCTGGAACAGGACTGCTGAGGCTACTACCACATCCGCATTCACTGCTACGTTCCTCAGCAGTGGAGCAGATAAAAGAGACAGGCTCCTCCCCAAGAGGTAGCAAATGGGAAGAGAGGGATAGCAGCTGGGTGTAGCAGGCAGTGGGTGGGTGTGGAGTCCCTCTTGCTAGATTGTGACCCTGGTACTTGAAATGGGACCATTTGGGTGACCTGCCTCTGCTGTCCTCTATACAAACATCTGATCTCCTTATGAAGCCAAACTAGCTGTTTGATTTGCAGCAATGTTCTTCACCTGAGCGTATTTGCATTTACAGGATCTGGATCAGTTCAAACTGCTATGTTTCAAAAACCCACATGTGTCCTAAACAAGGGCATATTTACCAGCTGATTTTTCAGGAACTGTTGTGTGGACTCTTTCATCAAGGCCACAAAGGAGGGAGCATCAGAAGATGCCAAAAATAAGGAAAAATGAAAGCCACTCCCAGGGTATTCTCTATACCGGGTCTCAATTCTACCTAGAAATCACACTTTCGACACCTGGAAGATGCTTCATAATGCCAATTATAGGATTATGTAGGGGCTGGTTGTGATTAGCCGGTGATGAGGGAAAAGCGCTTTGTGAATCCCAAGAGGCACTTTCTCCCTCATGTGTCCCAGGGATAATGTTTGGCATTCAGACAGATTTTTCAGAGTAAGCCCTGGCTCAGATTAGTCCCTAATCGCTCCATTGGATTCTCCCACAAAGAATTTAAGATGTTGAGATGCACACAGCGAACTCAGCCTTGCAGTGATTGAAAGGTGGAGCTGCTCTTCTTCGTCCTATCTAGAGGCCCCAAAACCAGAACCTGACACTGATCCCTTGAACTGAATGACAAAATCCTAGCCAAGGTTTGAGCTTTCGACCCACCTTGGTGATGTGAGGGAGGCCCTTGTAGATTTTAGGACTCCCCAGTAGACCTATCCTATAGAGCAGACCTATAGAGAGGTCTTTCTATCTGACAGACCCAATGGTGGGTCACAACCCACATTGAAGGCACTAAATGGGCCATTCCATTTAGTTATATTTGTTATATTTAGTTATATTTGTTTTATATAACACAGTGACTATACTATCAGGCAATTTTTAATTCAAAAGTATTTGCGCTCTTTCAGCATGTGCATGCCTGGCTCTCTGGTCTGTTCCCATGTTTTGCAAGACCTGGGCTGGCCCCAGTAGTGTAGCCTTGGATGGTGGTGGTGGTGCCGTAAGTACCACAGGTGCCACAATGCGCTGGGTAAGCAGCCCCTCACCGTCACCGTCAGAGCCATTCTAGGCAGCAATGGCCATTGCTGTGTGGCTCTAATGGTGAGAGGGTGGGGCCATTAACACAGCGTGTTGCAGCATCTGCAGCACTTACCATGCCCCCACTCTGGCTACACTACTGGCTGGCCCATTCATGGGGCCAGCTGAGGCAGTTGCCTCAGGCAGCAGATTAGCTGGGGCTGCCCACCTCTGCCCACCCACCTCCCTTACTCTTCCTCCTCCCACTCTCAGGACTGGAAAAGGAATGGGGCGGCAGGTCAGAAGAGAAAGTGTGGAAGAGAGGCAAGCGGATACTCTAGCCCACCACTCTCCTCTCCAGGGCCGGCTCTAGGAGTGATGGGGCCCAATGCAAGGCATTCCTGTGGGGCCCCCACTCACCAAGAAAAGTGCTTGCGATGCCGCATGCGACAACTAGGAATAGTTGGTGGTGACATGATGACGTTGCCGCCAACTGCTCCCAGGAGGCCCATTTTGGGCTGTTAGGAGGCAGGGCCAGGTGAGAGGGCCCAGATTCAAGCTGCTCTGCTCACTCCACTGACCTACAGCCCATGCTTACTCCACTGACCTACAGGCGATCTGCTTGCTGTGCTGGTGCGGGGCCCCCCCAAAGTGCGGGGCCCAATGTGACGACATTGGTCACATTGGCTTAAGGCCGGCCCTGCTCCTTTCCTCCAACCTTTCTCTTCTGCTCCATCTCCCTGTTCCTTTTCCAATCCAGGGAGCAGGAGAAAGTCTTGTTGTTGTTCAGTCGCTAAGTCGTGTCCGACTCTTCGCGACCCCATGGACCACAGCACGCCAGGCCTCCCTGTCCTCCACTAGCTTCTGGAGTTCGCCCAATTTCATGTTCATTGCTTCGGTGACACTATCTAACCATCTCCTCCTCTGCCGCCCCGTTCTCCTTTGGCCTTCCATCTTTCCCAGCATGAGGGTCTTTTCTAAAGAGTCCTCTCTTCTCAGGAGGTGGCCAAAGTATTTGAGCTTCAGCTTCAGGATTTGTCCTTCCAGGGAGCAATCAGGCTTGACTTCCTGGAGGATTGACCGATTGGATCTCCTTGCAGTCCAGGGGACTCTCAGGGGAGTCCATGTAAAGGCACTCAGTATTCAAACAGACCAAAGAAAGAGATACACCAAATGACAGGCCACACCCCCTTTTCCTAAATGGCACTTCTGCCCTGTGCCTGCAAGAAACTGCCAGAGTGGGAAGAATCCTTGGCCTCAGGGCTGTGTTCAGGGAGGAATTTGCACCGCACTTGACAGTTGCCAACAATGCCTTCGGGAGGGTTTGCTTGTCAGCAATCTGAGACATCAGAAAACGCCATTCTTTTCATTCATGAATGGTACAATCCTATGTGTGTCTACTCACAAGTAACACCGTAAAGCTGACTCCCGTGAAAGTGTGGACGGGAGTGCAAACAAACCTGTTCCATTGCGAGTATTGTATAGCAGCCTTGCCTTTGGAGACAGAGGCAGATCTAAGGGAGGGCAAAGCTCTAAGTGTTGCAAGAAGCCTTACCCTGTCATGTAAATCCCTCCTCTCCCTTGCTGCTGTGGCCAGTAAGCAACGCCAAGATGTTGCTTTTCCCTGCGAGGATTGGCTAGAACAGTGCAGGAGAGGAGTGATTTCCACTGCAAGGTGAGGCTTCTTGCAAAACTTAGAGATTTGCCCTCCCTTAGATCTGCCTCTGTTTGGAGATTACACACCCTGCTGCAACTATATCTGGTTCTGGAGTACCTTCTCTTCTTGCATTCGTATTTGTGGTTTTTTTTTTTAACAGCCATACTGTTAGACTTGGGGATTTTTTTGCTTGCTAGCCTGCCGACCGTCTTCAGACACAGCTGTTATCACTAGGATGAAAACTCTCCAGGCAGCCTTCCCCGATTCAAGCCCTTAATTGGTTTCAGCATCAGGCATGTTGGTGCCTGCAGGGAGAAATCTTCCATCCCACTACCAAACGTTGCAGCTGTGAGAAGGCAGCCTGTTCTTGTGATGTTGGGGGGATATGAACGTTGACCCTGCAGTTTGAATATGCCCCCCCCATATCAGTGAAAATGTATAATGCTGAAATCAAGTTGGCTTCATGCAGAAAGCTCTAGGGATATAAGCTTGAGGAAAGAAGCAAACAAATACAAGTTCTCGGTTCTGGTTGTGAACACAGGTTTGTTTGTTTCCAGTGAGCTGAAAGTCCCTGACTGAAAGGGTTTGGCCTAAGGCAAGAAATGGCTGGCTTGGCAAGGAGTTGACGTCACTCCTCAGCTGTGAGACTTCAGCTACTTTTTCTTCGTGGCTTTATTGTGGGTATTCTTCTAAGGGCCTAAAGAGAACACGACCAATTTGCTTAATGGGATGGGAATGTTGAGGTTACTGTGGCAGGCCGTAGTGCGCATCAGAAAATGGCACCAGTGACATGAGTGACGGTAAGGGTTGTGTCACTCGGGAAAAATGGTGGCCTGACTAGCTTGAGAGTGAGGGAGAGGCGGGCCTCAGTATCAGACACACTGACCTGGAAGAGTTAATCTCCTGCTGATTATGACCTCTCCTCTAAAGCACACCACCCTGAGGCAAATATGACACTGTTGGTGGGCAAATAATGTGTTACATTGGCCCTGTTTTAAGTTGAGCAAGAGCTGGCTGTCAAACCTGGCCTCACTCACTGACACAGGGTGCAATCCTAACCTGGAGTTAGGCTGGCACAGTTAGGCCAGCACAGGTGCGCCATCCTTCCTGACTCCAAGAGTTGTCCAAACGCACTTTACGGTGTCCCTTGTGCTTTATGGTGGCCAGTGCTCGTCCCCAGGCCACATGGCCCTGATTCGGGCTGCGCTGTGTCCTTGGCTCTGCATCTGCTAAATAGGGCACAAACACACCCTTGCCCCAGGGAGGCTCATGCCTGCTCCCTACTTGCTCTCGAAATGGCGCAAACCCACCAGCCTGCCCGTTCCAGCGCACTGTGGGATTGTGCCCACAGTGTGAGCTAGGTTGGGTGAGGCAAACCTCAAAGGTTCCCAACCTGGGGGTAGCAAGCTGATATTCAGGGGGTCGCAGAGACCCCTTTTACGACTGTAGCTGCATTTGCGCAACATTAAAAAGCTTCATTTTTGCAACATTTTCAGGGAGCCTCCAAACAGAGAAAGGTGTTTCCACATACCTGAAAAAAAAACTGTTGCATTGGGCAACCTATGGTAGTCTACATACATGTTTTTTACAGGCACAATGATGTCACTTCCTGCTTAGTGACATCACTTCTGGTCTTGGGGCGGGTGGGTCCCGACAGGTTGTTATACCTAAAAAGTGGGTCCAGGTGCTAAAAAAGGCTGGGAACCAACCACTGCTCTAAGGATTCAGGAATTTCAGTAGATAGTAAATGTCAGTACCACAGACAGCTCCAAGGGAAGCCCACAGATCAGATGAAGCGTTCTAAGCATAACTCGGAGCACAATCCTAACCTGGAGTTAGGCCGGCACAGTTAGGCCAGCAAAGTTTGGCTGGCACAAGCAACACCATAAAGTATTCTTTGGCCACTGTTGGAGTCAGAGAGGCCAGCACACAGGCGTGCGCCATCCTCCCTGACTCTGGGAGTGCAATCCTAGGCAGCTCCGAATGGCGAGGCCGATGGGCCTGTGGCAGAGCCAGTGCTGCTTCGGGGATGCTGGAGCCTCCCCTATGCACACCTCAGATCTGCGCCTGTTAAGCAGCAGGTGCAGATCCGAGGAGACCGTGCGGCCCTTATGGCTGAATCCCAAGCCTGCTCCCGTCTCGGGCTGGCACGCCTGCAGACCCGCCCACAACCCACCCACAGCCCGCCCAGTTATGCCCTCCCCCTCCTCCTCCCTCCCTTGCACCAAAATTGCGCCTCCCCTGTGCCAGCCGGCTTCGGCAGGTGCAAGGGAGGTGTGGGCGCGGGCGCAAGGGGACTGGCACTGCCTGCAGGGCTGGTCCCGTTGCTGTAGTGCCGACATCGGGGTGCTGCTCGGAGCCCCCGCGTTGGCGATACAGAAATTGTGCTGATGCCAGTGATGTCATTCAGGGGGAACGGGCGTTCCGGATCCTAACGGGCTCCGTGGCTGGTTCCGGGTTCCCGACAAGTGCCAATTCCTAAATCATTTGAATGACACCACTGACTGACGCTATGACGTAGCGTCGGCAGGATGGGCACGCTAGGATTGCGCTATGAGAGTGGTCCAAACGCCCTTGACAGTGGCCCTTGTGCCAGCCAAACTGTGCTGGCCTAACTGTGCCGGCCTAATGCCAGCTTAGTGTTGCGTCCTCAGACGTTGTTCCGGCAGGTGTGTGAGGTTGGCTGATGGCGAGCTTACACTCTTCCGGGAGGGTGTTCCGGGATGGGGCATTTATGGGGGGAGGATGGGGGAGGATGAAAAAGGGGGAGAATCAACCTGGAAGGGGGTGGGATCAGTAGCAGCAGCATATGCCTCACCCCCCACTCCAGAGCCTCAGAGCTCCACATGAGCTGCTTGGAGTTGTGCCAGCTTAATAGCTGTCACATATACACGTAGTTCCATAGGTGTTACTTGGGGTAACAGCAAAAAACACAATCCCATTTTGAAATCCAATCCAACAGTACATCCCACCCAGTGATGTCATGCACCCACTACGCACCACTACGCGAGTACCGGTTCCTAAAAGTTGAGATGGCCCCGCCCACTCAAAGCTGGCCCCTGCTATTTAACCAGGGAACAGTTGAAGCAAAATATGTCTATACATATTTTGTAATACATCTCTAGAAAGCAAAGCAATAGAAGTTAAATCAACACTAACCACAAGCTGAAGTTATTACAAACATGATCACATCCATGGCAACAATCATGACATCACTTCTGGCTTATGACATCACTTCCTGTGGGCGGACCCCGACAAGTGCCAATCAAACGTGAGTACCTGTTCCTAAATCATTTGGATGACACCACTGATCCCACCCCATTTCTTACTGACTACTAGTGAAATCTTTTTGCCTTTAGCGCCGTAAGTGCTGCCCCCACTACTGTTTTTCTCCCTCCAGCCCCCCTTCCAGCTGCTTTCTTTTGGCTATTTTGCTTCTGACATCAGAATCCATCTGGAGAAAAAAAATTACATGGTTGGGGGGGGGGAGACAGAATGTGACAAGAAAAGCAGCTGGCAAAAAGACCTGCAGCCTTCCTTGTGCATCCATTTTGCACCTTTTTGTACCCCATCCCCTGATTCACATGCAGTGAAGCCAGACCTGGAGTGAGGGTGCAGTCCTAACCTGGAGTTAGGCCAGCACAGTTAGGCCAGCACAAGGGACACCTTAAAGTGAGTTTGGACCCCTCTTGGAGTCAGATTGGCCAGCACACAGATGTGCGCCATCCTCCCTGACTCTGAGAGTGGTCCAAAGGCGCTTTATGGTCGCCCTTGTGCCGGCCAAACTTTCCTGGCTTAACTGTGCCGGCCTAACTCCAGGTTAGGATTGTGCTCTGAAAGACCATCGCACATAGTGCCAGCTATATTAGCTTAGGATAGTACAGCACTGTCTGTCTTATTCCGGAACTGGATCTGTAGTGTGAATTGAATATTGAAATTCTTTCCACTTTTGGTTTATGGGGAGTAAGATATGCTCTGACCATACAAAAAGAGCAGATCGGTGACATCAGTCCCAAAAACATGAATTTGAGGCCTTTAGTTCAGACATGCCTTAGAATGAATAGTTGTGTTCTGTTTTGTCCAGGATGCCATTATGTTCTATGGAAACGACCTGGTGTAGTAGATCGGATGCTGCCTAGAGAGACCTTGGTGCAAATCTCTGCTCACCCGCAGATGGGGCCTTGGGCCAGTCACTCTCCTCCCAGCTAGCTGACATCAGCAGCTTGTCGGGAGATAAACAACATGACTCCTATGCAGTGTCAGGCACTCCTAAGATGACGCTATAACCCTGAGCTCCTTGGCAGAAGAATGGTCATAACAACAGCAACAATAACAGGAGCAGCACAAGCAGTCCCAACATTTGAACTGGATGATATTACATTTATCTGCCATGAACGTGAACGCCCATCATCGCTGGGGATAATTCAGGACTGGGGCCTCCAATGTGGGGCTCTGGGCTCTCAGCTTCCTGTGCTTTCCCAAATGATTCAAACTCTAGAAGGGGGCATCTCGATCCAACTTCTTTCATATAGAGGGCTGAACAGCATTCGTGATGGCCACTGAAGGTCGGAAGTGACATCATTGAGCAGGAAGTGATGTCATTAAGGAGTTGATGGCCCCCAACTAAGCACTTTGTTCTCACACTGAAACTCATGAGCTGCAAATGACGGAAGAGAAAGTGTGCAAATCTTGATCGTATTTTCAATATGGGGGAGAGCCTAATTATCCCGCAGGCTGCCTTTTTAGCATTACTGCTTCTACAGTAGCATCCCTTGGCTGCTAAGCAGCTGAAAGGGGGCCAGCAGAAGCCACACTGTTGAAAGGGTCGTCCGTGTGATAATTGGGCTCTGCCAGTGTCTTGGCAGCATTCCCCTCTCTTACCCCGCTTGGTCTGCCCCTTCCCCTGTAGTGTTCCTTGCTTTCTGAGACCGCCTCCCAGAACTTTGGCAGGAGTAGTGCTGCTGAAAGGGCAACACTGAGAGAGTCCAGTTATCATGGGGGCTGGATAAAGAGCTTCATACGGGGGCCACATACGGTCTGCAGGTCTTATGTTTGATACTCCTGGTTTAGAGGGGTGAACCGAGCACATGGACCAGCAGGAACAGCCAGGATGTTTCATTCCTGGCGGGACTACTTGAAAGCGTGCCTGTGAGTCCTGCTTCAGGGATCAGCGTAGCTGGCAAGGGTCTTGGGGCCGGTGCTTTTCAACTTATTCATAAATGACCTGGAGACAGGGATAAGCAGCGAGGTGGCCAAGTTTGCAGATGACACAAAACTTTTCTGGGTGGTGAAAACCAGAAAGGATTGTGAAGAGCTCCAGAAGGATCTCTCCAAGTTGGGGGAATGGGCAGCCAAATGGCAGATGCGTTTCAACATAGACAAATGTAAAGTGATGCACGTTGGGGCAAAAAACCAAAACTTCACCTATAGGCTAATGGGTTCTGAGCTGTCTGTGACAGCTCAGGAGAGAGATCTTGGGGTGCTGGTGGACAATTCGATGAAGGTATCGACCCAGTGTGTGGCAGCAGTTAAGAAGGCCAATTCCATGCTTGGGGTCATTACAAAAGGGGTTGAGAATAAAACAGCCAGTATTATCATGCCATTGTACAAATCGATGGTAAGGCCGCACCTGGAATATTGTGTCCAGTTCTGGTTGCCGCATCTCAAAAAGGACATAGTGGAGCTGGAAAAGGTGCAGAAGAGAGCAACAAAAATGATTACGGGGCTGGGGCACCTCCCTTATGAAGAAAGACTGCAGCGTTTGGGGCTCTTCAGTCTAGAAAGGCGCCTGAGGGGGGACATGATTGAGACATACAAAATAATGCATGGAAGGGATAGAGTTGATAGAGGGATGTTCTTTTCCCTCTCTCAAAACACCAGAACCAGGGGACATCTGCTAAAACTGAGGGTTGGGAGAGTTAAAACAGATAAAAGGAAGTACTTTTTTACCCACCGGGTAGTTAATCTGTGGAACTCTTTGCCACAGGAGGTGGTGATGGCATCAGGTCTTGATGCCTTTAAGAGGGGATTGGAAGGATTTCTGGAGGAAAGGTCCATCGTGGGCTATAGGCAATGATGGATTGTGCAACCTCCTTACATAGGTGATGGGCTACTGGTACCAGGTGCAAGGGAGTGGCAACAGGATGCAAGCATCTTATTGTCTCATGCCTCCCTGGGGCACCTGGTGGGCCGCTGTGAGATACAGGAAGCTGGACTAGATGGGCCTTTGGCCTGATCCAGCAGGGCTCTTCTTATGTTCTTATGTTCTGGCAGCACCCCATGGATCCCTGAAGGCCAAGCAGCGCTGATGCTGGCACCATCCCCTCTGCCTTCCACAACCTGAACTTCCTGTTGAAAGCGTAAGGGAAGGAGCATGGGACTCCGGGGCCAAGGAGTGTCTCAAAGAGTGACTCTCTAAATAGCCTCAGAGAAACGAGGGGGTGAGCCCAAATGACCCTTAAGCTCCATGTGCAGCTGTGACTGATTGTCCCACTACACCCCTGAAACACGTAGGCAGTTTGGGAGGTGCTTGCCCTCCTGAGCTCTGCACACGGCCTGTAGTCTGCACTAACACTGCCGCTCTCAGTGCACAAACCCCAGGAAGATGCTCATTATCATTATCACTGTGCGGTAATAGGAGTTAGTGAGCGTAGCCGGTGCTGAGGACAGCATCTGGTTGGTTGCCAGCCACGCCTGGGTGGTGGACTCCCTCTTTGTGGTCTCTTTGATCTCTGCCTTCAGACAGATTGTTAAAACCGTGCTTTGCGGTTGGGCTCCTGGCGTGGTCTGATCTGAGGAATTGTGCCATTCCTGCTTTGCTGCTGCTGCGACTGTGGTCTTGAGGGCTTGCTGTTTCATTTTCTAATGTTAAAAATTGCTCTTTTTATTTAGGGTGCAATCCTAACCTGGAGTTAGGTCGGCACAGTTAGGCCAGCAAAGTTTGGCTGTCGCAGGGAACATCGTAAAGCATGTTTGGACCACTCTTGGAGTCAGAGAAGTGCCCATCCTCCCTGACTCTAGGAGTGGTCCAAATGCGCTTTACAGTGGCTCTTGTGCCAGTCAAAACTTGCTGACCTAACTGTGCCGGCTGAACTCCAGGTTAGGATTGTGCTATTAAATCTTTTTGTGTCCCTTTCTGGCAGAAAGGTGGAATAGAACATTTAAACCAAATGACACCCAGGACTGACTGCAAGCTTTGCCACTTCCCTGTTCTCCTCTGGTGTTCACATACAGAGCACAATCCTAAACTGGAGTTAGGCTGGCATAAGCAAAGCTGGCAAAGTTTGGCCAGCACAAGGGCCAAAGAAAGCGTGTTTGGACCACTCTCTGAGTCAGGAAGTGGCTCACGTCTGTGTGCTGGCCTCTCTGACTCCAAGAGTGGGGCAAACGTACTTTAGGATGTCCCTTGTGCTGGCTGAACTTTGCTGGCTTAGCTTATGCCGGCCTAACTCAGTTTAGGATTGCGCCCACAGTCGTGGCCTGGTCCCTTGTGTAGACAGAACAGCAGAGATGTATGGGCACAATGTGGCAAAAGACTGTGAGCCCAATCCTAGGCATAGGGGTGTTCATTTTTTCACAGATTTGAAAGGCAGAAAGCAGCATTATGTGTTTTTATTCTAAGCTCATTTTTATTAATTTCTAATGCTTTAAAAGTGTCAGTGATATAGGTAGGGGTGTGCATTTTTTGGTGATTCCCCCCCCCCAAATTTCTTGATTAAAATAGCAAATTGCGGTGTTTTATGTTTTTATTTTACATTCTCATTCCTGGTTCTCATTTGTCTTGATTTTAAAGTGTACTAGGGTAGACGACATAGGTGATATAGTGTCAGCAGATGCAGCCACATTTTATTTCTAATTGGAGAAGTTGTCTAATTTCTGGGAAATATCTGAAACACCAAAATGCAGTGTTTTTTATGTGGATATTTTAACGCCCAAAAGGCGGTTTTTATGCATTTTTATCCAAAAAACACCCCCCACTATACAGTCAATTCAATCGTTTCTTCCTCCACTGCGTGCTGCCAACTTTTGAACCCATCCCTGCAGCTCTCCCTTTAATAGCAGTTTGAGCTTCAGTGATTAGGAAGTGAGAGCTTTGGCCCCACGCCAGGGAAAGCTTCTCCAGCTATTTCTGCTCGTTAAGCCTCTATTAAAGAGAGAGGAACAGGACAGACGGGTTTTTCTGTGTCTGGCTGGCAACCCTACCCCCACTCGGGACTCACGTGCTGGCAGCTGATGCTCTCAGTGACTGCTCCGTTTGGTCGTAATGGAACGAGAGCGTCACTGCGTCAAGAGGCCGCGTTCCCAGCATTACGTAACAGTCATCCTGGAGTGTGTTGTTGGAGCCGAAGGCTGCTCACTGGGCGCAGGTGACCTGATGGCGTCATGTTGGGAACCCTGCAGGTTCTAGGGACTACCTGGCCTGGTGCCAGGCCCCAGATTCCGCTGAGTCAACTTTCTGCTGCTTCACTAGTAAGCACTAGACATGCTTTCTTCAGAGCTTCCGCCTCCCAGGTGGATTAAGAACATAAGAAGAGCCCTGCTGGATCAGGCCAAAGGCCCATCTGGTCCAGCTTCCTGTACCATCGATTCTAATGGATGTTCCCCTCGCCCACCAGCCCAATGCTGCCCAGCGCCAACGGCTCCTGCAGCACCAAAATGGCAACCACTGAATCCTGTGTGTGCCGGGATACTCCTGGGAAAGGGAGTGTTTGCTTTCTTACCCCGGGGAGACTGCAGCCGGTGGCAATGGGGCTCCTTGGCTCGGTGCCCATGTTTGAATGGGCACAGACAGTGGTGTCATTCAAATGATTTAGGAACAGGAACTCACTTTTGATTGGCAGTTGTCGGGAACCTGGAACCAGCCATGGAGCCCGTTAGGATCCGGAACGCCTGTTCTGGTCCGTTCCCCCTGAATGACATCACTGCCTTCGCCCCCCTAGGAATCCGGAGTTGTTCCCTTTAACCCTCTGAGTGCCAGCCAACCAAGAAGAAAAGCTCTTTGCAGAGGAATTGGGAGGGGGAAGGGGGGAGAGAAGTGGGTGGAGTCAGCCCTAATTTTAACTAGTGGAACTGAGTTCCCCCACGTTCCCCCTGCGTGACATCACTGGGCACAGAGCAGAGGATGCCCATGTCAGGCCAGTGACCACCCAGCTTTGGTGGCCGAGGCTGCCACTTTCTCCACCCCCTGCCAGGCCCGTTACTCCCTTTCCTCGCCCAGTTCCATCCCCTCCCCGAAAAGCCTTATCATTGGCCGGTGCTCCTAGAGCCCTGGCCGGACTTCTATGCAGCACTGAGGCCCAGTGCTGACTGCCGGTGGCCCAGCGCTGGTGCGTCCCTCCACCTGTGGTGCAATGAATGCACTTTACGGTACGCTTGTGACACTCAGAGATGGTGGTATGCGCGTATAGTGTATTGCCAGCAATAGAGCCCTCTGGATTGGGCTCTCGGGCAACAGCATAGCCAGGGAGGGGCAAAACGGTAAGTACAGCATGTGCAGCAAGTACAGCACTGTGTAAGCGGCCCCACCCATCATCAGAGTCATTCGGGGCAGCGATGGCAACCTGCAGGAGTTCAGGAAGCACCTGTGCATTGCCGTCACAGCCCAGAATGGCTCTGATGGCGAGTGGGAGAGGCCACTTCCCCTGCAATTTGCCGCACTCGCAGTTCAGTACTTACCATGTTATACCCTCTCTAGCTATGCTACATTCTGTGGTACGTTTTGGAGCCCTCAGTGCTTCTTAGCTTGTACACCTTTGTTACATAAATAAGAGCGCAATCCTAACCTGGAGCTAGGCTGGCACAGTTAGGCCAGCAAAGTCTGGCCAGCACAAGGGCCACCCTAAAGCATGTTTGGACCACTTTCGGAGTCAGGGAGGATGGTGCACATCTGCATGCTGGCCTCTCTGATTCCAAGAGTGGTCCAAACATCCTTTATGGTGTCCCTTGTGCCGGCCAAACTTTGCTGGCCTAACTGTGCCAGCCTAGCTCCAGGTTAGGATTGTGCCTTGTGCCTGCTTTGCACAGCCTCTGATTTTTCACTAGTAAGGAATTTTAACTGCAAAGAATCCACCACTTCCCTGATAGCCAGACGACCACCTGGGTCCAGCCGTTTTGCCATCATGGAAACTAGGATGAGCCGAGATCTATTTCTAAGATCTAGTTACGAGGGTGCCTGGAGCAAAGGGACAGCGAAGAGGCTGCTCATTTGGGAAGTTCACTTTAATGATGATGACATTGCCATGCTTAAGTATTATATAATGTTCTCAGTGGGATGCATCTCACTCCAAAAGAAAGGGAAGAAGAACCCCTGAGGGGGGGTGGGAAGGTCACCTTTTTATGCGTCAGTGTTTACCTCTGAAATAGTCCCAGTGACATAAATAGCAACAGGATAGTTTCAGGTGAGGGAGCAATGAAGAGCAAGGTCCCTGGGACAGAAAAATGCATTGCTGGCCTGATTTTGAATGAGGTGGCTGAGCTTGCTTTGAGGGGGAAATGGCTCTTATAAGAAGAGAAAAATGCATATTCAGACCAATCCAGTTGGAGTTTACCTCAGAATAGCTCAGTTGGGGTTTACCGCAGTTTATCTCCAGTTTACCTCAGAATGCCAGATGTGGGCTCGCTGAGGCATCTGGTGGGCCACTGTGAGATCCAGGAAGCTGGACTAGACGGGCCTTTGGCCTAATCAATCAATCAATCAATCACTAGTATTTATATACCACTTTTCAACACAAAGTGGTTTACAGGCAAATAATAACATTCAAGTTAAATGGCTCCCTGTCCCAAAAGGGCTCACAATCTAAAAGAATGGAGAACACCACCAGCAGTAGCCACGAGAAAGACACTGTGCTGGGGTGAAGAGGGACAATTGCTCTCCCCCTGCTAAATATAAGAGGACACCACTTGGAAAAGTGCCTCTTGCCCAATTAGCAGGAGATGCAGTGAGGTTCTTCTTATGTTCTCATGAGGGCTAGAAAGTGGAGTTCTGATTCTGTGACCTTGAACATTAAGCATCAGTAGCAACACACCTGTGACTTCCACAGGAGACAGCTGTGATGAATTGGGGTAGATGATTAGGCCAATCACAAATTGGATATAGTTGTCAGGCAACAGAGAGGCAGAAGCAGCAGTTTTCAAAGGTCATCCTGAGACCTGCTGCTTGATCTCCCTGGCTCCTGCCTCTTGGTCCATTGCCAGAACCCTGAATGAGCGCTGTGAGCTTTGAGAGGAAGCAACATGTGCAGCTGACACAGGTGAGGATGCCAAGAGCAGTACAGGGGGTAGTGCAGTAATTTTTGCAGGTGTGCAAATGTGCTTTTGGAGACATTCCGGGCAGCAATGGCAATGCAGTTGCCATCACTACCCAGACTGGCTCCAGTGGTGAATGGGAGGAGCCATTCACACAGCACCTGCAATACTTCCATGCTGCCTCAGGTGAAATTGTGAAAACTGTGCAATAAGATGCAAAAACCAGTGCGCAAAAAATTAAGATGCTTTCAGTGCATCGCAGCAGAGAAGACCATGGTAGGCAACGGAAGCAGTTTCAGGGGGTGTTCCCAGTGGTGTCATCCAAATGATTTAGGAACAGGTACTCACTTTTGATTGGCACTTGTCAGGGTCCGCCCACCGGAAGTGACATCATAAGCCGGAAGTGATGTCATGATTGTTGCCATGGATGTGATCATGTTTGTAATAACTTCAGCTTGTAGTTAGTGTTGATTTAACTTCTATTGCTTTGCTTTCTAGAGATGTGTACAGATTTTGCTTCAACTGTTCCCTGGTTAAATAGCAGGGGCCAGCTTTGAGTGGGCGGGGCCAGCTCAACTTCTAGGAACCGGTACTCGCGTAGTGGTGCGTAGTGGGTGCATGACATCACTGGGTGTTCCCAGTCACCCTACCTTGGCTTGGTCATGCATGCTAGGAACCTCCATTGCAGGGTTGTCCATACTGAGGAGGTGCATACTGAGACTCCTCCCCTTCTCTCTTGCTGCGAGCGCCTGAAGTGGCAGGAAGATGGGGCTGTTCTAGCTACTTCTCTAGGATCAACCTGGACCTCTTGAAATTCATCAAACAGCAGGTGAGGTCACGCCCTGTGGCAGGCTACAAGGAATTAGAAATCCATTACCCCTAAATGGCTGACTCACGTGAGACCCCAGGCTTTATAGAGCTGCCGTGCAGCAATACTCAAGATGTCTGAGAGAAGCCAATCTCAGCTTATGGCTGAGCTTATGGCTCAATCATATTATGGCTCTCGGTGAGTGATGTGTTTGTCGCTACTCGTTTTAGTACTGCTCAAAACTTTCCATAAATCTCAGCACCACCTTGTGTGAGACGGATGAGTGAGCAAGTCCAGCTTCACAGGTTAGGAGATGTTCAGTGAAAGGATTTGCTCGGAGCAGATCCACCAAAATTCAGTGATCTGTGGAGGAAAGTAGCAATTCAGTACTGCTGCGAGAGAGGGAGATTCTGTCATTGCCAGCCAGATGGACCTAGAGAGTGTGGGCTTCTCTCAAGAGCCCCTGACAACGCTGGCAGGGCTGGTCCACAAGCTCTTGGTACCTGAGGCAGTGTGCCAAATGCTAGTCTCAGGAACTCCTTGCCACAGGATGTGGTGAGGGTGTCTTGCCTAGACTCCTTGAAAAGAGGATTAGACGGCTTTGTAGAAGAAAAGCCCATCGCAGGTTACAAGCTGTGATGGGTGTGTGCAACCTTTTGATTTTAGAAGCAAGCTACCTCAGAATGCCAGATGCAAGGGAGTGGCAACAGGAAGCAGATCTTTTCCTGTCTTGGGTGCTCCCTGAGATGTTTGGGGGGGGGCATTGTGAGATACAGGAAGCTGGACTAGTTGGGCCAGTGACCTGATCCAGCAGGGCTCTTCTTGTGTTATATTCTTAAGTACACTGGCTTCTGGTTTTAGAAATAGGCTACCAGAATGCCCGATGCAAGGAAATGGCAACAGGAAGCAGGTCTCTTCCTGTCTTGTATACTCTCTGAGGCATCTGGTGGGCCACTGTGAAATACAGGAGGCTGGCCTGATACAGTGGGGCATGTCTGGTTCTGGTGGCTGTCAAAGAGAGATGCTGTGGAGAATCTTGACTGGCCACCAGTGTGTTTCCCTCAGAATTTACCTCAGAATGCCAGGTGCAAGGGGGTGGCCACAGAATGCAGGCAGCCTCTTGTCTTGTGTGCTCCCTGAGGTATCTGGTGGGCCACTGTGAGATACAGGAAGCTGGACTAGGTGGGCCTTTAGCTTGATCCAGCAGGGCTCTTCTTATGTTCTTCCCTGCCCTACCTGAAGATGTGTCAACCTCTGTTCTTCCCACTCCCAGGATTGTCAAAGGAAAACAGAGCAGAAGAGGGCGTGCATCAGAAAGGAGAGTGGTGGACTACAGGGTGGGAGTGGTGGGAGAGTGGTCAGTAGAGCTGGCACTAGCTCACCATTCTCCTTTCCTGTACACTTCCTCTTCCACTTGGTCCCCCAGTTCCTTTTCCAGTCCACGAGAAGCAGCAGCAGTGAAGTTCCATCTGCTGCCTTGATGAGACAGCCTTGGGCACTGGCATCAGGTGGAGAAACAGGAGCCTGGGCACAGCAAGCCGAAGACACAGTGCCATGGATTACGCCAAGCCAGACAGGGCCTTCGAGAGGAATGTTATCAGGGGTACAACATTTCTTTTGGGCCCCTTCCTAAAGGGAGAGGAAAGGGGACAAAACTGAGCAGGGGGTGGGTGGCAAGAACCAGAATAGTCTTTGGAGCGCAGGTCTACCTGCCTGTGCAGCCTCAGCTGCTAGATAAAGGTAAAGGCTTCCCCATGACTGAATGGTCTAGTTGTGACCAGTAGGGGGCAGTGCTCATCTCCGTTTCTAAGCCTGTAGAGGCAGCATTTGTCCAAGGACAAGTTTCTGTGGTCATGTGGCCGGCATGACTATACGCCGTAGCGCACGGAACGCCGTTACCTTCCCACCGAAGTGGTCCCTATTTATCTACTCACATTTTTAGGTGCTTTTGAACTGCTAGGTTGGCAGGAGCTGGGACAAGCAATGGGAGCTCACTCCGTCGCATGGTCTCGAACTCCCAACCTTCCGGTCAGAATGCCCAGCAGCAGCGGTTTAACCCATAGCACCACCATGTCCCAATGGGAGCTGCTAGATACAGTAACACACACACACACACACACACACACACACACACACACACACAC
>JAJKFI010000007.1:22321886-22359457 GCA_029204185.1 Lerista edwardsae
ACACACACACACACACACACACACACACACACACACACACACACTCCGAAAATCTTTTAAATATAGAAAATCATTGTGAGAAATTACATCATCATATTTAGGCTCACACTGGAATGGGAAGTGTCCCAGGTGTACCAAAACTTCCTTTTGCAGCAGCTGTAGCCCACAGCTGTGTCCTTGAGCTCCTACACACTCCTTCAGGGTAAGCAGATCCACAAGCCAAAGAGCTACTATAGCAAGCCACATACTGTATGCCTTGTGGTGGCAGCAGCTACCCTATGCTCACAGTAGTGCCCCCAGCATCCCATGTGGGCAGTGAGTCCAGGTAAGATCTGTAAATATCAGATCCCAGGAAATTTCTGGGCCCCTCCTTTGGTTCCTGGGCTCACTATTTGACCCCTGGGCCCAGGTACAAATTACCCCCTTTACCCCCCTCTTATGGGCCCTGAAGCTAGAAAGCCAAGTTTCTGATACTAACACCAATTCAGGTCAAATAAAAAAACTATGTGGGGCACTGGCTGATGCCTCAACTCCCTGGTCCTTTTTGCTAGTCATGATTGGGCAAGTGTTGCATAATTGGTCCCTAAGTCACAAGTAGAACAAGCAATCCCTCTACTATGTTGTTATGTCATGATTAAATTATTGACGTGAGCAATGGAGGAAATGAAAGTCCCAAAGTGGTGCCAATAAGTCATAATGGCCTTTAGGAAAATGGCTGTCGTGACACAAGTACAGTATCACCCTTTATGGCACTGCCAGGCATGAGCCACCAGCCATGGATATTTCATCATCGGTGAATGATGACATCACCATTTCATCACTCTCCTTCATGTGGAACAAGGTGCTACCAAGTGAGCACCGGTCTTGAGGATTTGCAAGGAGTTTGCCATATGAGGCAGATTACTTGAAAACACAGTAACAGGGTCTTGTGACACCTTAAATACTTACCAAATTATTGTAGCAAAAGTTTTTCCCTGGACCACAGTCCACTTCATCAAATGCCCGACGTATTGTCTTCATTTGGTTGGTCAGTATCATCCAATTAATATTTCATGCATCTGATGGAGTAGAGACTGTGGTCCATACATAGAATCATGGAAGGGACCTACAAGGTCATCTAGTCCAACCCCCTGCCAGTAGCCGGAAATCCTCCTAGAGCATCTCCAGCAAGTGCCTGTCAAGTCCTGTGTGTACCATGTAATCATGGAATTAATCAGTTAGTGCAGGAGGAAAGGAGACTTAGGAAGAACTACAGTAAAAGTTGCTAGTTTGTGTGTGTGATGTGCACATGTTAAAGGGGCCCCGTGGAGGGGATGGGGGGGCTAGGTGGTTTTGCGGACTTCAGCAGGAACAGGGAATGCACGCTGGAAAAACGAACATCTCAATCTTTGGAGCCCGGTCTCGCGGTTTAAAGAGACAGGGCTCAGAGAAATCGCCTCCTTGGCTTGATTTCCTCCCATTTCAATTAATTGAAATGGGAGGAAATCAAGCCCAAAGAGCCATTTCTCTGAATCCCTGTCTCTTTAAAGGTGAGAGCGGGCTCCCGCTGAGGCTGCAAAACTCTCCAAGCCCACCGATCCCCCTCGGGACCCCTGCTATAGCTTACCAAGTTTAACGCCAACGAAAAGAATGCTGGACTATGATGTTGCAGAAAGAGAAATACATTTTACTCATGTGTAGGACATCAGTAAAATGGACACAAATGCAATATGCCTCCAAGGAGACCACAGAACTTGTGCAATTTGTACATCTGGGTTTGGTCAGTTGTACAGTTGAATACGCAAATGTGGAATTGGCAACAACAAATAATAACATTGGCAATCTGCTATTGGCAATTTTGGTTATGTGAGACATTTGATTGGTGGTCCTTCTTTGCTGCAGCTCCCCCTCCCTTCCAGTGTGACCCCAACCAAGGGTCAGGGAGGAGTGATTACAAAGACATTTAGATTAAGACAAGATTACAATAGGGTTGGCACATTTAAACACAAAAGCAGAAAGGAGACATTTAAACTTAGCCACAAGTGCTTGACACACTTGATTGCTTGGTATAACAGTTTTCAATGTGGTAAGTACTTACACAGGAAGATGCAAACTTTAAGAGTTAGAATCTTTCCCACTCCACCTTGACCTAATCATTTTGATAAAAGGTTATTTTGGAGTGGCTGGAAGGGACTTTGCATTTGAATAGTACAGTAGTAGTGATAAGATTGACAATGGATAAAATTGCTTTATGGTTTTCCTAAATATATAAAATCACTCTAATGCTTTTCTGTTAAAGGGTAAAATCAACCTTTTCTGTTGCTGCTTTAAACTTTGGTGGGGGAAACCTTTTGGCTTAGTTTAAAAAAGACTTTCCAGGTTATTTTTAGCTTCTAGAATAGGCAGAAGTTGTTCTTACTATGTTCTTTTGTCAGATATCAGATTTGCATTACAAGACCCTGAGAGAGGGAGACGTTCAAATGTCCCTTGGCACCAGTTTTTAATGATCTGCATTGTTTGCATTATCTTGTGCTATCTCCCGTGGATCGCCTCTGTGACTTCCTTGCAGGATAGCAGCTCAGAACTCCCAGGATGAAATCCAAAATGGAGTTAGACCTGTACATGTTTAAGGGAAGGAGCAGAGGCAGATCTACAGGGAGGGCAAAGCTCTAAGTGTTGGAAGAAGCCTTACCCTGTCATGTAAATCCCTCCTCTCCCTTGCTGCTGTAGCCAGTAAGCAACGCCAAGATGTTGCTTTTCCCTGTGAGGATTGGCTAAAATGGTGCAGGAGAGGAGTGATTTCCACTGCAAGGTAAGGCTTCTTGCAAAACTTAGAGCTTTGCCCTCCATTAGATCTGCCTCTGGGAAGGAGAGGGTGTTCTCAGCACGGCCCTCCCCTCAATGGGGTCCATACCTGTTCCCATCACATCCTGGTCTTACCCCTTCACCTTTCCAGGTCCTGTATTATGTGCATCTGGTTTGGGCCTTTATCTGACCATTATGAGCATAGCAATCACCAGTGTTACCTGTAGGCCAAAATAACCACAATGGGGTACAGAGCCACGTTAAGGAGGCTCTTAATAGGTGGACTTTAGCCAAGAAGTGTTTTCCCACCAAGAGTTGCTACTGGCTGCTTTTACTGTTGCCAGAACCTCACTTTTGCCGGAGAGTTGGAAGTGGTCAGCGGGAGCTTGGGGTGTCTTGGCTGCGAGTTCGATTCTTGCCAAGGCTCAGTCTTTAAGAGTTTATTTCCTTTTCTGTAGCGGCTGGGCTGGGCTGTGTGCTCACAGCCAGGTGAAGGAGGCAACTGGGCTGTGCTGTGTGCCTGCAGCCAGGTGGAGGAGCATGGTGGTTTCTGAGAGCATCACCGGGGGGGGGGGGGCTCCTACATCATGCTGATTTCCTGAGAAATGAATTCCTCGCATCATGATATATTTTTGGAATTGGGCAGCAGGTGTTGTGTGAGTCTATTAGAATTCCCTTAAGATACCAAATACTTGATGTGGCAGTAAGCATTTATCTCCTCCAGACCAGTTTTGTATATTCAAAAAAAGGCCCTGTTACAAGTTGCTGTTGTCTAAATAATACGTCACCTGTGCAGTGTTGTTAACGGAGCCAAAAAACAAAAACCAAAAAACCAAAAACAAATCTTTAGGGCGTAATCCTAGCTTGGAGTTAGGCCAGCACAGTTAGGGCAGCGCAATAATTCAGGGCGCAGTCCTAACCTGCAGTTAGGCCAGCACAAGTTAGGGCAGCGAAGTTTGGACAGCACAAGGGACAATGTAAAGCGCGTTTGGACCACTCTCAGTGTCAGGAAGGATGGTGCATGTCTGTGTGCTGGTCTCTCTGACTGCGAGAGTGGTCCAAACATACTTTTCGGTATCCCTTGTGCCACCCAAACTCTGCTGGCCTAACTTGTGCTGGCCTAACTGCAGGTTAGGATTGTGCCCTGAATTATAGTAACTCAAATTAAATCATTTCCTGAGTTTAGGCTACTGTTAACCGTTACTGAATTATCTTGATGTTACTGTGCAGGGGTGGCTTGCCTGCTGGCCAGGGTCTTCAGACCAGACGCCCTCGGTCTGTAAGATGATAATGATGTTTCCATGTTGGTCTGTCACTTTTGCACCAGTCATCAAACCACAGGCAAAAAAGCAGCCTAGCCTTTTCTTTTTCAGGAAATACATGGAAGCAGCAAGGATGGGCAGTGATGTCATGCAGGGGGAACGCGGGGGAACTCAGTTCCACTAGTTAAAATTAGGGCTGACTCCGCCCACTTCACTCTCCCTCCCCCCCCCAATTCCTCTGCAAAGAGCTTTTCTTCTTGGTTGGCCGGCACTCAGAGGGTTAAAGGGAGCGACTCCGGATTCCTAGGGGGGCGAAGGCAGTGATGTCATTCAGGGGGAACGGACCAGAACGGGCATTCCGGATCCTAACAGGCTCCGTGGCTGGTTCCGGGTTCCCGACAAGTGCCAATCAAAAGTGAGTTCCTGTTCCTAAATCATTTGAATGACACTACTGGCTCTGCCCACTCGTCGCTGACGTCGTCGCTGGCTAGGAACCAGCCGCGGGTAGACCTGCGCTCCGCCAGCCTCCGGCTTATGATGTCACTTCCGGTGGGCGGGCCCTGACACGTGCCAATCAAAAGTGAGTTCCTGTTCTTAAATCATTTCGATGACACCACTGAGGATGGGTACTCGAGTCGTTGTGACTCGACTCAAGTCGCGATAATGCTGGTTTTTCACAACTTGGTTTAACTCAAGTCACAGATATCACTGATTTGGACCCAGCTCGAGTCTCAGGGCCAGTGATTTGGAAAAGAGTCCTGACTCAAATTTGACTCGAGTCCTGACTCCTAGTGTGCATGTGTGCTTGCTTATATGTTATCACTTCTGCATTGCCCCAAAAGAACTCGTGGGTGATCTGGAAGCCATCTTTCAGTCTGATGGCAGCAGCAGATGTGGTGGGAGAGTAGATGGAGGTGGGGCTGGGGGGTTGAGGGGAGGAAGAAGGCTTTAGGTTGTGTTGTGTTGTGTTGTGTTGTTCAAGGACTTGATTTGTTTCTAGAAATGACTTGGGAGTTGGGCCTCAAGTCAAAATGACTCAAAAATGTCTACGAGTTGCAACAGCGCACACTATGACTTGCTGGTCGAGTCGTGGGGTTGCTGACACATGACTCAACTCATGACTCTGCCTCAGTGACTGGGGGTGCAATCCTAAATTGAGTTAGGCCGGCATAAACTAAGCCAGCAAAGTTTGGCCAGCACAAGGGACACTGTAAAGTATGTTTCGACAACTCTCGGAGTCAGAGAGGCCAGCACACAGATGTGAGCCATCCTCTCTGACTCCGAGAGTGGTCCAAAATGTGCTTTACGATGTCCCTTTAGGATTGTCCTCCAGTTTAGGATTGCGCGCTGGAGCACATTCCTGGGAAGCAGTAAAGCACATTCCTGGGAAGTTCCTGGCTTACAGTACTTTGTCTTTCTCTGGTACAGATTCCTATACAAATATTGCACAGGCTTATTGCAACCGAGATGAAGTTCATAGGTGTGCCTAGAGCGCCCTCTACTGATCCATGTTGGCAGAGCCGCAGGCTCTTCTGACCTTCTGAGCTGCAGGCTCTCTGAAGTCGGATGTTGTTGTTTGGCTTTGCTGGAACCCAGAGAATCCAAATCAACAGGAAGTCCAAAGCTGCCTGGCATCCTTATAGCACAGTCCAGTCCCCATCCTCCCCTCCTATTTATGAAGACTACATTGGCGTAAGCAAGTGTATTTGATGAACCAATATAACAAAATAAATATTATACAACCAGAAGGAAGCTAGCAGTGAGCAACAAAGTGTTTCTCTGGGACCAAAGAAGTAGGTATGATGCAGAAGATCCATTAGTGGGATTTCCTTCATTTTTTTTAAAAAATCAATACTGGGGGTTGCAAATTGCTGGAGAAGGTAAAGTTAATCCTTGCTCTAAGTCATTTTCCTGATTAAATTCTCTCCCATCCCTGAAGCTGATGATTGCCCTGTACATGAAAATGGACAAGTACAGAAATGGGACTTGTATGTTTCCCCCCCCCCTCGCAAAGCAAATAGCCATTTGCTGGAGTGGGGTGGGATATGTGAGGGTCATTTTCTCTTTTTTATTAATTTTCTTTCAGAGTCACCCCCCCCCCATTCACATTTGAAACATTTTCTGAACATCTTGTACAGCTTCTTCTGTAATCTCATCCACATGTTTTCCAGAAATGAGCAAATAAATAAAGACCATCTATTTTGAAATAAATTTGGCTCATTTTGGTAGCACATGTTAGTTTTTCCGTTACTGTATAGCAATATCCCATCTTTTAACAAGCAACTTCTTCCTGCCAATTCTTGGTTCTCTCCAAACCTAAGCCAAACAGAGCTTTCTTGCAATTAATGTTATGTATCAGTTTTTTTAATTACCCACCAAAACAATGGTCTGAATATACTCCAAAACTAATACTTCAGGGGTGCCTGATAGGTTAAGGCCAATTATTCAGAATATAATTTGCAAGACCTCCGCCTAATATTTCTTATTGGGAACATCCTTCCCACATGTGAACATATGTTTCTCTCACATCATGTTCTTATACCAGCCATTTTTACAACTTCGATGGAATTAAGTATTATTTAAAAATGACTTTTGAAATTTGGAAATATTGAAAAAGCCAGTCTTGCTCTCCAAATATGTTTCCACACTGGATCTTCGAATGATAAACCGAACATTATGGGCCAGGGATCCCCTTAATGGGTGAACGTTGTGTAAGATTTTTATGTCCTAGAAACATTTCCTTGTCTATTTGCTTTCAGTTGAATCTGATTTTCATCACTTGTAATGACACAGGGGCAATTTCAATCAGAAAACAGTATAGTGGTTCTCAAACTTTTTAGCACTTATTAGAATGGCAATCTATCCGGGATCCACAAAAAGTGATGTCATGGCCGGAAGTGCCATCACTGTGATGCCAGAGCCGGCTATTTTCCTAAGAATGCAACAATAAGAGCGCAATCCTAACCTGGAGTTAGGCCGGCACAGTTAGGCCAGCAAAGTTTGGTTGTCACAAGGGCCTCTGTAAAGTGTGTTTGGACCAGGGATGAATGGAGGCCTGAGCGTGCCCATGGCAGGCGACGAAACCGCGCCCCCAGGACGTTGCCCTGCCCCTGTGCATCGCCCCGCCATGCCTCCCTGCGCCCGGAATAGCTCCATTTTGGAGTGGAATGGAGGCAAAGGAGGGCGGGCGGGCCGAACAGCGCACGGTTTCCTCCGCGGATTCTGCACAATGGCGCCACACTGCCCCGCTGCTGCCCAGCGCCCATGGCTCGCGCCACCCCGGGCTACACGGTACATACGCCTCTGGTTTGGACCACTCTTGGAGTCAGAGGGTCAGCACAGAGACATACACCATCCTCCCTGACTCCGAGAGTGGTCAAAATGCGCTTTACAGTGGCCCTTCTGTCAGCCAAATGTTGCTGGCCTAACTGTGCCGGCCTAACTCCAGGTTAGGATTCTGTCCTAAGTTGGGTTATTTCTCAGCTATTTTCCAATAGCAAAGTGAATCAGAAAGGAAAAACAAGCCTATTTACAACCTTGACAAAAGCAAAACAACTACACCTTGCTAGTGTCCCATCTTCCCATATTATCAATATGGCTGCTCTAGGTGCTTTGTGACCCACGGATGGGTCCTGACCCACAGTTTGGGAACCACTGGCATAGAGGGGACCAGATAATCCTCCCACAAACTCTGAGTGCATCTGGAGATCCTGATCGCAGATCTCCTGGTTGCCCTCAACTGGGGAAGCATTTCAGAAATATTGCGGTAGGACATCTGGTCGAGAGGGTTGAATTGCTGTTATGCCCGAAGATAAGATCTGAAGGTCACCAGTTTGAGAACATCGGAAGCTTCTGTGAGTGGCAGACCTTGAGAATGTGACTGATAAGCTTTGAGCTGAGCTGTCTCCAGCTGCCCGTGAGAGAGGAGTTGTGCTGGGCCAGCTGTTTCTTTGGTGAGAGAAAAGAAGCCCTTTATCAGACAGAGGAAGGCAATCGTGTGGCCAGAAAGAAAGCTTGGGCTATGAAAGTTTCATCTGAACGTAGCAGTTCTTGAAAGATTAGAACCTCTTTGTGATTTTCAGCCAGACAGGTGGGTGGATGGGTGTTCCCAGGAATCCTCTTTTCCCTTCCACTGATCAATCAGGGTGAGGGAGAAGCAGGAAGAGTTCATGGAAGAGTTGCATTGGCTCTTTCTGCTTCCCCCGCCCTCTGGCCAATCATCCATGGCAGTGACAGAAGGCGCAGTCCTAACCTGGAGTTAGGCTGGCACAACCGTCACCATAAAGCACATTTAGACCACTCTTGGAGTCAGAGCGGCCAGCACACAGATGTGCGCAATCCTCTCTGTATCCAAATGTGGTCCAAACTTGCTTTGTGGTGGCCCTTGTGCCGGCCAAACTTTGCTGGCCTAACTGTGCAGGCCTAACTCCAGGTTAGGATTGCGCTCAGAGTCACACACTCCAACAAGTGCATTGATCTTCTTGTTGAGTGGTATATAAATACTGTTGATTGATCTGCTGCTGGCCACCATAAAAGTGGGCTAGCTGTGGGAGCCCTTAGCCAATGCCTGACCTGTCCGACCTCTGATTCTGCTATGCATATGTGCATATTATACATGCGGTCTTTAAATCAGCAGTTTTCCAGTGGTGTGCCATGGCACATTGGTGTGTGCTATAAAAGATGCACAGATATTCTGTAGATGTTTGGAGCACTGCGAATGAAATAACTGAAAACTCTTTCAGGTTCTTCATCTCTGTTTCTAGAGCAGCTGGCTGTAGTAGCAAATTGTCTGAAGAGGGAAACACAATTTGTTACTACAGACAGTGGCCCTAGAAACAGAGTAGCAGAATCCCAAGGAGTCTCTTGGAAGCCGGAAGTGACAAGAGGCAAAGACCATAGAGAAGGCCATAGAGGCAGTGGCATCACTAGAGTTTGCATCACCTGGAGTGGGAGGTCAGTGCATCACCCCTCCTCCCAAACCATACAGAATAAATTACAATACCATATGTACAACCTAAATGCAGTGTTAATACTAGGGTTGGTGTTACCCACCCTCCCCCAATCAACTTTATTTATTTAACCATAGTACAGGTCATCCAACAAATTAGTAACCAACAAAATACCTGTGGCCAATTTGATGACACTGACACAATTAAATAAAAGTTCTAGTATTAGCTCCGATACATGGAAATGAAAACTGACTCATAATAATGATTTTTGGAAAAAAAAAATGGTGATTTTTACATAAAAAGTTGTATTTCAGTTTATAGTTTTTTGGCCATAACGTTTGATAGAATGAAGATATTACACTCTAGTGTTTTTTTCATTGAATTCTGGGTGAAATTCCACATCCAACAGTATATAACATGATGGTATTATTCTGTAAAATTGCAATTTTTTAAAAAATTGTGATTTTACATTAAAAGTTGGATTTTGTGGTTTTGGTTTTTTGGCCATAACCTTTGATAGAATGAAGATATTACACTCTGTTTTTTTCCCATTGAATTCTGGGTGACGTTGCACATCCAAACGTTATATAGCATGATGGTATTATTCCGTAAAACCATGATTTTTTAAAAAATTGTGATTTTTACATTAATAGTTGTATTTTTGTTTTTATTTGGCCATAATGTTTGATAGAATTAACATATTATACTCTGGGTTTTTCCATTGAATTCAGGGTGAAATTCCACACCCAAACGGTATGATGGTATTATCTTTTAAAACCACAATTTTAGCTATTTTGGTCCCTGGTGGTGTCACACACCCCCGTGCGTGTCACCTAGTGTGGCCCCCCTGGCCCCCCTCATGATGCCAACTGCATAGAGGTCAGTGTGCCATTAGAGGAAAAAGGTTGAAAATCACTGCTTTATAGTGTCAATTTGAACTCCAGAAACTGATTTTACAATGATGATTCTTAGGCTCCCCACAATCAAGATGGACTATGGCTCAAAAGTTGTGTCAAAAAAGTTTAATAGTTTTTTACTCCTAGATAAAAGGGAATGATTTGTTCTGTAGTTTATGATTGCCTGGCATTCTGGCTATTCAATGGTTAACTGAGAGCGCTATATTCTCTTCTGTCAGGACCTCCAGTTACAGAAATATTTATTATGGTATTTTTGTTTAACAAGAAAGGGGGTGGGAGAGTGGGAAGTTAGTTAATGCTTGAGAAAAACAGTTGGCAAGGATATAATCGGACAGGAAACAGGAAATGATGTCATGAGGTAACAAACAGGAAGCAATGATTATAACACAATGAGATCTCCTTGCTTTGGGTTGAAACTTAAGGGGGAAAAATCCTTCCCTACCATCAGTACAAGGAGCTGTTTGGGTTCCAATTATGTCAGCCTGAGTTTTTTATTTTGTGCAAGTAGACTGTACACTGTAGTACTGTATTAGCGATAAGAGCTTATCTGTCTTTTGTAGCTGTTTTTTTAAAATCATCTATAAATCAAGATTAACAGATGTTTACAGCAGCCTACTTTAAACTCCCTATTCGCTCCCTGTTCTGAACTGGGAAATGGAGATATCAACCTAATGAAGGCGGAGGTTTTTAATGAACAGAAATTATGAATGAATGCTTACGATCGTCTGAATTCCACTGGAAATTACATATCTAATTTTATTAGCCTGATTGTGAAACTCATATGTGCATGAGTTAGAATGTGAATGAGGGTGCAATCCTAACTTGGAGTTAGACGGCACAGTTAGACCAGCAAAGTTTGGCTGGCACAAAGGCTATCATAAAGCGCATTTGGACCACTCCTGGAGTCAGGGAGGATGGCGCATGTCTGTGTGGCGGCCTCTCTGACTCCAAAAGTGGCCCAAACGTATTTTCCAGTGTCCCTTGTGCCGGCCAAACTTTGCTGGCCTAACTGTGCCGGCCTAACTCCAGGTTAGGAGTGCACCCTGAGGCAAAATCCTGAGAAAGTGTATAATTGATAGACATCAGAGGTTTATTATGTTGGAAGGCACCTGAGAGCCAGAGGGCAAGTAGCGAGAGCATCTAATCAGTAGGGAGTAGGATTTTAGCACCCTGGGCACAATCCTAACCTGGAGTTAGATGGCATAGTTAGGCCAGCAAAGTTTGTCTGGCACAAGGGACACCGTAAAGTGTGTTTGGACCACTCTCGGAGTCAGGGGAGATGGTGTAGGTCTACGTGCTGGCCTCTCTAACTCGGGAGAGCGGTCCAACCATACTTTACGGTGGCTCTTGTGCCGCCCAAATCTGCTGGCCTAACTGTGCCCGCCTAACTCCAGTTTCGGATTGCACCCTCACCGTCTCATTCTCACAGAATCTGTGCTCTGTTTCCCTGCACTTCCAGCATCCATCCATGCCTTTCATCCATTCATTGGGCACTGCACTGCGGCCCAAGAGATTTCAAAAGCCTTTGATAACTGGAATTGCTGACTGACAAGCTCAGTCTCCATATTTCAAACCATGACAGCACAAGCCTCCGCTTGTCTACTCCGAAGCAAGCTTGATTGAGTTCAATGGGGCATACTCCCAGATAAGTACAGAGGATGCTAGTCCGACAGCGCAATCCTGACCGGCCCATAGGCCAGCTCAGGAGCTTTGCACTGGCTCCCAAGTGTTGCAAACGTGCTACAAAGCATGTTCATGGCTACTCAGGAGCTGGCTAGGCAAGTGCATGAACGTGCGCTGGTTTGCTGGCACCGGATGCAGACCACAAAAGGTGAGTGTGTGCTGGCCCAGGCAGGCTGGAACAAGGGGTGGGAGAGGGGGGTGGGAGGGTAGGACAGAGGCAAGGAGAGGCATTGGGGGTCCAGGAGGTGAATCGGGCCCAGGACTGGGGTGGGACCGGCCACAGCGGTGAAGGCCAAATCTCAACACTTGTCCTGGCTCCAACAGCATGACATGGACCACCAGTGACATTTCTACAGGGATGGCAAAGCTCTAAGTTTTGCAAGAAGCCTTACCTTGCAGTGGAAATCACTCCTCTCCTGCACCGTTTTAGCCAATCCTCACAGGGAACAGCAACATCTTGGCGTTGCTTACTGGCTACAGCAGCAAGAGAGAGGAGGGATTTACATGACAAGGTAAGGCTTCTTGCAAAACGTAGAGCTTTGCCAACCCTGTAGAAACGCCTCTGTGGGCCACTCAAATTTGTGCCCATGAAATAGTGGGCACAGATCCGAGTAGCCCCATAGGGCTGCCTGGTGCACCACACAGGTAAGGGGGGGATAAAAAATCCCCTTACTCCGAGTTGTGCCCCAGCCCGGTCTTATCTGGCGCTGGACACAGTGCAGGCAACTTGGCCTTCCAGTGCAAGTTAGGATTGTGCCCTGAGTGGTGCAGAATGTAACCTTGTGGGAGTAGTGGCCCATTCATTAGCCGATGGAAGATTGCTCGGGGAGGGACATGCAGATCAGCTGTATTTATGTATGGATGTTTCTCCCACTCTCTCCTGGAGGCCCAGAGCATCTCTCAGTGTTTTTTCCTCAATGCCAGTACATTTTAATGCAATTCTGTGTCCGATGGAATATGCAACTGACAGCACAATCCTATGCGTGTCGATTCAGAGGTGGCAGCCCAATCCTGAGCTCCCTGGCCACCCAGGTGAGCAGTGATAGCCAGGCAGCTACCGCGGCATCCTGCAGCAGCCAGGCCACCATGGGAGGCCCTGCGGGAGAAGGGAGCAGTGATGTCATGCACCCACTACGCACCACTACGCGAGTACCGGTTCCTAGAAGTTGAGCTGGCCCCACCCACTCGAAGCTGGCCCCGTCGGCTGGTTGGCTTAGCAGCTGCGCATGCGTACTGCATGCCCGCAGCCATTGCCTGCACTTTCTGTGAGGAGGCAGGCAGGCAGGCAGTGTGGTGGCGGCGGCAGCCACAACTTCCTGCCACGACATCACTTCCTGCTTATGACGTCACTTCTGGTGGGCGGATCCCGACAAGTGCCAATCAAAAGTGAGTACCTGTTCCTAAATCATTTGGATGACACCACTGGAAGGGAGGTTTGTCTCCTTTCCCTGTGGGAAGGGCGCAGGTGGGTGAATGGTCTACTCACCTTGGGCCCAGCTATTTAGCCAGCGCAGAGGCGAGGGCCTTCTTGTCGGGCTGCACGTCCGATACGGAGGTTTGGATGTGGCAATGAAGGTAGCTGGCTCTGCCCCTCCCCACCCAGGAATTCCCCCCCCCCGTGAGAGGCATCCTTACCTCTCGCTAGCATCATGTCACCACCTCCAGGCAGCAAGGACCTAGCAGTGCTACTAGGGTGGGTGGTAAGAGCTTACTGCCTGCCCTGCCCACGCCTTAGGGCACGTTTTGCGACACGAGTGCCGGTGGAACTCTCATCCTGGCCATGCTGAGGGGCTGAGATTTGAGCCCCGGGTCTCATGGTGCTCGGTGGGGTTTGCAGGAAAGTGAATGTACGATCGCAGCCTCCATTAGCCAGAAGCAGACCTGAATGGACATTTGAGAAAACAAACCCTGATCCACACCCTGTAGAGTTTACACTGTCAGAGCGAAAACCAAAACAAAAAGCAGCCATGTCAGTAGCGGGAGGGAAGAGAACGGCAGAGGCAGGAAGGTCAACAGGAGAGTGATGGAAGGACACAGAGACTCAGAATTCTGGTCACACAGAAATATCATTAGAGAAACATCGGGAGAATCTGAAGAGAGTTCAAAATATGGGTAGAACTGTGCTCTGATCCAGTTTCATCCCACCCTCTTCATATTTTCCTGAGGTTGATAAATCAACAGGAAAGGGGGGAAACGGGTTTGTTTGTTTAAATATCAGTGTCCTTTTATTTTTTTCTGGAAAGGGTATTAAAAATGGCCTCTGTGAGAATGTGGCAGTGAGCCATTGAGTTATATCAAATTTTTAGAGCTAGGACTAGGAGCAAAACACACAATCTTATAAGTGTGTGAGCAATATACAGTATATTGATCAAGGAGGTTGGGTATAAGACTATTACGGAGGAGCAAAACTACTGGAGTTTTACTAGTTGCTTTCTTTTCATCTCATAGTTTTAAGAAATAAATTGTTCCAAGTAAGAAGCCATTGACTATTGCCCAGAAATAGTCTTTTGAGAACAGGCACTTTTACAGGGAGAGCTGTGACTTCCTGGAGGATGGGGACTGGCACATTATATTCTCGGTGTGGTTTCAGGGGCCAGAAATGTATTTTGACATCTCACGAGGTCAGGTTTTAGAATCAGGTTAGTGCTGCCTATCATTAGCAGTTGCATAGTGAAGGAGATTATGCGCTTGAGAGAAGCTGGGGAGCATTATATGCAAAACCCAAAGACAAGCATAGCTTTGACGAGAGATGGGATTTCCGTGTCTCTGACAACTTTTGAAAGCAGTTTTCCTTACAAAAGAAACGGGGAGCAAAATGTCTACCATGTTTTGATTGCAGTTTGGGAGAGCGACCAGGGGCACAATCAAATTGTTCATTGACAGCATTTTCTCTGACTTCTACTGTGCAAGAGCAATTGGTGACGTCCTTACCAATTCAGTGGCTCTTTCTGTGGGTGTACACCATTGTGTACACATGGCAAACTACATTCAACCTACTTCCTTTTACCCTTGCTGCAATGCGTATCACTCAAACTGCAATGCTGCTCCAAATAATCCCGTGTTCCTTTTCTCTAAACTCAGTATATGCTACAATACCACAAGCTGTCATTTCTGGATCTTACTGTGCCAACTATTTTCAGAGGTGTGGCCTAGAAAGAAATGGATACCCAATGCAGCTGGATTTGAATGGCAGATTTCTATTTTCATGAGCTTTAATGGATATGGGTATCAGTCCTGTCCCTAAATTGGATTTCCTGTTTCTTCTTGAAACCCAAAAGCCATGTTTGGATCTCAGTGCTGCTTGGCAAGACATCACCGAGACATCACCCTGCCAACAGAGTTTTCACATAGTCAAAGCTATCGTTTTCCCACTAGTAATGTATGGCTGTGAGAGCTGGACCATAAGGAAAGCGGAGCGCCAAAGAGTAGATGCTTTTGAATTTGGAGAAGACTTTTGAGAGCTCCCTGGACTGCAAGGAGATCAAATAGGGCAATCCTACAGGAAGTCAAGCCCGGTTGCTCTTTGGAGGGACAAATACTGAAGCTTAAGCTCAAAAACTTTTTATTCTTTAGAAAAGACACTCACGATGGGAAAGATTGAAGGCAAAAGGAGGAGGCGGCAGAGGAGAGATGGTTAGATAGTGTCGCCGAAGCAACAAACATGAATTTGGGTGAACTCTGGAAGCTAGTGGAAGACGGAGGCCTGGCGTGCTGCGGTCCATGGGGTTGTGAAGAGTCGTACACAACTTGGTGACTGAACAACAACTGCTTGGCAAACACCATGAGAAGAGCTCCCTGGCTAGTCGTTTGACTAGGTTTTTTTTTGAAGCAACACCCCCCCCCCTCCTGTATGATCCATTAACAGAAGCATCTGCTGGATTTCCTTCACGTATCCAAGGAAGGGTTGCAAATCAGGAGCATCTGCTCAGCTTTTTGTCAATGACTTGTTTTTTCTAATTTGTTCTACAGGCAAGTGTTTTTATTTCTGTGTTCCATCTTGAGGATTGTTTGCCTCAAATAGTAGTCAAGACGACCGATAAGGATTTTCAACGGATTTTACAAAGAATAGCATGAAAGAGGGAGACAGGCATGCCCAGTTTTTTTAAAGTAAACAATTATTAAAAGCATGAACATGCTAACAACCTCTCAGCATTTTTTATTGTTATGACTGTCGTTTGATGATGTGGCTGAAATTCTTGTTAAGTGAATCTGTAATTTCAAATTATTTTGAAAAATACTTTGTTTTAGAAGAGTACACTAATCTGCATACCAACAATGTATTTGGTGTTGTTTCATTGACTTCCTGGGCGTAAATCCAAGTACTCCCGCATAACCAGGCTGTTGTTTAAGTTGATAGCATTTAACATTTGTATTAAAAAAAGAAAGAAAAAATCAAAATGGGACAGTTACATAAGCAAGCCTATCTTAAATTAGGGAACCTTCAGGCAGAGTCTGTTATGAATGACATGTTGGCTGAATAATTGGTTTTGTCATTTGAAATCTGCATGAGACCGTTCTAAACTCCATCCTTGATCACTACTAGTCCAAATAGTCTACAGCAGTGCTTCCCAAAGTTTGGGTTGCAACCCACCATTGGGAACCATTACTGGGCCATTCCCCATTTAGTGCCCTACAATGCCACAGCAATCGTGGCACTGTGGGCAGCCGGGGAGGGGGGTCCTACCTCAGTGGGGGGTTGTGCTGACCTCTGGCAGGGGCTGGGAGGTGAAATAAAAAGCCCTGAAAAGCCCTAAAACAGGAAGTGCTTTCTGTGCACAATTTTTATTAAATCCCCACCAGCACTCACAGCGGTCAACTTTGGGAACAGCGGGTCGACAGGATCGGTACGGGTGACCGATCTGAAACTGATGCAAAATCAATAGAGGTCACACTCTGGGTATGCTTCCCTGCTGCTTCTGCACAGTGCTACCATTGCTGAGAGAAGCAGCCATTTGAAAACACCTTGAGGAACACAAGAACGAAATGCACCACCCTGATGCTGAAAGGATTTCAATACATGTTATCCAATATGTACAATTTCAAAATTGTAGGCTTTAACAGCATTATCTTGAACATATTTTTCCTTACTATGGCTTTTTGCCCCTTTATAAGGCATGGGGATGCACCCTTACTCAAAGATCATCAGCTCTTATTAGAATAAAGAGAGGTCAGCATTTGAAAAGTAACTTTATAGATGGCTAATGAAGTGTAAACTTGGGAAGTAAGTTCGTTACTCTTCTGGAAGGAAATGTAAATTTCATCTTTTGCAGAATGAAGAACAGATGTAAGTTCTGTTACTCTGTTGCTTTTTTTAGCAAGAGCAACTCATATTGGGTAAGATTCTATTTCTTGTGTAAAAATTTTTTTTTAAAAGCTTGTTTTTTAGAAGGTTAAAATTTAAGTATCAAATAATAAATCTAATGCCTCAAAAAGAATAAGGAATTCATTCACCAAGGACAGTCATCTGCCCTTTGTATATCATATACTCAAAAACATTTTTTTTCAGCATTTTCCTGGCTGCTAAGCCTCTGCCACTAAGGAGATATCCGGTAAATGTTACAAGTTCATGAAAGCAGAGTGATAAAATAAGAAATCATATTAAACTTTGTAGTAGCAGGAAGGTATTTTCATTATTTGAAAAAAAAATAAAATTCAAACTTTTTCATCACATAAAAACATTACATGATAAGTAATAAACATATTTACACTTCTGTTTTTGATTATAAATATACATTATATACAAAATAATGTTACAAAACGTAGAAAGTTCAGTGCTTCCAATTTTCTTTTTAAATTATTGAAATACTAGACTTCAAAATAAACTACAAACAAACACTAGTATAACCCATATTATTGATTTCTGAAGGTCCTCTTCAAAATAGTCTTGAATGGTCAGGACAGAAGGTCAGTAGTGAGCTTTCCAAGCAAGATATTGCTTGCACAATTCAAGGCTGTGGGTGGACGAATCCAACACTGGGATTTTCAAGGTCAGAAACATTGCTCTTCCGCCCCAGAAAGCACAATCCCAGCTTCCTTGAATGAGAATTCGCTTCCTCTCTCTGCTTCCGCCATATTCTCTTTCCCACGTACTTGTTTATCACTACAAACATCACAGCACTTCCTATCTGAAATGTCTATTATTATTGCTGTAAATGTATTACAGAGTCTGTGTGCATTGAGTTTTCCAGTTCAGAACTGCTCCTTTGGACTCAAAGAGTTACACCTCTACTTTCAGCAACGTGAAGAAATGAAAAAATTGGGCAAACCAAGAGATTTCAGATTTCTCCCACAGTCTATCCCTTAAGAAGTCCCCTTAGTAGCTTTGTCTCTGCTAGACGTTTGGAAAAGGGGTTGAGTAGTGATGGTTGTTATGGTGGCAGGGAATAAGAAGGCAGGACTCATAAACACTTCCCTGGCTGTAAGAAATAACAGTTCGGACTTTGAATTATTTGCAGTTAAGTGGTGGCACCGGATTCAGATATCTAACACAAACTCCCAAGTCCTTCCTAATATACACGAAGGAGAAGAAACACACTTCTGTTCACGGTGACTAGTAGTGCAAAGGACATGAAAACAGCTGATTGATTTTAAACGCACTTGTAAGGCTTCCACTGATTCAGCTTCCTCCGGTTAGGCAGCATTCACTGCAGTTTAAGTCCATGGATATCCATGTGATTCAGAAATAGGACCAAATCCCAACTTACTGCTCAGTCCGCCAAAACATCACTCATAGGAGATGAAATGCTCATTCAAAAGACACCTTCTCTTTATCCTCACATGATATGGAATACATAAAAGGGAAAAAAGGGATGGAATATAGTAGGTACTGTCAACCACTTCTGGTGAATATTGTTTGGATTATTGCAGGGGCAAAAAGGGCAAGTATGACTTGATTTGGGCTCTCTAGATTCTCAGACATGCTTTAGGCACTTTTAAATCCAGAAAAAATGGCGACTTCATTTATTCTGTATCCATTATCTGCATAGCAACATATCTTCTTCATTCTTCTCACAGTATTGTTGGGATACATCTGTGATGACTGCGGGCCTTTTGCACCTACTGGCACTTCCCAAGACTGAAGTTCTGGAAAGTCACACAATTGTCCACAAGCAACTGGCAGAAATGAAATTGCAAAGGCTAGTAAGAGACGCCATTTCTATTTTCCCCTCCCAGTAGTCAGTTACATTCCTCCTATCAGACTTCGAAATAAGGGAATGGGGAATAAAAAGGTCTATTGCATCTTTAAATTCACAGTCTGTCCAGTTCACTCATGTCCATCCTCTCCTCCTCCTCCTGAGAGCAGCAAATTGCATATCATTAAAAAATCCAAGTCCAATCCAATTCTGAATTGTAAACAATGTAGCGGGAATGTCCACCTTGTGGAATCTCCGAATCTGAGGTGCAAACAGAGCAGCTTTCATCCTTATACCTGTTCATAGATAAAACGGGAAAGAGAAATCAGAACCAATGTGTAGGCTGCCAGTACACATTTAAAACAAAAAAGCTAATACAAATTAAGTACCTCAAACTCTATCTACTGTTAAAAGATTTTTATGCACCCTTACAACTACAGTCGGGTTTTTCTGATACTCATATTTCACCTGCCTCTCTGTGTATCCATTTAGAGTAGCTGAGGGCCCAATCCTATCCAACTTTCCAGCACTGATGTAGTTATGCCAACAGGGCGTGCTGCATTTTGCAGTGGGTGTGGGGGCAGTCACGGAGGCCTCCTCAAGGAAAAGGAACATTTTTTCCTTTACCTTGGGATTGCATCGGTGCTGGAAAGATGGATAGGACTGGGCCCTGAATCATTTACTGCTGCTAAATGGGCAAAGAGGCATCCTTTAAAGTGGTGTCTCTTATATTTAACAGAGTGACCGCAACTATACCTATTCAGTCCAGTCCAGTGTTTTTCCACAGGCTGCTTGCTGGGGTCTCTGTGAGTCTTCTTTGAGATTGTGAACCCCTTTGGGATGGGAAGCCATCATTCATCATTAGCACTGTACTGCTTTGAGAACTTTTGTATGTACATATTCTAAATAATAATCTGAGTTCACTGACACTTTTTCACATTCATTTTTTCTGTGTTTAGCATCTTCTTGGATCCTCTTTGGTTTGGATCCAAAGGTGCTACTACATGAGTGAAAGACACTTATAAGGAAGAGCCCTCTGAAATTTCACCAGTTTTCCCTTCCTGCTGCCACATCCTGCACCACATCCATGCCATTCTAGACTGTTCCTTAATCCTTAGGGAGTATGGGAGTTGCAATGTAAAGAGGGAGGCGAGAAAGGCCCATTCCATGAATGGACTTATGCTCATAGAAGTAAGACTCCAAACCAATATCTTTACTTTGGTACTCAGCCCCTGAAGAAAACCACTGTCTAGTTTCCTTTCTAAATTTATTTGCTCTGATTGTCTGAAGCACCACTATGTTACACCCATACCCAGTTCTATGTTACACCCAGTAATCTTGGAGTCAGGGATGGATGTCCAAAAGCCCTTTACGGTGCATTTGCAACATTCCTGGGCCGGTACAAGTGACTTGTGCCAGCCTAACCCCAGGTTAGGATTGCACCCTCAATCATATACGACAGATGAATAAGTGAAGGCCAGGAACCACACTGCAATCTTTTTAGATTTCTTTTAAGAAAGATGACGGGCCACCTCTCTATGTACTAATGATTAACGTATTTGTGGGCAGCATACATACCTCTGTGGCTATAACACACTCATTTCGCTCCTCTGTCATCACAAAGACAGACTGATACATAGAATCTCTTGGAGAGCATATAGCCGATATTCTACATTCTGGCTTCTCACTGTAGGAAACACCAAAATAATATTATAAATACTCTAATTAAAATATGCTGGTTTCATGTGTTATAATGTGAAGAAAGGATCTTCTACAATAGCTGTGGTTGAAGTAAAACAAGGTTGTGAATGTAGACAACCATGTAGACTGTAGTATTAGTTCTCAGGTTTCATCACATTCTAGTTCAGTGGGGTAGCTGGCCCTTTAGTCACCTGGGGCCATGACTCGCAACATCACCACCAGATGTGCCTGACTCAGAAGTAATTGCTGTGATATAATGATGTCACTGCCAATTACTTCTGGGTTATGGTGCTGCAGATGGCTTTATTATCCTTGGAAACATGAAAAAAGCAAAAAACGCAGTTGGCCACTCAGAACAGCTCACAACTGTTCTGAGTGCCTGCAACAGGGGTGCAGGAGAAGGGACTGAGGTGGCAAGGAGGCCTCTTTACTGCTGTAGCACCGTCTTTGCACCACTTTAGCTGCCCTTTCTTCCTGCGGCCCCAAAAGGACCTAAAGGAGAATGTATGCAAACCACCACTCAGCAAACAAACAAACAAACAAACAAACAAACAAACAAACAAACAAACAAACAAACATGAAAGCAGGTACCCTCAGCCACTTTACACCCCCTCAAGGCATGAAACCTGGGGCTCTAGACCTCTTGGCCTTGCCTTAGCTACGCCACTGTTCTAGTTCCACACATTTTACCAAGGAACATACTTTAATCATGAGGGGCTATGCAGATAAGGGGTTGGTTTGGTTTCTGATAGCTCCCATTAATTTCTACAGGACAAAGTAGATCAGCTGCAATCTGGGACACATTTGAGATGGCAAAACCTGCTCCTCACCTCAAAATGTAAGGGCCACCAGGCACAGTTTTAGTCCACCAAACCCAATGATGGTCCCGACTGCACATTTTTACTTTCACCAGTAAATATAACCAGTGAGTGGGTGCTATTAGCTCCTATGAAACTGAAGCACTGGACTTAGGGACAATGTTATAGTGCAGTGTTCTTCAACCTTGGGGTTGGGACCCCAATGGGGTTGCGAAGCCTCAGTTGTAGATCGCAGCAACAGGAATATAAAAGGCTGAAGACCCCTGGACTAGAGCACCACCATGTAAAGGGGAGGCATCTGATATACCCCTTCAGGTACCAGGAGATGGTGTCCCAGTCCTGCTCAGGTTTATTAGCAATTGTGCTAAAATAGCTTTCACCAGCGCAAGGCTTCATGTTTACTTTTTCTGCCCTTTCAAATAAGAATATTTGGTTACAACGAACAGTGCTGGGAGGGCATTACGGGGCGGAGAATGGGAGGTGGAAAGGGCGGGGTGGGTAAATAGGGTCCTAGGAAGGCAGTAGGATCAATTGTGGCTCCCCAGTCTCATACTTTATATTTTTTTTAATTCATTGGGGTTTTGGCATAAAAAAAGCTGAAGACCACTGTTAATAGTGGAAGAAAATTCACCCAGTATCCTGACATAGAATACCTTGGCCAGGGGCAGCCCATCTAGAAAGCAGATGATGTGGTTTGGGTCAGGTGTGGGCAGCAGAGGGAGTGGCAGATTTGGGGTGCCTGCTTCCTCCAGCCCAGTGTAGATAAATCTACATTGATCCATGTAGTGAGCGGGAAGCTGATCACGTAGGATCTTACCTTGTTCTTGCCTTGATTAAAGGGTCACAGTCCCTTTAACCTCAGCATGAGTAAGAAGCACTTTCCTACCCCTCACCTCACTCCTGTCTTGCACAGTCCCTTTAAATGAAATAGGAAGTCCAGTACTTCCTCTTTTTAGAAAAAGCTGCCAAGGAAGGAGAAGGTGAGGAGGTAAAGGGCTTTTCTCTTTTTTTGAAGGGGTGTGTGTGCTGCAACAGTGATGGCAGCAGCAGGCCAGGAGTGGGTGGCCACGTACCCAGTTGGGTTGTATCTGATCTTGATGCCCCCTCACCAGACCCCATGAAGGAAATGATGTTTATCAGAGCACAGAATGCAAGGAATTTATTGCATCCCACCAAAAGGTTCTTGCCAGACAGACCTTTACACACATGCACACACCCCACATCAAATTGTGGGCATTTAACTGATTATTAATACATATCAGCTATTTAAAACTTCTAACATGTAATGGATTTGAAAACATTTCTCCTTTATCCTTGCAACAACCCTGAGGGGTAGGAGATATTATTTCCTTTCTAGAAAGGGGAAAATGAGATGGGTAGGGGAGATTTTTCCCCCAGGATCATTTATTCCTAATACAAAGTCTTTGTTTAGCAGGCATTTGAATGTAGTAGATGTACAAAGCTGATGGATGTCTTACTTTCAAATACTTTTTAAAAGTCTACATTGAAAGACAAAGCTAGACATGCTGTTATGTTTTTTCCCTTGGGCTTTTTTTATTTTTTTGATCCTTGCATATAAGACTCTCAAGACCAAGTTAAAATGTATGTGCAGTTCAACAAATGTGTTATTTTAAGCATGTGCTTGTTTTTTCAATGTTAAATAGCAGCCAGTTCAGCCATGCCCCCTGGATCAGAGTGACAGCATAGGGGAAGCATCACAAGCCCTGTCAATGGCATCTATGGCAAATAGCTGCTGATCTGCCACAACTTGGGAGCAATTCGGGAAGTATGGCTAAAGACCCCTCTCCTCCACCATTGTCCTGTAGGGGACTGATTTGGCTACTTTTTAACATTTAAAAAATAAACATGCAAATGTAAAGCATGTATTTAAAGCAATGTGTAGTATAAGCTTGATTGGGCTGGTGGGGTCTTTGTGAAGCAGAATCCTTGACAGGAATAAACACATAACATTTCTTCTGATTACAGCATTACTTTTGTTCAGAGAAATCCACACTTAATAGCATAACTTTGTTATTCCACATCATAGCTACCACAGTACAGTACTAACTTTATGTCCATACAGCACTAACCTTGGACTGGTGAGTCCTGACTCACAACTGGGTTGTAACTCAGGGCCAAATCCTATCCAAGTTTCTAGCCACAATGCAGCCCTAAGGCCAGGGCACAAATGTTCCTTTACATTGACTGCCCCCCCACATGCTTATTGCCCCTCATATGTATGCACTTAGCCTGCCCTACAGCAAAAAAAAATAAATTTGTTGCAAATTTGAGCAAAGGATGGATCCTAGTCTAAAAACATGGAAGAGTAATGACATTTATGAAAATGTATCATATGACTAAAGGCCATTCATCTTCCTTCTCTCCAGTAACATGGAATATTGTTCTTATCTGTCTGCAACAAACAGGTTGCTCTTAGTTTATTCATTTAACTTTGCTTGAATTTTTATGCTCAGAATCATTTTTTATTGTTCTAATCAGGCAGGTAAAGTCACCTAAGATGGGAAGTCACCTAAGATGGCACCTAGACAGCAGCCTCGGCTTTGAGCTCCACGGGGGATTAATTGCTGTTTGTTGTTTTTAGAGGTTTTTTTAGGGTTTTTATAGCCCTTTTAATGGTTTTACGGCTTCTTGTGCATTTACCTTGTAAATTATTGGATTATTTATATCAGAGACTAGAGACATACTAAAGACGAACAGCCAGCGATGTCAACCTTATATATATCAGAAACGAGAGGACTGTAGTCTTCAATGGTTTTTTGCAATCTATCTCAGATTACATATGCCAGAGATTAGATTTTGAACATTGGGAGCTGCCTTTCAAGGACTTCTCCTGTCTTTGAGGACGTGAAGGATTGTATGTGTGTTATGGTTGGAAGGGAGGTTGAAGGAGAGGCTGTGGCTCATTGCAAGACCTGGAGGAAGCGTTGGAGGGGGAGGCGTGCCAATGTGTTGGTTAGGCTGTGGTGGCAAGGGACTAGGACTTCACTTCCAGCTATTCATCTATCAAACCTCCGTTCTTTAGTTAACAAAATGGATGAACTGCTCCTTATCAATCAGACTGATTTTGACTTTTCACAATCCGCTGTTCTCTGCTTTACAGAAACGTGGTTAAATGAGTCTGTTCTGGACAGTGTAATAGAACTTCCGGTGTTTCAGACCTATAGAGCAGACCGGGTGGCTGAGACATCTGGGAAAACGCATGGAGGAGGAATTTGTTTTTATATAAACGAGGGTTGGTGTAGAGATGTTAAAGTGTTGGAGAAAATTTGCAATATAGATTTAGAGGCAGTATTTATCAATTGTAAACCATTTTATTCATGAGAGTTTTCTTCAGTGATTCTGGCCGGGGTCTATATACTTCCTCAGGCTTGTAGTAGTCAAGCAGTACAGAACCTGGCTTATTTGATAACTCGAATGGAAAGGATACATCCAGATTCCTTACTTATTGTATTAAGGGACTTCAATAGGGCACATCTGACTCATGTATTGCCCAGATACAGAAAGTGTGTTAGCTGCCCCACTACGGACAAGAATATATTAGATCATTGTTACACCACAATAAAAGGTGCTTATCGTTCTGTCCCTCATGCAGCCCCTGGTCTTTCAAATCACTGCATGATTTTCCTTATTCCGATTTACAGGCAGAAACTTAAAATGGCAAAGCCTAGGGTTAGAACAGTAGAGAGACAGACTGAGGAGGCAAAATTAAAGCTGCAGGCTTGCTTTGACTGTACAGATTGGAGTAGTTTTGAAGCTGCCAGATTTGGATGAATTTACTGGTACTGTGACATCTTATAACAGTTTTTGTGAAGACTTGTGTGTACCTACGAAGACTCTACGTACTTATAATAATAACAAACCTTGGTTTACAGCAAAACTTAAACAACTTTGTCATGCTAAGGAGGTGGCTTACAGGAATGGGGATAGGATTTTGTATAATAAGGCCAGGAACACATTGACCAGAGAGATCAAGGTAGCGAAAAGGAATTATTGTGGAAAATTGAAAAACCAAGTCTCAACCAATGATCCTGCCACTGTGTGGAGTAAATTAAGGAATATTACTGGCTATAGAAAATCCTCTCCCTCTGTGGAGGAGAGCCATCAATTGGCAGAGGATCTAAATATGTTTTATTGTAGGTTTGAGAAAAATCCATTATCAACCGCTACTCATTTGGGCCCTGATGCAGTAACAGTAAATGCTTCCTCCACTACTATTTCTGTTCCCTGTGGCCGTCCACCCAGGACAATCTGTGAAAAGGATGTGCGAGGCCTTCTCCAAGGATAAGAAGTTGAGAAAGCTCCAGGTCCGGATGGGGTGACTCCTCTTGTCTGAAAGTTTGTGCTGTACAACTGGCCCCCATTCTAACCCAGATTTTTAATTTGTCATTGGAGTTGTGTAGAGTTCCTTCTTGTTTTAAACATTCTATCATCATTCTGGTACCTAAGCAAGCTTCTATTAAGGAGCTGAATGATTATAGACCTGTTGCTTTGACAGCTGTGGTGATGAAGATCTTTGAAAAGTTAGTGCTGACCTACTTGAAAGACATCACTGACCCGTTACTGGATCCCTTGCAATTTGCCTATCAAACAAATAGGTCAGTGGACAATACTGTCAATATGGCACTGCATTATGACTTGCAACACCTGGATTCTTCAGGGACGTATGCATGGGTCCTTTTTGTGGACTTCAGCTCAGCATTTAACACCATTATTCCAGCTACTCTTTATTCTAAACTGATCCAGCTCTGTACCTGCTCATGTCTGCCAATGAATAACCAGCTTTTTGACAGACAGGAAGCAACGGGTGAGGCTGGGGAAAATCATGTCCAATTCTCGAACAACTAGTACAGGAGCTCCTTAAGGCTGTGTGCTCTTCCTGTTGCTCTTTTCTCTTCATATGAATGACTGTACCTCAGTGGATCTCGCTATTAAAATTTTGAAGTTTGCAGATGATACAACAATCATTGATGGTTTGGTTCAGCGACTAAACAGGATAAGAATAGACTCCAAAGGACAGTCAAAACTGCAGAAAGAATAATAGGAGCCAGCTTGCCCCCTATGGATGATTTATATATTGCTTGGATGAGGAAAAGAGCAGAGAGGATTGTTGCAGATCGTTCTCACTCTGCTCGTAATCTGTTTGAACTTCTTCCCTCTGGACGTCGTTATAGGACATGGTATATTAGAACAACCAGGCACAAGAACAGTTTCCCCCCGTGCTATTGGGCTACTAAATAGCTGATTATGTTGACGTTTTGGTTTTGATTTGGATAAATGTAGAGTTAGTGGGGTCTTGTTAATGTGATGGTATTACTTATTAGTTTAAGGTATATGTGAGAGCTTTGGGGCCGAAGTAAAATTCCATGTATGGTGAAATCCATGTATGGCCAATAAAATTCTATTCTATTCTTCCAGAACTTGGCTGACTGCCAACCTTCTATTACTCATACAACAAGTGTAATTTCAAAAAAGTAAAACCTTCTAAAATATTCTCCATTCACTTGATACACACCCAGAATGAAACAGGTTTCTTATTTGCCTCCTACTCAAGTTATTTGCAGTTATACATAAGCTTCTTTGCTCACCTTTTGCAATTACACAGAGAAATAAGAGTTATTAAGGAAGGGGCTCATACCTGTGTAACCAGAAGGGTGATTTCTCTCCTATACACTTTTCACTTTTATGGTATTTATCTTCCTGAGTTCCTCTACTTGTCAGTTCCTTCACCAGGTTATAATCCAATGTATGATTCTTAGGTTTGTTGTTTGATTTTTCAAGCACGCAATCCACTTCAAGGTCTTTGTTTTTATTGGTGTTTTTAAGCTGAGAAGCTGGAATAAGATTTTCCTTCTGGAAGTCGGTCAGGTTGTTCATTGTTTCTAAATTCTGCTCTGGGTGTCTCTGCATCTGTCGAATCACTATAGCTATCATGCAGCACAATATGAGAAGAGCCACTAGTCCAATGCCCATGGAGATGGCCACCCATGGAACTGGTTTAGTGGCCACCCATGGAACTCCACCCACTGGAACAGTTGCTGGAAATTCACAATGGTTGCCCATAAAGCCAAGAGGGCAGTGGCAGGCAAAACTGGTGGCATAATGTGGAATATAACACGTTCCCCCATTCTGACATGGGCCAGATGCACACCCATCTCTAGTTCTAACATCACAATTTCTGCCAGTGTAGCCTGGCAAGCAAGTACATCTGTAATCATGTGTAGCAACAAGGTCATGACAAGAGCCTCCATTGGAACACGGATTTCTGGAGCACTTGTTGATGTTTATCTCGCATTTCTGACCAGAGAAGCCAGGACGACAACGGCACACATGCAGCTGGCCCAAAACAAAGCATTGTCCACCTGTTGAGAAAAGACACAGTAAGACGCTCAAGCAGCAATGTTGTGATTTTTAAAAAATCAGCTATTTAGTGCCCACTGTGGGCTCCTGCACATGAAACTTGCCATACATAAATATAGCAACAGGAAAAAGATTGTTGTTGTTGTTTAGTCGCTAAGTCGTGGCCAACTCTTTTCAACCCCATGGACCACAGCACGCCAGGCCTCCCTGTCCTCTGGAGTTCCTGTAGCTTCCGGAGTTCGCCCAATTTCATGTTCATTGCTTCAGTGACACTATCTAACCATCTCATCCTCTGCCGCCCCCTTCTCCTTTTGCCTTCAATCTTTCCCAGCATGAGGGTCTTTTCTAAAGAGTCCTCTCTTCTCAGGAGGCAGCCAAAGTATTTGCGCTTCAGTATTTATCCTTCCAGGGAGCAATCAGGCTTGACTCCCCGTAGGATTGCTCTATTTGGTCTACTTGCAATCCAGGGGACTCTCAAGAGTCTTCTCCAACGCCATAATTCAAAAGCATCTATTCTTTGGAACTCTCCCTTCCTTATGGTCCAGCTCTCACAGCCATACCATAGCTTTGACTATGCAAACCTTTGTTGGCAGGGTGATGTCTCGCCTTTTTATTAAATTGTCTAGGTTCACCACAGCTTTCCTCCCAAGAAGTAAATGTCTTAATTTCATGGCTGCAATCACCATCTGCGGTGATCTTGAAGCCCAGGAAAATAAACTTGTCACTGCTTCCATTTCTTCCCCTTCTATTTGCCGGGAAGTAATGGAAGTTGTTGCCATGATCTTAGTTTTTTAAAATGCGGAGCTTCAAGCCATTTTTTGCACTTTCCTCTTTCACCCTCATCAGAAGGTTCTTCGTCACTTTCAGCCTTTAGCTTGGCCCATTTATAGCCAGATAAAAAATTAGCAAACATAAAGTAGGGGAACATATTCTGTGCTACACGCAACTAGTTTATGCGCAAGGAAGACACTATTTATTTATTTATTTATTTTATTTATTTGATTTGTATCCCGCCTTTCCGCCACAAGGCCCTCAAGGCGGCATTTACAAGGTTAAAAACACAGTAAAAACAATTAAAAACAGTATTAAAAGACAATAAAAACAATATTAAAAATACAACATACAACAAATTAATCCCTAGGATCATAAAATATATAAAAAGAATGCAAAAAAAAAGCCAGCCAGCCAGCCTGTCAGCAACTAAAAGCCTGCTGAAATAAAAAGGTCTTCAGCCCCCGCCGAAATACCGCCAAGGAGGGAGCAGTTCTTAACTCCAAGGGGAGGGTATTCCAAAGTTGGGGTGCCACCGCCGAGAAGGCTCTCCTACTGGCCGCCACCCCTCTCACCTCTCCTGGTGGCGGCACCGTCAAGAGAGCCCCCCCAGATGACCTCAGAGTACGGGTCGGATTATATGGGAGGAGGCGGTCCCTCAAATACCCTGGGCCCGAGCCGTAAAGGGCTTTAAAGGTCAACACCAGCACTTTGAATTTGGCCCGGAACAGAACCGGCAGCCAGTGTAGTCGCCGAAGCAGTGGCTCGACAGAGTCAAACCGACGTGCCCCAGCAACCACCCGAGCAGCCGCGTTCTGTACTAGTTGTAATTTCCGAACCGTCTTCAAAGGCAGCCCCACATAGAGCGCATTGCAATAGTCTAATCTAGATGTCACTAGGGCATGGGTCACTGTGGCCAGGTCCGCGCAGCTCAGGTACGGTCGCAGCTGGCGGATCAGCCGAAGCTGAGCAAAGGCTCCCCTGGCCACCGCCGACACCTGAGACTCCAGGTGCAGCTGTGAATCCAGGAGAACCCCCAAGCTGCGGACCTGCTCCTTCAGAGGGAGTGCAACCCCATTCAGAGCAGGGCGATAGTCCAATACCCGAGCTGTGGATTTCCGGACCAAGAGCACCTCTGTCTTATCCGGATTTAATTTCAGCTTGTTCGCCCTCATCCAGCCCCCAACTGCCTCCAGACAACGATTCAGGACCTCAACTGCCTCCTCAGAATCAGGGGGAAAGGAGAGATAAAGTTGGGTGTCATCAGCATATTGATGGCACCCCACCCCAAACCCCCGGATGACCTCTCCCAGCGGCTTCATGTAGATGTTAAATAGCATGGGGGATAAGATAGACCCTTGCGGCACCCCAAACTTAAGAGGTCGGGGTGCCGAACAAGCGTCCCCCAGCACCACCTTCTGGGATCTGTCAGCCAGGAAGGAGCGGAACCACTGCAAAACAGTGCCTCCAAGCCCCAACCCAGCCAGCCGACCCAGAAGGACACCATGGTCGATGGTGTCGAAGGCCGCTGAGAGGTCCAGCAGGACCAACAGGGACGCACTCCCCCTGTCCATTCCTCGGCGTAGGTCATCCACCAAGGCGACCAAGGCAGTCTCCGTCCCAAACCCCGGCCTGAAGCCAGATTGGAATGGGTCCAGATAGTCCGTTTCCTCCAGAACCCTCTGCAGCTGGGACGCCACCACCCGCTCAATCACCTTGCCCAGAAATGGGATATTTGAGACTGGCCGAAAGTTATTTAGATTAGTGGGATCCAGGGAGGGTTTCTTCAGGAGGGGGCGAACTATCGCCCGCTTCAAAGCAGGCGGCAGCACCCCCTCCCTCAGAGATGAATTCACCACCCTCCCCGTCCACTCGGCCAGCCCTCCCCGGGCAGCTCTAATTAGCCATGCTGGGCAAGGGTCGAGCGGGCAAGCAGCAGGTCTCACACTGCAGAGAATCCTGTCCACATCCTCAGGTTCTACAAGCTGAAAGAATCCCAAATTGTAGGATAGACAGGTTCCCCAGGGACATCACTAGAAATGCCCACAGCGGCGTCCAAGTCGTGCCGAATCTGATCGACCTTCTCTGCAAAATGGTTTGCAAATTCGTCACAGCGAGCCTCCGTGTGATCCTCCCCTCCAATAGGAGGGGGCAGATGTAGAAGGCTACGGACCACACGAAAAAGCTCAGCTGGACGGTTCTCCGCAGAAGCAATGGTGGCAGAGAAGTGAGCTCTCTTAGCTGCCACCACCGCCCTAGAGTATGATCTTAACTGGGCTCTAGCCCGGGTACGGTCAGATTCGGCACGAGTCTTTCGCCACTGACGCTCTAGACGCCTGCCCTGCCGCTTCATCATCCGCAGCTCCTCAGAAAACCAAGGAGCCGCTCTGATTCTGCGATTGGGCAGGGGACGCTCGGGAGCGATCTCATCCAGGGCCCTGGCCATCTCCGTATTCCAGAGGTCGACCAGGGCGCCGGGTGGATCTCCAACTCTAGCAACAGGAAAATCCCCCAGAGCCCTCAGGAATCCATTCGGATCCATCAGCCTCCGAGGGCGGATCATAGAATGCGATCCCCCGCCATTGCAGAGGTAGGAGGCTGCAACAAGCCTAAATCCCACCAGAAAGTGATCTGTCCATGACAAAGGAGTGATCTTAATCTCCTCCACCTCCAGATCGCCATCAACCTGCCCAGCAGTAAACACCAGGTCCAGCGTGTGGCCCGCATCATGTGTTGGGGCAGATATTCTTTGAGACAGACCCATGGTTGCCATGGAGGCCATGAAGTCCTGAGCCGCAGCTGTTCCCGGGGCCTCGGCATGGACATTGAAGTCCCCCAATACCAAAAGGCGGGGGGACTCCAACACCACGCTCGAGACCAACTCCGTCAGCTCAGGCAGGGAGACTGCTGGGCAGCAAGGCGGGCGGTACACCAACAGAATCCCTATTCTGTCTCGCCCCTCCAACACAACGCGAAGGCACTCAAACCCGGTGGACTGCTGGACAGAATATCTGGTGAGACGGATGGAATCTCGATAGACCATTGCAACCCCGCCTCCCCGCCCCTGAAGTCGTGGCTGCTGCAGTACCTGGAAACCTGGTGGACAAATCTGGGAAAGACTGACCCCTCCCAGCTCATCCAGCCAGGTCTCCGTGATACATACCAGGTCGGCCTTCTCCTCCAGGATTAGATCCTGGATCAGACAGGTCTTATTATTAACCGACCTGGCATTCAGAAGCAGCAGCTTCAGACCTAGGGGGCTGTTGCCAGGAGTACCCAGGGTCAGAGGGGTGAGAGAAGGGCCAGAAAGAGGGACAGTCTGTCTACGACTGGCCCTCCTTCTTCTGTAATGTCCGGCCCAACCCCCACCGCCATACCTTCCGTGACCCGTAACTCTGCTGATGGTGGCCCCCCTCCCCTCCCCTAAGCTCCCTCGTGGGGTTAAGCACATATTTCCGGCAGGGACTACCTTCAGCCTACAACAGCATACACAACCTAAAAAACACAGACACTCACACACATGCACAACTATGGAAAAAATAGGAGGGTTTAAGGAAGAGAAATATTTACTTAATGCCCTGGGGAGATTATTCCAGACACAGTGAACGGTGCAATGGTAGGAATATGCAGATGGGGGAAAATAGACCTAATCTTTATCTTCACAGATGAAGAGCGCAATCCAAACTTGGCACTGAGCAGGCGCGGTGGCTGCAGTGCCAATGGAAGGTGTTGCAAATGTGAGTAAGCAGCGCTGGCAGAGTGGCCTGTACTGCCCTGCCAGCTTGCTTTCTGAACCGCCAGCTGCAAGCACAAGTAGGTAAGGTGCTAAGTGGCATAGGGAAGGTTGTGGTGGAGGCAGATAAGACGCAGGAGGGAACCAGATCAGTGGAGGCTTCTTCTACCATTTCCTAACCCTCTTGCTGGGCCAGCCTTATAGTGGGCTGCTTGGACTTCCACTACCTAAAGAGCTAGTAGAGAACTTAGTAGCCCCACAGGACTGGCTAGGGCATTACTTAGTGGGGTAAGGAAATATTTTTCCCTTTACCCCAAGGAAACCTCCAGCTGGCTCCCAACTAGCACTGGATACAGCACAGGACAAGTGGCTTGGCTGTGCCAGCATTGGTTAGGATTGGTCTGGAAGTTGCATGCAACACAAAAATTAGATTAAAGGTACAAAAATAGAGAAGAACATTTTAAATGTAATAACATGAACAAAAACTGACCAAGAATAAAGCAATGAGCCAGTGCAGAGACTTAAGAAGATGGGTACATTAACATAGCACTCATAGACAAGTGTTTCACTAACAGCCCAATTTTACAGGTTTCTGCACTGACTGTATACATTTCCTGTCATGTTAGTCCAGAGCTGAAAGCTGGTCTTGTCCTGTGCAAAAGCATTGTGAGAGAAGAACACAAGCCTGTGCTTGTGCCATAGCAAGCTACAGGAGGGAACAGGATCAGATGCTGACCATTTTATATACCAAGGGTGGCTGCTCTTTCAACTTTAAGCTCCTGGTCCTTTAACAATTGTGTAGAAGAGGGTATTTCAGCAGATGCAGCTTGTCATCTCACAGATGACAAGCTGCACCTGCTGAAATCCCCTCCACACAATTGTTAAAGGTCTAGGAGCCTAAAGTTGAAAGGCTGGCCACCCCTGTTATATACTATCACCCTCACACCTATTTAATGTTGGATGTCTTATATTCCCCTTGTGCCTTATAAAAACACTTCATGAAATAAATGGATATGCTGCTTATTTCTTACCTCCCCTTGACCCCACTATCCCTTGAGGTGTCTACTACAGTCATATGTAATTATCATACGTATATTCAAGAATAATTACAAGTCCCTCCCCGTTGTGGATGAAAAAGCTGCGTGATTTTGAGAAGGGTGATTTTGAGCTAAAAAATAATTGAAGGAGAAAGCATTAAGCAGCCTCTTTCTACCCAAACTTCCTCTGCTCTGTCCATGTTGATTTTGATGTACAACAACAGAGGAAAAAATATGAAACCATATATATCATGTAGTTTCACCCTCAGAGCTCAGGTACATGTACTCCATAATACATGTACTCCATGTATTACAACAGGAAAAATAAACTGGCAGATCAGTGGAAGAACCTATACTAGCACTCAGGTCAAATTTGCTGCATTATTATCTTCAAAAAGGCACAATTATTCATGAAAGAACTTACCATTAGCACAGGGATTGTTGGTACACCTGTCTTCTTTTTTTTCACAGTTAGATCCTGTAAAGCCCATAGGGCAGAGGCAGCTGTAGCTGGTTCCTTTTTCCTTTTCCAGGCATGTGCCACCATTAAAACAGGGAAAGTCAACACAAGTCAAGGCACTGTGCTCACAGTTTACACCATCGTATCCTGGGAGACATGTGCATTTGTACTCTTTCCCCAAATCCTGCAGAAGTAAACAAAAACATCAAATTTAGCTTCATAGAACTGCAGTTGCTTTCAGGCAACAAGCGTGGCCTGAATTTGTACTGGTTTCTGCAGTTCAAACACATTCAAATTTTTTGGAGACAAATTAATTGACCTCACAAGCACACCCAGAACACAAGTAGAGCTAAAACTAAAAATTGTATATTTGTTTGTGTTTTAATTACAGGTGTGCTCTGGTATCCACAATTTCAATTATCCTCAGATACCATGGACATTGGGACACCTATTAAAAGATTGGGGAATATTAAACAAATCTTTTTTTTTTAACCTTGTTGCAGCAAAACCGCTGGTGTTCCCCTATCTGTAAAAAGGCATCCCCAGTATCCATGGTTTCAGGTATCCACAATGGGGTCTGGAACAGAACCCCAGTGGATACTGAGGCATGCCTGTAATAACAAATCATCACACACACACACACACACACACACACACTCTGCAATAAAGGGGACTCAGGAAGTAGCTAATTACTGACCTGCTGTGTTCAACATACAGTATGTAATAAACAGGCAATATGTTATCTTCTCCTTTGATACCATTTATGTCAACAGCAAATTTCATTATATCACACTTGGGCTACTCATTATATATAGTGAAACTTTATGCTAAATATAGCTATTAGAAGGTCATGCAGGACAGTGACTATTTTAATATTCGGAGTAACTACAGCTATCCTTTCAAACAGAGTTTGACATTATGGCCTCTTTAAGAACTTCCAGATTCCTTCAATCATTATTATGGAGTACAGGATCATGATTATCTTTCTCCATATAAGTGTCATTGGAGACAAATCAGAATACTTAACTCCTATGCAAATCCGAATACTTAACTCCATGGCACAGGTGGCCATGAAAACACTCCCCAAGTGAAGTACACAAGGCTAAAAGGGTGGTTGTGAAGATAAAATGGGATAACCTCCTGCAAGCTGCCCTTAATTCTTTGGAGGACGGGCAGGATATAAATATGATGAATAAAATATTTTATTTTGGAAAACTACTTTGTTCTTGTTTTCACACTTATCTCCCAATTTAAACAATCCTTACTGTGCAGCTGCCTCCATTCTTGCAGGGGTTACTGTCACATTCACTGATATTCCATTCACAATCGATGCCAGTAAAACCTTCTTTACAGGCACATGTGTAACTTCCCTGGCCAGTGTTCATGCAGGTGGCTCCATTTTTGCAGGGCCTGTGATGAGTGCAGTAGTTTAAATCTGCAAGGATATACAGACATAGCAAGAGAAAGAAAATTTCCAGTCAATGAGATGTTTATGTTTTAACAAATAACAGCACAAAGGAAGCACTACAAACAGCAAAACATACAGACTTTGGCCAAAGCACATTCAACTTATTGTCAATAGAAACAATGAAAATTGCTTAACTATGAGGATCTTCAGCATTCTGAGTGGCCTCCCTGATCAGAGGACCAGTCAGCATACCCAAAGTAAATAGACTTGTTCAAGGGTGTGTAAGTTAAGTTCGTTAGTTGTTTATCCACAGCATGGATATCTCACATTTTGGCAGAACTAGCAGAGTTTAATGCCTTTCATTGTGTGATTAAGATACAGCTCAGCTGATAGCTCAGTTCTCATTTTTGTTCGAGGTCCAGAGCCTAGCATATCAGAGGGAAAGGCGGAAATAGTTTCCTGGGTTTGTAGATCCTTTATAAAGGTCTCAGATGAGCAACATTAAATTGGGATTAGTTTTAGTGCCATCAACATAACCAAGATGTGTTGGCCTGTTGCACTGCTGGTAGAGGATAAGTAAGCATTTCACCTCCTAGAACAATTAAAAAATCTCACAAAAACTGGAAGGAATCAGTAGAAATTACATATCTCAAATTACATATCTCACTATAACTGTCCCTGGAGGGGCTTATGGCTTCAGGACCCATCATGACTAAGCTCTGAATTCTGAGGGCCTGACAAGCTATTAACCATATTCGTGCATTAGAAGCCCATATCTCAAATGTATGTGTATCACAGGATTTAGCTATCTTAGCTATCACAAAATTAAAATATGAATTTATCAGGCTGAAACTATGCCAGTAAATCTGTATAGCATATATCCCATGTAAAATACAAACTACCTTGGCATTATCAATACAACTGGCTCTGTTGGGACCACATATACTCTAAAAAAGCTCAAGAAGTATACACTTTCAGGATAAAGCTTTCCTCTCACACAGTTTTTCTGCTAAACATATATCCACCCAACTGCCTTTTACTGTACAAGAGAAAAATATACAGCTAGTTCCAGAAAGTCAAGCAACTTCTTGTAGAGCCTGATGCTTTAGATATTTAATTGATGTCTTTGGAAGGATCTTTCAAACTTTCATTTAATCATGGCTAACACGGAAAAAATACTTTGAAATTTGTCTATAGATGGACCTATAACCCAAACGAATCCAATTCAAACTACTATAGATTAGATTTATTGGTGGTTACATCTCTATATTAAGACCCTGCCACTTAAATTATAAAACACACACATTAAAATTAGTGCACTATGTCATAACCACACAACTAACCTTGATCACAGAAGAGGCCTCCCCAGCCTTCATCACATATGCACTTCCCAGGCCCCACTTTCTCACAGGTCCCATGACGGCACCCCACATGAGGAATGCATTCATCACAATAACGGCCTCGCCAGCCACTACGACAACTGGAAATAAATTATTTGAAATGTTGAGGGTTTCTTAAATAAGAACTTGGATCTACTGAAGTCAAGGGGAAGCTGCTAAAAGGTGGAAGCGCAATCCTAACTTGGGCAGGCACAGGCAGGCAGGCAAGACAATCCCCTTGCCCCATGGTAAGGCACAGGGATTCCAATGGGGGTGCTCGGATCTGTGCCAGCAAAATTGCAGGCACAGGTTCGAGACTCCTGCAGTGGTCCAAATTGAGGCTGTGCAGGCCGGGCACAGGGCTTTGGATGCAGCCTAACAGCTGCATCCAGGCGCCATCCTCCTCCCTGGGGTACCCTGCCCGTCGGAATGCCCTCCCCCCCCACCGTATTCCACCCCTTCCGCCTCCTCCCCCCGAAAAGCCTCTGCACTGGCTAACACAAATGCTTGCATCGCAAGACAGCCTTGGGCTGACACAAGGCACATGCATTGGCCCAACGGGCACCTTAGATTGCGCATTCACATAATGCTTCAGTACAGTGACTACTCACATGCACTCTCCAGGATTTCTGCAAAATCCACTTTTTTCTGAGCATCCAGGTAGGCAGATAGCTGTACAAAAACACAAAAATAATGTCGAGAGGGTTAATGCCTCTGTTTGCCTGAAGATAAAGAGCTGAAGATCTGAAGGTGGCCAGTTCGGGACTACTGGAAGTCTCTGTGAGCGGCAGACCTTGTAAACTGCGGCTGATTAAAAGCTGAGCTGTCTCCGGCTGCCTTGTGAAAGGGGGAGTGTGCTGGGTCAGCTGCTTCTCTGGTGGGAGTAGAGAAGCCGCTTATCAGCCAGCAAAAGACAAACGTGCTGCTAGAAAGAAGACTAAATCCAGAAAGATCCATCTGTTTGTGTTGTTGTTCTTGTAAGATAGAACGTTCTATAAAATTGTAAAAACCTTCGGGTTTATGAATAAAGTCTGCCCATGTAAACTGCCTTGAGTTACAGTCATTAGAGTAATCTGATGACCTAAGAAAGGCGGTATATAAATACGAGTACAATAATAATAATAATAATAATAATAATAATAATAATAATAATAATAA
>JAJKFI010000007.1:22359467-22371173 GCA_029204185.1 Lerista edwardsae
AATAATAATAATAATAATAATAATAATAATAATAATAATAATAATAATAAGGATGAGAGGAAGGACTAAGGTTAGGCACAGTGTGATTGACCTAGAGTGACTTTTATCCAGGAGAGTTTGAATTCTGCACCAAAAAAATCTACTTTCCAATGATACTTATATGCTATGCATACAATTATGCAAATCAACGTACAATGCACCAAATCCCCAAGATATGTACCAGTTCCGTTTGAGAGATTTGTCTGGAAGTTTGAATGTATGAAGCAGCCGGCTGTTGCCAACCCAACACTTTTGTGCCTTTGCAAAAGCACCACAGTGGATGGACTATACTTGTGCAAAAGTACCAATGTGGTTGTCCATAACACAAACTTCAGTAACTTGGGGACCCAGTGCACTTGTTTTACCCAAAGCCACACAATTTCCCAGCATGACTAGCTGAATTCAGTAGCTGAATTTCATTAAAGGACACAGAGAGTTAGAGGAATGAATACTGCAGCACCAGCATTGTATGTAAATACAGATTTCCTTTTAGCCAGGCTTGATTTTGTTTTCACAACAAATATGGTTTTGGTTTCCTAAGACAGAGGGGAAAAAAAGAATGCGGCTGTATTTTAAAAACTCATATAAGGGGTACTACCACCAGTTTCATCAGGTTTGATGGTAGCAGTGCTACACACACACACACACACACACACACACACACACACACACACACACACCCCTTTTAGTAATAGAACAGCTCCAAAGTTTTTAACCGATTCCATTGTTACAATGCCAGTGTAAGAATTAATCCTTTGATACTTCTAAGAAAGTGCTCTAGTGTTTGGAAGTGTTTAGAAATGTAATGGAAAATGAGTAATGATGATTAAATCTAATACAAAATACAGCATTTCGCAAACTGTGGGTCACGATCCAATTTCAGGTGGCTCATGGAACACCTCCTGGAACAACCAACACTTCCAGGTTGCCGAGCTTTCACATTTTTTTTTAATGAGAAAAGCTCACCTTCGGAACATGTTCTTGCTGAAGAGTGTGTTTACATCAGCAAGAACACGACACAACTCTGTACGGAACAAACTGAAGACCACTGAACAGAGTGCCAGGGCTCTGCTTGGCAGACTTCAGCCTGTTCCAGCCGAATTTAATTTTTGCGTTAAAAAAATGTGAAAGATTACATCACCATGTCACCACCGACACTTCCTGAGCTCTGCACTCCGCTGAAGATTAGTCATGGGGCAAAAACATTTAAGAACCACTGATCTAATATACCTTTTTGAATATACCTTTTTCTTTCTTGGAATGATAGCTGGTGCAGGATTATAAAAACCTGCCAATGATAGTTTGAGGAGACTATGTGAACCATTTCCCATATTATCCTTTTTGTTCCACACACCAATGTTTTTTTAAAAAAATAACAAGCACATTAATAATGCTAATAACTTTCTGACACACAATGTCATAATCCCATCATGAATGAGACATCTGATGCTGCTTTAGCATGTGCATGTTTATGGAAACACGCAAAACATTTCAACCACACTGATAAAACCACACTGATGCGTCTGTACCAAGCATCTTTCTGGCTGCATACAGCTTTATAGGGACATGTCATGTGTTAAGGAGCAGGGCTGGCCCCAATAGCAGCAGGACCCAAAGTGAGGCCTTCCCGTGGGGCCCCTCCACCCTCCTCACAGGGCCCCCCACATACAACCATGGCGAGAAGAGCCCTTGTGATGTTGCGTGCAAAGTGCAACACCCAGAAATAGTTGGCAGTGACATTACGACATCACCGCCAACTGCTTCCAGGAGATCCATTTAGGGCTGTTTGGAGGCAGGGACAGGTGGGACAGGTCAATGAGCAGCCACTCCATTTGCCCCACTTACGCTGGCTTACAGCCCACTGAGATCCTGGCTGCAACAGCAAACGATCTACTTGCCATGCCAGTGCAGGGGGCCCCCAAATTGCAGTGCCCAATGTGATGACATAGGCCACATTTGCTTAAGGCTGGCCCTGCTATGGAGCTAAACACAGATTTTCTCTGCACATAAACGAAGCAGAAAATATACACCAGCTGCTGACACGTTGCAAAAATATACGTTGCACTGCAACATTGCACAAGTGGTGTTCGCTGTTCTAAACTGGTGCTGTTCATTCCCGCAAACGCTCAGGGCCATGCAGTGAACTGGCTGTTGCGTCTCCTTGTGTGTTGACTGCAAATGTGGAGATAAGTGCCTGCCCTTCCCTGCTTTATGGGTTTATATCAGCAAACACCAGCATGCCTCCAGCAGGAATTCAGCGCTGAATCAGCTCCCTGAAGCGTGTTCGGCACACTTCTTGCAACCTGTGATGGGCTTTTCCTCCAGAAATCTGTCCAGTCCCCTTTTAGAACCATCCAGACCAGGCACCATCACCACATCCTGTGGCAAGGAGTTCCACAGACTAATTACCTGCTGGGTGAAAAAGTATTTTCTAACTCTAACTTTCTAATTCTAACTCTCCCGACACTCAATTTTAGGGGCTGTCCCCTCTTTCTGGTTTTGTGCGTGAGGGAAAAGAACCCTCACTACACTGTGGAAGGGGGAAGACAGGAAAAGAGTCTTTGCCTTTTGGTGAGGCTTCAAAAATTTACCGAAATTAAAAGGGGCAAGCAGGGTTTAGACTAGGCAGGGTCAAAATTTCAAGCGGGTTTGGAGAACGACCTTCTCAGAGGGGCCAAGTTTCCTCACAATTTGAAGCGAAAAGAGGAACGCCTGCCCAAAAGGGCCCCGACAGTTCTGGTTCTCAATCGAGCGTGCGTGGCACGTCAGGTGAAATAAGGTAGACACTGCGGCACTCCAGCCCCGCATATGGCGGTACAACTCACGCTGACGCCGGATTGCAAGGGTGGCGGCACACAGAGACTGTTTTCCCTAACGCTGGAAGAACCGCAACCCTTCCCCCAGCTTTGGGCTTTTTAAACTCCCGCACCGACTCCGCCCCTCGAGCCTCACGCAGGCGCAATCGCCGCCAGTGCCCCTCGCTCGGCGGCCAACGGTTTTCCTCAACCGACGACCCTCACAGCTCGCGCGTGCTGGCGTCGTGAGCGCCCGTGGGCAGCAGGGGGAGCTGCCGCCTTTCGCTGCTGCGTGGCGTTTCCCGCCTTCGGCTCCCTGGTCAGTCCAGTCAGTCAGTCAGGGGCGGCGGCCACTCACTCACTCACCGTTGGTGCAATAGTTCCCCGTCCAGCCGCTCATGCAGGAGACGCTGCCGTCGGCCTCGCAGATGTAGTGGCCGAAGTGGTCGTCGCGGCCGCGGCAGAGGCGGGAGCAGTTCTCGCCGTAGTAGTGCTCGTTGCAGACCACGCGGTAGGAGTAGCGCAGCCTGGCCTGCTTGCTGGTCTGCTCGTCCTGGAACCAGTCCTCGCCCACCGCCAGCGAGCGCCGGATCGCCATCTCGCTGATGAGCCACCTCGGGGCCGGCGGCTGCGCACCTGCGGCGGGGCAAGAAGCGGGCTGGGTGAGGGCCCCAGGAAGACGCTCCCTCCGCTCCCCTCCCTGCGCACGCGCACTGGAGGCTGCTTCCCACGTGCCTCCAGGGCTGCAGCCACGCGCAGAGCTCTCCACGCGACGACGCAACCCCACGTCACCCCCGGATTCAATGTCTACAGACTCAGCAGCCCCTGCCTGTGCAACCTGGACTGGATGAAGTGGTAACAACAAAGGCAAGTGCCTCTGAGCATGTGTAGAGCACCGTGCATTCCCCAGCGAATACCTGTATCGCCTGTCCTCTGCAACAAGAGGCGTACCTATAGGGGGATCACAGCACTAAGTTTTGCAAGCCGCCGCTTTCCCGCCTCTTTAGAGCCATTTGGAGCCAATGTAGCCTCCGTTTTGCTCTAACCGCTGGAAATGGCTCCGAAGAGGAGGGGGAGCAGCTGCTTGCTTAGTGCTGTGATCATCCTCTAAGTATCCTCTGCTCTGCAACACTTGAGGAAAAGAGCCTCAAGGAAGGTGAGGAGATGAGGAGGCTACCAGGCAGGCTGGAGACTCAGCACACTTGCACCTTCCAAGGGAGGCCCTTTGTACACCGCCAGCCATGCACAACCAAGGATGCATGGCTGCCCTCATACAGTTTTCTACCTAAGAGCCACTCCAGGTCATGCCAGTTTGCACACTTCTTCACTCCTCTCCCATACCTGTCTCCAAAGCACCATTATGATGTCATTTGCAACACCATCTTTCAGTCTGGCTGTTTTTCACAGTGGCCTTTGCAGCCTCATGGTTGGCTCACGAAGTATTTTCTTCCCCTGGCAGTCCTACTGTGTCTTTAACAGTTGCCTCTAAGAGGCAGAAACTCATCCAGTGAAACATGGAGAAAGATGCTTCACTTGCTGAATTTCTGCCTGTTAAAAGTTGTTAAAGAACAGGGGTCTTGCTAGAAGCAGTTGTCATGGGTCACCCTGTATCACATTTACACTGTTCGCCTCCCTATCCACACACCTTGCTATTCATGGTGAATACTCGTTATGCATTTCCCCCTATTGTATTTTGTGCTACCACGCACTATGCCCTTATTAAAAACAATTTTTTAATACACATCACATTCCACCTTGCCGCAGGATTGCTGTGAAGTGCAGCAGCATCTATCATCAATTCTCCAGCCCCCAACTATGCAAACCCATCAGCCAATATCTTCATTTAAAAAGGCAGTGTCATTCTGGCTGGTGGCATGCTTAATATAATTCAAGATGCTAAGGAGTTTGAACAGTTCAGTCAATGATTGATTTTCAAGCAAAGGGAATCAATTCTGCTGCCAGTGACAATGCTTTGCCATTGTAATTCAATTGCAGAAGACTCCTGTATTTTTCAACCCAAACAGATCCAAATCAAATACTGTTGATTAAAACATTAACTAGCCAGGAGTATATGGAAGCCTTTGATATCCGTGCACTCAGCCCTTGTTTACAAATAATTAAGAAAAAACCCAACACAGTACTAATGTACAAGGACTGTTTTCTGTTGTCTTCAGTATCTATTATTGTTAACCATGGACCTGAGAAACTTTGCAGCAAGGCTTTCAAAGTAAGGACTGTTGTGCTGTTGAAATATCCTTTTCCTCTATGTCAGAAAAACATCCCAAAGCCATTATTTCTTTTCCAAAGGGCGGAATTTGAAAAAGGTGTAAAATACAGGAAAAGGCAGTCAGGACTTTTTGGCAGCCTTGTAGTTTTCTCACCAAAGAGCTCCTTTCTTTCCCACGCCAAAAATAAACAGGAGGAAACGCAATTGTGTGGAGATTAAGTAGGGGACAAAATCAAAGCAAAGCAGATTGAGAGGTAGGGAACAGCTCTGGCTCATGAACTGAAGCAAGTACCAAAAAAAATAAAACAAATTTCCAAACTGCTACATAATGTAGCATTTATTTGGTTAGGCGAACGTTAAGTTATAAGGATACTAATCCATGATTTTGTGTTATGCTTTATGTTTAAAGCATACACTTTGGGAAACCTGTCGCCCCCTAGTGACTGCGGAGAGAAGAGCCATATTCACCTGCTGGACGGTAACCTTCTGGAGCGTGCCAGGCTTCAATGATCAGTGAGAAGGTTCCCTGTGGGTGAAAAGGAGGAGTGAGAAGAAAGGACAGAAAAACTCTCGCGAAGAGAATTCGAGTGAAAAGTGATCGGAAAGGAGTAGCTGGCCATGCAGTTTAAAACAATCAGGTGAAACCAGAAAACCTCTGGCTGGCCGTGTTGCCAGGGCGTAGATATACATTTCAATTAATCTAATTGCAGATAGCATTACTTTGCCTGTGTCAATGAAATGGAGCTTCCCCAGGACGGCTTTCATCTCCTGGGAAAACGTTCCTTTGGCCGGAGGGAATTCTCTCCCTCCCGCTTCGAGTAGAAGCCTTTTCCGCCTCCACCCCATTCGGAGCTGGGCGAAAGGCAGATCGCCCGGTTTCGCAGACCTGGGCAATTCTCTCGCCAGGCGTCGCGTGTCGCGTGGAAAGGGTCGCAGCCGAACCACGCGCGCCTGTGCGCTGCTGCTGGGGCTTTCGGATGAGCCGGAGGCTGGCGGGAGCTCGTGGCTGAGCGAAGGGGGCCCGCTGCCCCGACCTCCCTCCCCGGGCGCGCCGCCGGCTCCAGCTGGGCTCTCTCACCGGCCAAGTGAAGTTGAAGGGCAACTTGATGGGGCTGCCGAAGCCCTCCGTGGCTCGGATGGTGAAGTTGTTGGTGCCCAGCACCGGCGTGATGCTGCTGCCGAAGGTGCAGGCGCCCGGCGAGATGACCGCCTGGAAGTGCTTCAGGCACACGCGAAAGAAGGTCCTGCAGCCCTGGGCGCACGGCTCGCCGCTCGCCAGCGCGCCGGGCCCGTTGACAAACTCGCGCAGCTCCAGCTGGAAGACGCCCGAGCCGGAGACCCGCTGCACAAAGGGGAGACACAAGAGCCAGATCAGAGCTTACCGGGCCGGGCCCTGCCGCGGGCTGCCTCCAGAAGAGCCGGCGGTCGGGCGGGCGGACCATTACCTGCAGCAGCAGCAGCAGCGCGAAGGCGAGCGTCGAGCCCAAGAAGCGCCAGGTCGCCATCCTCGGGCGAGGGGGGCGGGATCGCGGGTATTCCTCAGGGGGTCCAAGGATGCGCTCCTGGCTGCAGGTCCGACCCAAAGAGCCCCAGGCGGAGCGGGGAGGCGTAATCCGGGGGGGGGGTCCAGCCAGCCGCGCCCGTGTGCGTGCGTGCTGGAGGGGGGTTGTTAATCCTGCACCGACGAGGACCCTTCTTGCCACGGGGGTCGCCTTGATAAACTCCCAAGCCGAGCGAGAGGCGCGCCGGGCGGGTGCTTCGTGCCGAGCGGCTCCTCCTCTCCCGGGGCCAGCTGCGCCGCTCAGTCAATGGAAAACTTGCTTCCCTCCGAGCTGTTTATATACTTGCCTCCTGGACTCGCGAGCTCATTATATAAACTGTCAGTCAGACTCAGGCCGATCCCTCCCCCTTTTCTGGAAAAGAAAACCAAATGTTGCTGCGGAGCCCTCGGATCCAGAATTAATGCCCTCCTCCTCCTGCTGCTGCTGCTGCGCGTTGCTGCGCCTTCTGCACTGACCGTCGAGGAGCCGAGCGGGTCATTAACCAGCCCAGCATCTGTCGAGAGCCGGACGACGCGCACGACGGAGGCTTTGCCCTGCGAAGAGGGCGCGGGGATCTGACCGCCGACTGAAAAGGGGGTCCTGGCACAGTAAAACGACGCGTTTGCAAGACCAGCAGGCAGTTGTCACCCAGCTCCAGACGACCCTCGGATGGCTTCAGGGCTTCGAAAGACTTCGCCACCCAAAGCTGACGTATATGAGCAACACCTCTTAGCTGCCCAGTTGATAGCAGGTAGAACCGAGAAATGAAGCTGGGTTAAGAGAAATCGAAAGACCCGTCGATTTCCTGGGCAGTGACGTCCTCGACGGGTTGTTCGGCCAGTCAGTCACTCGGGTGAACACGCCTTAACAGCCAGGCACACGTGCGGAAAACCCCGCGCTGCTTCCCAGGCACCTCTATGGCTTATTTTCGAGCTCTGACGCGGGAACCCCGGCCTGCCGCCGCCGAGCAAAGAGGGGAGAGAGAGAGAGAGAGACCCGCCTTCACGTTTGCTCCCGTGTCCGGATGAGTTTGGGGAACGACGCCGATTTCGCTGCAAGTTGGTGCGATCTGCGACTGCGGCCACTGCTGGGACATCAATCGGAAGGGTTTGGGGGCTGGTTGCCAAGGTTCATCCCGCACCCAAAGCCCTGCGGAACCGAAGCAGTGGCAGTTCAAGCCAACACAGTTCTGCGATGTGGATGTCCCGAGCTGGGGGGACCCCTCTGGGTGCCGCCGTGGCCCAGGGCCCGTTTCCCCGCCGGGTTCGGATTTCCCCCCTTCCACGTTTCGCCGAACAGCCCTTCGAGCCAGAGGCTATTCTTGGACGCCGGCTGCGGGCTGGGGTGCGCCAGTAAACCCCTTGGCCTGATTGCGACGTGTGCTTATTGTTGGGTCGCGTGTCCCTCATTAAATCCAAGCGCAGAGAGGGCCTTTCACGTGGCTTTTATTTCAGCTGGTTAACAAGGCGGGGCTGCGGGGGAGGGAGACGGAGCTGGGAGCAGAGAAGCCCTCAGCTGTATGGTAATGAGGTCCTGCCACTTCCATGCCAGCCCCTGTCCAGAAGGTTCGCGCTGCCCTTCACCTGGAGCAGCAGCAGCGAGGCACAAGGCTGCCCTGTCAAGCGTAGGCTTTGCTCGTTCCCAGAGAGGCTGTGGTAGGAAATAGCCTGTTTCAGATCCGAGGAAGTGGGGAGGGGGGAAGGGACGTTCTGCCTCAGCCTGCGTCGCCTGGGTTTCATGAACAAGAGACGAGGAGACGACGACGACTTTTGCCGGGCCCTCGCAGGCTCGCAGGTGCAAAGAGCGAAGAAGCACCAGGAGCAAAATGTGGTTGCGAGAAGCGAAGGAGCAACAGAAGCGATGGGGAAAAGTTGTGCGTGCCAGATGGCTGCTGGTGGGGGTGGTGGGAGGAGCCCCTGCCTTGAATCGGAGGCAAAGTCGGTAGCGTCCCTAGAGGGGGGCAGGGCGCTAAGTTTTGCAAGGCCCCTTACCTTGCTTGCGGTGCAAACCACTCCTCTCTGTCGCAGTCACAGCCAGTCCTGGCTTTCGCCACCAGGACTGGCTACGACGGCAAACCCTGGCAAGATCTGGCACCTACAAAAGTAGCATCTGCCTCCCCCCCCCCAGGGACCTTACTGGGCAAACTTCTTCTGAGTTTATTTGGCTCTAGAAAGCTGGTGGCTGTGGGGCTTTGGACTGTGGGGGCCGTGGTCCAAGGATTCATACTCCTTCGTATGAACTGCAGGGCTTCTGTCGATTTAATCGTTTAAAAAGCCAATGCAGTAAAAGGACGGAGCACCTATCTCCGCCTCGCGAGGAGGAGGAGGCCTCCCCTTGTGATCGCTGCCTGGGGTCCCTAGACCTATTGAGAGTTCCCACGACATTTTGCGCGCACCGATCCACCGACGCGTCTCCCACGTAGATGCCACGCACGGGATCTCCCTTTCCCGTTTTTTCTGCTGCAATCTCCTCGAAAACTCGCCTCCTTTGCTCGTTCCTGACCTACCTACAAGCTCTGAGGTGGAGCAAAGTCTGCCGACGATCAGGGCTGAGCTGTCCCAGAGAGAGATGCTCTGAGAACATTTCAACGAAGCGTCCTAGGGAAAGCCCCCCTAGCCCTAGCTACCAGACCCATTTTCCAGTAGCGTGCGGGGGGTGGGGTGGGAGGGACTAGGTTTTGCAAGGTGCCTTACCTTGTCGTGTAAACCGCCCGTCTCCCTTGCCGTCATAGCCGGTCCTGGCGGCTAAATAAAAACAACGCCTCCGCTTTGCTTTCCCTGCCAAGACTGGCTACTGACGAGGGAGAGGAGCGGTTTACTCGGCAAGGTAAGGCGCCTTGCAAAACCTAGCGAAAAGCCCCCTTCTAGGAACGCTACCGGTATGCCCAGTCCTACCTACCTACCTACCTACCTACCTAATCTGGAGGGTGGGGTTCCGCCTTTCCTAGCGAGTCCGCCTTGAGTGGGAGGAATGTCAGCCCCCCAAAATCGGGACGTCCTGTTGCGCGCGCTCTCTCTCTCTCTCTCTCTCCCCCCCCCACGCCTCCCTTCCCCGCCAGGGTCCCTCCCCGCTTCGCGCCAACTGTCCAAACCCAACCTGATACTCGTTGCTTCGGCACTACATAAACTGGGAGGCCAGATATCATCAGTGCCTGATAAATGGTAACGAGCGCCTAACGGGGGGACGGGGGGGGGACGGGGACAGAAGGGCGGTGGGGCTCTTTAATTCACCCTCGACAGACTCGCCGGGCACTGCAGGCGCTGGCAGATGTTCGCGTGCGCGTGTTTTGATTTTTGACTCGCGTTGGAGGTTCATTAGGCGCACCGGAGCCAGCCCACGCGCGGCCACTTGGCCCAGGCGCCATCTGGCAGAAGCCGAGCCGGGCATCGCGTTGGTGCTGGGGATCCACAGGCTGCATCGACCATATGGACGCGCTCTATTCTTCCGAGCTAATGTAGGTTAAAGCAAGACAAGCGGCGGGCCTCCCCTCCTCCTTTTCACCACTCCGCCAAACCTCGCCGCGAACCCTCCGAGCCCGGCTAGAGTTTCACGTTTCAATCTGCACGCGCCGGGCACGGGCTGCCCTTCCGCGATCAAAATATTATGATGCGGGCGGCGAACGCTCAGCCCCACTGAAACCGAGCCCCGCTCTTTTCAGCGTTTCATTTCAGACTTTCCCCCCACCCTTTATTCCGCCGCCCCCCCCCCCCACGTCTTGCCAGAGAATGACTACTCGAATGCCCAGTCGCATCTCTTTTCCTGGTGGTACAAAAGAGACGTGAAATCTTCTCAAAAGTAGAGGGTGTTGTATTGTTGTGATTGTAGCTATTAAAGTGGCTGCAGTAAAATAATAAACATGAAATGCAATAGGCCATCTGTTTTGTGTGGACAAAAAGAATGAAGATAAAAAAAGTTGCAATAGACACCATCAGGCAGCTGGATCCAAAAGTTTGCAGAGGGCAAGCTTGAAAGATAGAAGCATATCGTTATTGACTCTCTGCCTACATCTTACCAGCCATTTGGGAGCACTCAGTTCCCCTACCACGTGTGTGGGACCTCAGTTATTACCAGGTGTTGGATTTTGTTTGCCATCTATCCAAGACCACACTTTTCCTAAACCATAAATTAGTCCAGAGTAATCACATGTCCCTCCCTTCTGCAGTCACAATCAGTAACCAAAATAGAACCAGGGTTATCTCCCAATTAAAGACATCATAGCTGATTAATCATAGGGTTGTTAATCAATTAATTAGTCGATTTAATCTCCATACATTTGCATATAAATAAAATCATTTGGAAGCAAAGCATTCTGGTTTGAAATGATGCATGTACCTGTCTTAGCAGTGGCTGTCTTTGAAAGGACATCTTTTTTTGTGTGAGTCTGCCACCTGTAGGGTTTAAAAACATTTGTATAAAAATGGTGTGTGTGTGTGTGTGTGTGTGTGTGTGTGTGTGTGTGAGAGAGAGAGAGAGAGAGAGAGAGAGAGAGAGAGCGCACATGAGCGCAAGCATGCACATGCATGCCTGATTTTAATCAATAACTTCTAATCAATGAAAAGTTTTACAATCAATCCGACTGGTTAATTGGCTAAACTCTGCAGCCCTAATTGAAACCTTCATGAACAAACATCATGAACAAACAATGAAAGAACAAAGAGAGTTATTATTCTTCAACCATTTGTAAGTGTGACAGCGTGGTTAAAAGTTGGCACAGGATAACAAAACTGTAACAAGCAAGTAAGTGCATAAGTTTCCCTCTGAAACCCTTACTGAGAGATTTGCAGTCTGGACCATTGGTCAGGTCCAGGGTTTTATTCATATAAAGGTGGATGGGCATTTGTTGGGTTTACGTACTGTTGGCCAATGTTCACCCATTGGATCCAAAGACTTGATTGGAGGTTCTGGATTTGTTTTAATCCTCATCATTTGATCTAATTATTAACAGTTTCTGCATCCTGCTGTGTGCTGATTTCTAAGGAAATATCAGTCCCCATGAATGTAATGGTTTCACTCAACTTGTTACAATTAACTGTCTATGGTACATTCTGAATACTCGGTGTGTGTGTGTGTGTGTGTGTGTGTGTGTGTGTGTGTGTGTGTGTGT
>JAJKFI010000007.1:22380795-22391371 GCA_029204185.1 Lerista edwardsae
GTGTTGCAGTTTCACACCACACACTCCAGAACTGGTTGAAACTGGCATTCCGTCTCTCCGTCTCCAGATCAGATAGAGCACCTGCGTGTCCTTGAGGTAGTCAGCTTCCCAGCTTGTTAGTGCAATCTGCTACACAGTAGCTGGACTCCCTTTAGTTAGTATAACATAAGCAGGCAATGTTTCTCACGGGAAGCGCTGGCTAGCAAACATCCACTTTCTCATGAGATCATGATGTTCAAAGGGCACCCCATTGGTTAACATGGGGCACAAGGGTCTTCAGGTACCCACCTACCAGATATACTCTAGCTGCACCCTTTGTTCTTCTGTCTGTACCATGTGTGCGCACTGAGACTGAGAATGTAACAACATGCGTTGAAAAGCCGCTTGTACGCGGCAAGCCTTCGCCGGCTTTCGCTGACCGGCAAATAGAACTTCTTGCTTTCTGACTATCGCTACTGTAACCAATAAAAGACTTTGTTATTGAAATGTAGCGATCTCTTCGTCCCTCCGCTCCGATCGCGCTAGGCAAGCGCTGAATGGGTCCACAAGCCCCCAACTCTGCTATAAACACTTCAAATCGACAACAGGTTATGGGTTCCATAACTTCAACAGGTTATGGAAGATTCAGCCGTAACCCTGCAGGGGTTTGCTGCGGACCCAATCCACGGAGCAGAGACTGAGTGGTGAATGTGGCTGCATCCCTATACTCGCAGACGTCCTGACAGATGTCTGATGAGGAAGGAGCTACCGGTGGAGTCAAGGAGGAGACAGAGGAAGACCTCGGAGACGGCGCGGGGGAAGAGGACGCTGGCGACCCAGGAGAACCCGAGCAATCCGGGGAAAGCGAAGAGAGCGACTCAGACGATCTCGGACCTCTCTTACCCCCACCGGGGGGGGGTTCCCGACGGCCAAGCACCAGTCCCGCCACCGCCGCCGCTCGTCCCAGGACAAGGTCCTTTCATCCCTCTGATACCACCTCAAGTTCCACCGTTGCAGCCCGCTGCGCCCGGAATCGGGATGGCGCAGCAACCTCCCGCCGCCCCGACGGCGCCTTTCAACATTCCCATTCCACTTCTCAACGACAGCAACTATGTGCAATGGGCACACAAGATGCGGTTGCTGCTGGAAAAAGACGATCTTTGGCAGCGCACTCAAGCGCTTCCCACGAACCCTGCAGAAGAAGCAGCTGACAGGAAGGCGAAGGCGACCATCGGTCTTGCAATCTCTGAGGATCTCTTAGTTTATGTTCGCGATCTTGGACATGCTATGGACTATTGGAACACATTAAGAGAGTTGTTTGCACGTGCATCCCTGACTTCCAGCATGGTTCTGACGCGCAAATTGTGGCGATCGCGTCTTGAACCGGGAGGGGATTTGCGGGTCCACCTAAGAGCAATGCAGCAAAACCTCAAAGATCTTGAGGCAATCGGGGAACGTGTTGAGGAAAGGCTTAAAGTTTTTGCAATCCTCAATTCCCTGGATGAAACGTGGGACATGTTTACCCTGACTTTGGAATCTATCCCTGTGGCACAACTGACGGTCACCCTTGTCGTCGCACGGCTTCTCGAGGAAGCGGACAAAAGGAAAGACAACCAGAGGGAGCGAGAATTCCGAAAGGGGAAAAACAACATTCCTGGGAAAAAGCAGCAGCAGCCCAAGAATGATTCCCAGGCGCAAGTGTGCGCCAGTGTGAGACAGTGCTATGTGTGCGGATCAACTCAACATCTCGCATACCAGTGTGCCAAGAAAAAAGGAGGCTCTAAAAAGAAGAAAAAACCCCAAGGTGAGCAGGGCACGGGGCAAGGGCAGTTTCCAAAGCCCCATGCACAGCATCCCAAAGCGAGCATCGCTTTCGTGGGCTCAACGGAAGGTAGGCGCACACGAGGGTCCTGGTTGTTGGACTCGGGAGCAAGCCACCATATTGTAACTTCCGCTGACTTACTCACGAGTAGGTGCAAGACAGATCGTGAAACTGTCGCACTCGCAAATGGAACAACAGCGCCAGTAATTTGCGCTGGAGAGGTTTTCCTGCCACAACTGCAGACTACCTTGAAAAATGTGCTGTGTGTGCCAACAATGTCTAGGAATCTGCTTAGCCTTGGCACCCTTCAAGAAGATGGATTTAAAGTAACTTTCCAAGACGACATCTGCACACTTGAGAGGGGAAATCTTTGTGTGGCTGTCCCCCGAGTGTATCGGCTGTTCGTGCTTGGAGCGGTGACTACAGGGAGTCAACAGGCAACTGTGTGCTTCAATCAACCAAAGCACCGATCCTGTGGACATTTGTGGCACCTGCGACTAGGACATTTAAATCATGACTACGTGAGGAAGACAGCTGAACTTGTGCACGGAATGGACTTAAAAGACTGCGATGCTTTTGTGGACTGTGATGTGTGTAAACTGACTAAGTCGCATCGCTCATCCATCCCGAAGTTCAGCAACCGCCAGACTCAAACCCCCTTGCAGCTGGTGCATATGGACTTAATCGGCCCTATGAAGAAGACAGCAGGGGGGGCGCAATACGTTCTGACACTCGTGGACGATGCTACGAGGTATAGTTTTGCATATTTATTGCGCCAAAAGTCTGAAGCTGTTAATAAAATCCGCAATTGGGTCAGGTGGGCGGAAAGGCGGTTTGGCCATCGCATAGTGGCGATTCAAACCGACCGGGGAGGTGAATTTCTGAGTAGGGAGATGTCTCAATGGTTGGAAAGGCAGGGCATCACCCACAGACTCACCGCTCCCCGCACCCCAGAGCATAACGGGGTGGCGGAGAGGAAAAACGGTGAGCTCCAGAGCATGGTAAGAGCGCTGATGGAGCAGTCAAAACTACCCAAAGGGTTGTGGGGAGAGGCGATGAAATATTCTGTATTTATTTCAAATCGAGTTTACCACCGTTCGATTGACGGGGTCCCCTACACCAAGCTATTCGGCAAACCTCCCAATCTTGCATTTCTAAAGACGTTTGGATCATACGCCTTTGTACATGCAGATCGGGAAACACGCAGAAAAGATGACCCGCGTGCCAGGCGGCTACAGTTTATTGGGTTTGAACCGAATTGCAAAGCGCTCAAATTCCTCAATCCTGACCACAAAACTGTCACAATATCCAACTCTTATGATTTCTCTGAGCAAGGTTTACTGCCAGATCATGCTGACAGAACAGTCAGCATCCCCACACAAGCTGCAGAAAATGGGGGGGAAGCAAGATTAGAAAGCATTCCCGATCAACCAGCATCAACTCCTCAGAGAACTCTACAAAGACAGGAGCCATCTCCTGCCACACCAGCAAGCCCTGACAGGCTGCTGGGAGAGGGGGGGGCCACTCCGGGGTTAGATACAAGCACGTCTTCAGAGGAAGCTACACCGGAACAAGCTGTTCCGACCAGACGCATCCTTCCTCCAAGGGCTTTGCGTGGGGTTCCACCCCAAAGATTAACCTACCAGGTAGAGGTAGGAAAGGTACCTCAGACATACCAAGATGTAATGGAGCTACCGCAAGCCCAAAAGGAAGAATGGCTGCAAGCTATTCGGACTGAATTAAAGGCAATGCACGACTTAAAGGTCTTTGAGCCAGCAACATTACCAGCTGGAAAACATGCGATTGATTCCAAATGGGTGTTTGTTCTCAAGGATAGGGAAGGTGCTGAGCCGTTAAAGAAAGCCCGTTTAGTGATCCGTGGCTGTAAACAAATCCCAGGTGTAGATTTCGAGGAAATCTATTCACCAACACTTTCAGCCACAACGCTACGCGCAGCGCTTGCCGTAGCCGCCAGCAAAGGTTTCCAAGTTCACCATTTTGATGTTGGGACAGCCTATTTGCACGCAGACCTGCAGGAAGAGGTATACATCACAATACCACCAGGTGTGCAAAGCGATTACTCACATTTTCGTCTCAGGAAGGCTGTTTATGGGTTGAAACAAAGTGGGAGAAGCTGGCATTTATGCCTTAAAGAGCAGCTGCAAAAATTGGGGTTCACCCCCTCCGCAGCTGATCCATGCCTTTTCAGAAAGGGAAAAGGAGAGAAATTGTGTGTTCTGTTATGTTTTGTTGATGATTTGCTGGTCCTCGCAAAGACAACACAACAGATCAATCAGATCACACTACAACTGCAAAAGGCATTCACACTTAAATGTCTTGGTCCTGTCAGTCAATACCTAGGGGTAGAGATCGAACGCACAGCTGACAGTGCTGGTTTTCTCCTCAGTCAGGAGAAAAAGATCCACGATCTACTCCAGATATGGGGCATGCAAGACTGCAAGGTTGTATCAACTCCAATAGTGATGGGGAGAGGGGAAAAAGCAGAGGAGTCTGCACCATTTCCAAACCAGAACATGTTCCTTTCACTGTTGGGTTCACTCACACATCTTGCGTGCTGGACGCGCCCAGACATTAGCGTTGCAGTCAATCACCTGAGCAGAAAAGCTGCAAATCCCACCCAGGCAGATTGGATAGCCTTGAAACGTATCCTCAGGTACTTGAAAGGCACAAGTAACCACAAGTACCACATCACCCCAAAAGGAGCACTGCAATTGGAAGTTTTTGCAGACAGTGACTTTGGGGGGGATGACACAAGGAAATCTACCACAGGCTATGCCATACGCCTTGGGGAATGCGTGATAGATTGGGGGTCACACAAGCAAAAGACTGTCGCTTGTTCTACTCTAGAGAGTGAGTACACAGCCCTGAGTCATGTGACCAACTACCTACACATGCTCAGGCAATTGATGTCGGATTTGGATGCTCCACAAACAAATCCAATCCAGATCTGGATGGACAATCAGTCCGCAATCCAGATTGCTGGGTCAGAACGAATCCGGATGCACTCCAAGCATATGGACATAAAGCATAAACATGTCAGAGAGGCAGTCCAAAACGGGGACATTGACGTACTTTACTGTCCATCGCAGGAGAACATCGCAGATGTCCTGACCAAAGCACTTCCTGCACCACAATTCAAACAGGCAGTTCAAATGTTAGATTTGGCGCCAAAAGATGACTTCCGAGACGCAATGGGGGGGGTGTTGCAGTTTCACACCACACACTCCAGAACTGGTTGAAACTGGCATTCCGTCTCTCCGTCTCCAGATCAGATAGAGCACCTGCGTGTCCTTGAGGTAGTCAGCTTCCCAGCTTGTTAGTGCAATCTGCTACACAGTAGCTGGACTCCCTTTAGTTAGTATAACATAAGCAGGCAATGTTTCTCACGGGAAGCGCTGGCTAGCAAACATCCACTTTCTCATGAGATCATGATGTTCAAAGGGCACCCCATTGGTTAACATGGGGCACAAGGGTCTTCAGGTACCCACCTACCAGATATACTCTAGCTGCACCCTTTGTTCTTCTGTCTGTACCATGTGTGCGCACTGAGACTGAGAATGTAACAACATGCGTTGAAAAGCCGCTTGTACGCGGCAAGCCTTCGCCGGCTTTCGCTGACCGGCAAATAGAACTTCTTGCTTTCTGACTATCGCTACTGTAACCAATAAAAGACTTTGTTATTGAAATGTAGCGATCTCTTCGTCCCTCCGCTCCGATCGCGCTAGGCAAGCGCTGAATGGGTCCACAAGCCCCCAACTCTGCTATAAACACTTCAAATCGACAACAGAAGAGGCATGTACTGAGTGCTGGATGATACAGAGTACACAGTGATTGGTTTGGTCAGCAGGCTGCAGCAGTGAGACCCCACTTAATTCTTGGGAAACATCCTTGCAAGAGACCAGGGTTCAGAAGTACATCCTGTTAAAAAGTGTTCCATTTGTGGGAATCCCTTGACTGATGAACAGAGATGCAGAACATGGGGAGTCGTATGATATAGGCACACCAGTAAGATTCCTGTCCTTAAAGGGGCAAAGCCTCAGGAGAATCTCCCACCCTGTTTACTGTAAGGGCTCCAGGGATTCCGACTGAGTCAGGAAGTCTGCTAGATGATGCCTGGCAGTGCAGGAGAAGGGACTAGTGTGGCCCTATTAGCCCTGATTGGACCAGGATTGCAGAGAAGAGTGTCCTTCTTTGCTTCTTGTCCCTAGCTGAAAATGTGTTGCATGTGCCACAGCTGAGAAAAGATGTGCACAGGCACCCCAGGGTTGGAGCTATCATCAGGCCAACTAGGCAGCTCCAGTAAGGTGTGCTGATCTCACAGGGGTGCAGAATTGATCTTTGAGGGACATGAAAGACTACCCATGTAAAAATGTAACTGACCATTTACATTTTTTAAAATTTTTATGGTAAATGCCAAAACATACATGAAACATACATACATAAACATCAGAATACAGGCATGCCCTGGTATCCACTGAGATTCCATTCTACGCCCCGTGATTATGGCTATGATCCTATGCACACTTTCCTGGGAGTAAGCCCCACTGAACACATTGGATACCTGAAACCGTGGATACTGCATATTCCTTTTTAAAGATTAGGGGATAGGGATCAGTGGTTTTGCTGCAACAAGGTAAAAAAAGAGATTTGTTTAATGTCCCCCTATCTTTTTAATAGGTGTCTCAGTATCCATGGTATCTGTGGATAATTGAAACCATGAATACTGAATCAGTGGATACTGGGGCACAGGTGGATTATTCAAAATGAGGATGAGGATTCAGGATTCATATACTGTACTGCTTTTCTCACTGTCACAGTGAGGAAGCACAAATTAGGGTACAATCCTAACCAACTTTCCAGCACTGACATAGCTATGCCCGGAGGTGACTTCTGCTTGCATGTTCTGAGACAGAGGGATGCTGTTCATGGCCTCTCTGCGCAGCAGAAGGCCTCCCAAAAGCTTCTGAGGTGCACTTCTGGTTTGATGAAAAACAGGAAGTGCCTCTCAGAAGCCTCTGGAGGTCTTCTGAAGTGCAAGGAGGTAATGTGCGGCTTCCCCCTGCCTCAAAAGGCCTCCTGATCTATTACCAACATCCAGAGTTCTCAGACTGGCAGATGGCTAAAGAATAAAACAAAGTTAAGCAACAGTAGTTAGCAAGCCCCTCCCCTTCAATCTGCATAATCTACCCACACTTTAGATGAGTCATATTATTGTTCAAAACACCTTCATGAAGAGGCTTCTACAAGTGTATTGGTGTATTGGAAAAGGCAGGAGATATCCTGAGGAAATAGGGAATGGTATCAGTTGTGGCCCCTTGTCTAAATGAACCAGGGATTATGGGGTTAATCCCAGAACTCCTGCACCAGGAACACAGCTGCAGGCTGATGAGGGCTCTGGCTAGGAAGGGAGGTTAGCACAGGTGCATATGGGTGTGGCTGATGAATTAAAGCCTGCCCAACAACAGACACCAATTGGCCTGCCTCAGCATAAAGTTGGAGGCAGGAGCTGCAGTAAAGGAGCACCAGGTAGGTGCAGGTAGGCAGTGGCAGTGGACTGCCTGATTGACGGATTGCTGGATGGACTGACTGAAGGACTGTTAAAGGACTGGATAAGGTAAGGTTATTGTGGGGAGTAACTGTGGGGAATTGTTGTATGGCTGCCACGCCTTTGGAGCCAGAGGCATATTTAGGGTATAGCAGGGGGTGGCAAGAGCCATGGGTGCCATTTTTCAGAGGCGCTGTTTGCATGGTGTCCCCTGCAACATGGCGCCCCCTGCAACTGCTCAACATTACTGGCCCACCTTAAGGGCTCCCTCCACCTTAAGGTGGATTGGAGAGAGGCTATAGTGGGCTGTGTGGGCAGTCCCTAATGTTTCTCCGTACCACCCATTTGAATTTCAGACTCTGTTCCTGCGTACTTCACCAGGCGGCAGTTTACAAAGCATGTGGACAGACCAGACCAGTGGTGAGAGGATGAGTGGAGCGGCGAGAGGACTCAGTGGAGCGGCGAGAGGATGAGCAGAGCAGCAGCGAGCGGTGGTGAGCAGTGAGAGGACAAGCAGAGCGGCGAGGATGACCGGAGTGGTGGCAAAGAGGCGAGTGGTGAGGACAACCGGAGTGGAGTGGCGGTGAAGAGGCAAGCGAGGACAAGCAGAGGTGAAGATGCGAGGAGCCGGAGTGTGCCTGGGCCTGGGTAAGTTCATTCTGTCTGTGGCTGGTGCTCTGGCTACGCCAAGGGCTATCCCTCTTCCCCTTGCCTCTGACAGGAACGAAGGGCTATCCCGCTTCCCCTTGCTTCTGGTGGCGGCTGGTGCTTTAAATCTCCGTTTCTCAATCCTCCTGCTCTCTCCCTGACCAGCGGTTGAAGAAAGAAGGTTCCTCGGGGTCTAGCTTCCCACAACAGGGGGGCTTGTCCTAAAAGGAGTCTCATTTTATTTTGGAGTTTGTTCTGTGGCTGGCGGCTATGACGTCACTTCCGGTGGGTCCCGACACAAGTGCCAATCTAAAAAGTGAGTCCTGGTCTCAAAAGTTTGAATGTTAGCATGTGTAGATAGGGGCGCCATTTCATTGCTTGCCATGGGTGCCATTTTCCCTGGATACGCTTCTGCCTGGAGCCACCAAGTGGAGGAGGCAGTTGTGGCTTAGGCAAGCTGACTGCCTATTGTTTGGTGGTGGGGTTTGTTGGTGCCAAGTTAGGGTATCTTGAGCTAAGCCAGTGATGAGGGCAGTCTGGAGGAGGCTGGCCAGCTGGTGATTCCAAGCAAAGCTGCTGGAAGAGAGGCAGCCCAATGGGTGACTGAACCCCCCTCCCTCTTGCCTATCTCTGAGGCCGCTCTGGAGGGGAAACTAGTTAGCCTAGTGTGGGCATTGGGGCCCTTGGGGAGGCCCAGCAGGGAATTTGGCAGAACAATTGGCTGTCATCCTGTCCATTCACTCCACTAGGATTTTAATGGGGTAAAATAAAAGTACTATGTGAAATCTTGGTTGTGCGAAAGGACCATCAGTGAGCAAATACAGATCACATGACTGTTGGGCACAAAGTGGCTTCCTTAGATTGCTGTACATGGTAAGATGGCCTGTGGTAAGATGGAGGCTTCAAGCTTACAAGAGCCTCAAGATTTGAGTGGCCCCTGAAGTTCAGCAATTGGAGCCATGTGCAATATTGTGCGTGAGAGAAAGAGCCAAATGTAAAATGTTGGCTTGGGGTGGAGACAATTAACTGCTGCTCTCCATGAGCCAATATACTGGGATGGCCTGATTGGTGTAGACCCCAGAATTTATTACAAATCATCCAGTAATTCAACTTGGGCTGTACATCCTAATCTATTTTCTGCACACCCCTAGATGAAGCTTTTGCATGCCACCACAGTCCAGGTTTAATTTCTGTTTAGACTGTACTGACATCCTTTAGATTCAGATGGACAAATCTCCAGACAAATATGTTGGCTTTTACACAAATTTAACTATCTTTGCTTCCCCCAAAGAATACCGGGAATTGTAGTTTGCTGACAATGCCGAATAGGCAGTTATTTATTTTATTGATTGATTTGAACAATATATATCCCGCCTTTCCCATGCCAAAGCAAATGCCCAAGGCGGCTTACAAAACTCCATAATAAAATGTACACGTAGCACAACAATAAGAAAAACAACATCGATAACATTGCAGCTTCTGAGCTAAGCAAGGCGGTTGCCAAGAATATTAAGGGGATGAAAAAAATGGTCGAAGATGAGCAACAGGATACTTTGTCTTCAGGAGCACCTTTCACAAAATGCTCAAAACGCCGATGAAATAAGGTCACATGCTCAACAGGCCAGCAGTTAATGGAAAAAGGTCTCCAGCATTTTTACAGTTCTGCTACTTTGGGAAAAGGAATAACTCTATCCACTTAAAATCTGTAGTGGCGATTTGCCCTTTGCTGACTAACCACAATCAAGTAGCATGACTTCAACTTTGTGGCCTAGGGAAACGATTGTGTGCAAAGCCTGAACAGGAAACTGCATTGTGGAAGGAGCCGAGGACTGAAAGTATTCACCCCTGTGCTGCAAGAGGCAGTGCCAGCAAATTCACATCGGATGGAGGTTCACAGCAGGCTGCCAAGCTGAATTTGTCCAGACATGTGTCACCTACTCACCAGGATATTTGAAGCGAGTGGGTAAACATTGCCATGCTCCAAGATGAGGCCAAAGGTTTCTGCAGTCCCGCACTGTTTTGTATATACTCCGACAAGCAGAGGCTGGGACTGTAATTCAGCTTGGCAAGCACAGTACAAGATCCCAGGTTGGATTCCCCAAGATCTCCAGTGCCTGAGGCAGCAAGCCAAGCACTGCCTCTGCTCCTCCCATCTGGAAAAGGGAACGAGTGGAAGGGGCCGCATGGGGATTTGTGGGGGGCTTCAGGGAAAGGGAGGAGGGGCAACAGCGGCAGGTGGGCACTTACCACCAATCTATTGCCTGAAGTGACTGACTCAGCTGGCCTCATAGATAGGCAGTTGCGGATCTAGGGGGGGTAGGGGGGCACGAGACCTGGGCGCCATCTTGGGGCCATCTAGGGGGGCGCCAGTGGCCCCTGCAACATTGCGCGGGTAGATCTGGGCTCCGGAGCCCAGGTCTATCCATTAAAAACGGCTGTGGGTAGACCTGGGCTCCCTAGAGGAAGCTTGTGGCCGTTTCTAATGGGTAGACCTGGGCTCCCTGTGGCTGCCTGTCTACCTGTGGTTGCTTCTGGTGGGTAGACCTGGGCTCCCGTGGGGG
>JAJKFI010000007.1:22398675-22453753 GCA_029204185.1 Lerista edwardsae
ATGCCAGTTTCAACCAGTTCTGGAGTGTGTGGTGTGAAACTGCAACAGTAAGCAACGCCAAGATGTTGCTGTTCCCTGTGAGGATTGGCTAGAACGGTGCAGGAGAGGAGTGATTTCCACTGCAAGGTAAGGCTTCTTGCAACACTTAGAGCTTTGCCCTCCCTTAGATCTGCCTCTGCACATATACCTCCAATAAGGGCCAAATCCTATCCAATTTTCCAGTCCTGATGTAGCCATCCCAATGGGGGTGTGCACTGCATTCTGTGGTGGTGGGGAATCAGGGAGGCCGCCTCAAGGTTAGGGAACATTTCTTCTCTTACTTTGGGGCTGCACTGCAGCTGCATCAACACCAGGAAAGTGGATAGGATTGGGCCCTAAGTCTCCTGCTGTACCTTTCCTGGTCGTTATCCAGCACTGCCCTCTTTCCTTTGTTTTTGAGACCATCTTCAAAAATGGAAACATCTTCAGGGTCCATTTGTACCAGTGCACTTATTTCAGCATGGAGACATTCTTCGTTTCCTTTAGCCGTCACCAGCCCTGGCTACCTCACCATTTCCTGCTTGTAGGCTTTCCAGAAGCATCTATTCGATCACTGTGAGAAAACAGATGCTGTTTTTGAAATGGGTAGACCTTGAGTTCAAATTCCCACTCAGCCATAAAGCTCACTGGACAACTTTGAGCCAATCACAGCCTCTCACAGTGCTTTTGTCAGGATAAGATGGGAGAAGGAAAGGACCTTGTCCAACATCCAAGCCTTTGGGAGAAAATGATGGGGTGGGTGGGATGAGAAATAGTGTTGTATCTGGAAGGGGTTTGTATTAGAAAAGGCAGGAGCCACCCTGAGGATAGGGAGTGGTATCAGCAAAGGCCCCTTGTCCCAGATAAACCAGGGATTATAGGGTTAATCCCAGAAGGTATTTGCAAGCCTTGCACAGGTGCAGATGGGCGTGGCTGATGAATTAAAGCCTGCCCACTGATTGGCCTCAGTATATTGGCCTAGGTATAAAGCTGGGATGGGAGATAGAGAAGGGATGTGGGAAGCTGTGTAGGTTCTGGAGGATGGTACTGTGGTAAGGTGCTTGGTAGGTACTGGAGGACGGTACCTGGGATGCATTGCTGGACTGACAGAGTGCTGTCTGAAGGACTGAGGAACTGGCTGAAAGACTGGAGAAGGTAAGCTGACTGTGGGGAACAGTTGTTTGGCTGCCATGCCCCTGGAGCCACCAGTGGAGGAGGCAGTTGTAGCTGGGACAAGCTGGCTGCCTATTGTTTGGTGGTGGGGTTTCTTTGGAGCTAAGCCAGTGATGAGGGCTGTCTGGAGGAGGCTGACCAGCCAGTGATCCCAAATAAAACAAAAGCTGCTGGAAGAGAGGAGGCCCAGTGGGTGACTGACCCCCTCCCTCTTGCCTATCTCTGAGGCTGCTCTGTGGGGAAACTAGTTAGCCTAGTGTGGGCACTGAGGTCCTTGGGGAGGCCTGGCAGGGAATTTGGTGGAACCTAATTTTAAGTTCTCTGTTGCAGGATGAGATTTGGCAGAACAGGGTTCTTCAGAACAGGGCAGAAGATTTAGCCGAGAGGGTTAATGCCTCCGTTTGGCCAAAGATAACAGCTGAAGATCTGAAGGTCGTGAGCTCGGGACTGCTGGAAGTCTCTGTGAGTGGCAGACCTTGCAAACTGCGGCTGATTAAAAGCTGAGTTCCAGCTGCCTCGTGGGAGGAGGAGTGTGCTGAAGTCAGCTGCGTTTCTGGTGGAGCAGGGAAGCCTCTTATCAGCCAGCAGAAGGCAGACGGGTGGCTAAGAAAGAAGGTTAAATCCAGAAAGATCCATCTGTATGAGTGTTGTTCTTGAAAGATAGAACATTTCTGTAAACTGTAAAAATATTCAGGTTTATGACTAAAAGTCTGCCTATGTAAACCGCCTTGAGTTACAGTCATTAGAGAAATCTAGTGATCTTAAAGGTGGTATATAAATTTATGATGATGATGATGATGGAAACCACACCGACACACATCACGGAAGCCAGAGTAGGGCAGGGCCTAGAAGGGGGTCCAGGAGGTCACAAGAGCTACTGCCACCACCTGCCCTCTGAGGGCCTCCCAAGGGCCAGGCAGGCCACATGCGGTGTCTGTGGGCTGTTCAGAGGTTTTACAGCCTCCGGAGAGGCTTTTAGCATTATTTCTGATTTTGTCAAAAAACAGAAGAAATGCTTAAAGCCTTTCCGGAAGCTGTAGTAAGCCCCTGAAGGGCCCATGGAGTAGCCTTGAGTTGTGCAGGGCTCCAGGTGAGTCAGCAGGAGGGAGGGCAGCAGCTGGCAGCAGCCTGCAGTCCTTGCCTGGGGTGGCGCATGGGCCAGGAAAACAAGTGTGCCAAGTGGTACTCAAATGGCTGTGATGCTTCCTGGGTATCCCTGGAGCACTTATGTATTGGAAAAGGCAGGAGATACCCCGAGGAGACACAGAATGGTATCAGCAATGGCCCCTTGTCCCAGATAAGCCAGGGATTATAGCGTTAACCCCCAAGGTCTTTGCAAGCCTCGGGAGCACAGCTATAGGTTGATGAAGCCCCTGGCTATGAAGGGAGGTTAGCACAGGTGCAGATGGGTGTGGTTGATGAATTAAAGCCTGCCCACTGATTGGCTGGCCTTAGTATAAAGTTGGAGGCAGGAGCTGTGGAAAGGAGGACCTGGGAAGGTGCTGGAGGAAGGCCCCGGGAAGGTGCTGGATGAGGAGCTGGATAGGTGCTGGAGGAGGGCACCAGGTAGGTGCTGGACCGATGGAGTGCTGGCTGGACTGCCTGCCTGAAGGGCAGACTGAGGAACTGGCTGAAGGACTAGATAAGGTAAGGTTATTTTGGGAGACTATTGTTGGGAATTGTTGTATGTCTGCCACGCCCCTGGAGCCACCAAGTGGAGGAGGCAGTTATGGCTTGGGCAAGCTGACTGCCTATTGTTTGTTGGTGGGGTTTGTTGGTGCTAGACTTAGTTTGGAGCTAAGCCAGTGATGAGGGCAGTCTGGAGGAGGTTGGCCAGCCGGTGATTCCAAGCGAAGCTGCTGGAAGAGAGGAGGCCCAGTGGGTGAATGAACCCCCTCCCTCTTGCTGATCTCTGAGGCCGCTCTGGAGAGGAAACTAGTTAGCCTAGTGTGGGCATCAGGGCCCTTGGGGAGGCCCGGCAGGGAGTTTGGCGGAACAACTTACCGTATTTCAACTTCAGAGGTGTAGCTAAGGCATCTGCTACCCAGGGCAAGATTTAATAGCTCTCTATCCACAATGAAATCAAATTTAATTTAATTAGGTAAATAAATAAAAGGTTTTCTGGTTAACTGGCCCAAACATTTGATAGAAAAGAGATATCCCAGTGCTGTTTCCTGCATTGCATTCAGCATTAAATTTCTTTCCAATGCTACATAACATGATGGTATTTTTCCTTCATACCGTTTTGGCAATTAGTATCAAGCTCAGCTTGTTGCCCCCTTAAATCTTGTTGCCCGGTGCAATTGCTACCCCCTGCACCCCCTTAGCTACCTCACAGTTCAAATCTAATCTATCTCACAAAGTAACTGCAAGATAAAATAGTACAGCCCTCACCCTGAACTAGCATCCTGTCCAGCACCCTGAACTCCTTATAAGAATGTGCAAATGCAAATCACAGTAGCAATCACTGTTGCATTTTGGGGGGGGGGGGTATGCATGCAATTGTGTGTTGTTGTTTTCAAATTAAAACCTGAGCCTGTTAGTTTGGAAGGAGGATGTGAATTAAAAAGTACTGATCTAGGTGTACCCTCAAATATTCCTTGGTTAGAAGGAAAGAGACCACCATGGCAGTCCAATCCAGAAAAGGATAACAAAGGTGCATCCCAATCTCCCAAGAGGTTTTATTATTTTGCCGTCCCCCCAGATCCATTGGGTGCCACCTGATCTTGATCTTTCCATTGCCATTCTTCTGTCCTCACTTCTGCAGGAGTAGTATTGATGCAAGGTCCTCTTCATGTATTTAGACCAACCATGACAAGTTTTTCACATGCCTCTGCTAATGGCTGCTTTTTCCCTCAAGCATTTTGCAAATGGCACGCCAAACGGCAACCAGGGCAAACTTCTGCCCAGAGGCAGATCTACAGGGAGGGCAAAGCTCTAAGTGTTGCAAGGAGCCTTACCCTGTCATGTAAATCAATCAACAGGTACTTATATACCGCTTTTCAACACAAAGTTCACAAAGCAGTCTACAAGCAAATAGTAATAATAATAAAATTAAATGGCTCCCTGTCCCAGAGGGCTCACAATCTAAAAAAAAAAAGCAGACCACCAACAGCTACTAGAAAGACTGCGCAGGGGTGAAGAGGGAGAGCCCCCTGCTAAATATAAGAGGAGCACTACTTGAAAAAGTGCCTCTTGCCCAGTTAGCAAGGGTGAATGCTAAATCCCTCCTCTCCCTTGCTGCTGTAGCCAGTAAGCAACGCCGTTGCTTTTCCCTGTGAGGATTGGCTAAAACGGTGCTGGAGAGGAGTGATTTCCACTGCAAGGTAAGGCTTCTTGCAAAACCTAGAGCTTTGCCCTCCCTTAGATCTGCCTCTGCTGCTGCCCACCTGCCCATAGGGTGCACATAGTTGCCTTGTTAAGGTCTAGCATAGCCGGATGTTGGCATGAGTTGTTTGGGTTTGCTTTTTTTTTTAAATTCCAGCAGCTGTCCTGGGCTGAACATGATGAAGAGCTCCTCGGGGTTCATCCAGACGATGCCCTTTCCCTCTGTCTGGTTTGAACTGGAGGAAATCTGATGGGAAAAGGAAGATGCCTTTGTTCTAGGTCACTCTATGGGAGAAGGGAACCATTAGGTTCCACACTAGATACTGACTACCGTACAGTGATGAGAGCGGGGCAGGCTGCAGTACCAGCAGAGCCCACTGTGGGGCACTCACATGGGCCCCATCTCTTCCGCAGCCCCCCACTCACCAGGCAGCTGTGATAAGCGAGACCCTTGCGGTGCCACACGTGATGTGCAGCATCTGGAAATAGTTGGGTGTGATGTGATGTCATCACTGACAACAACTTCCAGAAGGCCTATTTCAATTCAAAACAGGGGAGGGCGAGAGGGCTCACAAGAGCTGACATTCCTCTCACCATGCCACCCTCACAGGTTGCCAGATGCTGGCTGTGGCAGGTCATGATCTGCCCGCTGCTGCAGTGTGGGGGGGCCCAGAGTGTGGGGCCCAATATGATGGCATGGGCCATATTGCCCTACGGCTGGCCTTGGATGAGGGAACCAAGCATTCTGGACTGCAGGGATCCAACACACTGAGGGTGCAATCCTAACCTGGAGTTCAGCCAACACAGTTAGGCCAGCAAAGTTTGGCTGGCACAAGGGACATCGTAAAGCACGTTTGGACCACTCCCGGAGTCAGGGAGGATGGCACACATCTGTGTGCTGGCCTCTCTGACTCCGAGTGGTCCCTTATACCAGCCAAACTTTGCTGGCCTAACTCCAGATTAGGATTGTGCCCTCAGAGCCCAATCTGGGGCATGTCTACTCAGAAGTAAGTCCCAGTGTGGCTAAGATTGCAACCTTAGAGAGAACTTCCAGTCCCCGAAAGGAGAGTGAGATGGGGCACCTTGAATTTCTGATAATTGGCAGGGCAGTGGCATTCCTACAAGGGAGGGCAAAATTCTAAGTGTTGCAGGTGCCTGAACTCCTGAAAACATGGCCCCCTCCTCCTTGCCTCCAGAGCCATTCGTGGCTCAGAAAGCTGCCTTGGAGACTTTGCTCTCCGAGCCATGAATGGCTGTGGTCCCTTCTCCCTCAGGGGAGGGACCACGAATGAGCTCAAGCTCCTGCATGACTCAGCATTTTGCCCCCCTCTGTAGGGACACCACTGTGGCAGGATGTTTTGTGTAGTAGCCTGCAGTGGCCCTGTGCCCCATTCTTTGAAGCTGATAGATAACGTCTGTCCCTGGGGCTCTGCCCACTGCTCTTCCACCAAATATAGATGTTGCTTTGAATTGAAAGCCTGCGAAGGAGCTGTTTTCTAGCAAAGCTTCCACCGCGATCGAAGGGTGCAGGTTGGCGCCTGCTCCTGTTGACGGATCTCACAGTGTTAAATTGGGGATCACGTTCTTGGAGCCCTCTGGGTTTGTTTTAGTTGGACTCATTAATCTAACTGAAGCTTTGCTTGCCTCAGATAATGCAAGGATTAACTGGACAGCAAAACAAACAGAAGCCTGAATAACTGCCCAGGTTATCGCCTTGTCTCTTCCACCAATAAAATTCAGGGGAAGATTAATAAAGGGGGATACTAAATCTTACTCTCTGTGTGTCTGACTACTTTATCGCTGAAAATTCCTCACCGGATTTCATTGTTGGGAATATTGATCAGACTGGCACAAAACACATAGAAATGAGCACAGATCATTATCCTAGGCCTGGTTAAAAAGGGAAAAAACATTCTGGGTTTTTTAATTTTCCATTGCAATTAAACTTGTGAAGGTCTGAAAATAATACAGAGGATTGAACAACTACACAGGATGGAGCATAACTTTCAGAAGCCCACTCGTTTTTTAGAAAAATCAAAAGCCACGTGCTCAGAGGGCAGGAATGACAGTGGAAAGGTTAGCCTGCAATAAACCTGGACTCAGCTTGTCTACCCAGTTGTAAAAAAAAAAATCCTTAAACAGATTTCATAGGAAGGATGATATCTGGATTCTTCACAACTCCCTCTGTTGCCACGATTGCTAACAAAATAGCATTTGTGTTATGATTTATATTGTATGATCCGTGTACCGTACAGAGATTTATAAAAGCAGATCCATGCCCTAAAGATTTGATAGTCTAAATTTAGATGGCATGTTTGTGGGGCAGGTGGGTGACAACAGAGGGAGGGGGGAGAAGTGGAGGCAACAGAACAGATGAAAGGCAAAAGCCATGCTTGAAGTACGGGGGGAGCGAGTGGGTTCCCTCGGTGTTTGTAACATGCTCCTCTCTGTTGTTTTAAAAAGGCTGTGGAAGGCATGTTCTGGCTAAAACAGGGTGGGGGAGGCACGGGCTAGTGTAGTTAATTAAGGGCGCAATCCTACCTGGAGTTAGGCTGGCACAGTTAGGCCAGCAATGTTTGGCTGGCACAAGGGACACCGTAAAGCATATTTAGACCACTCTTGGCGTCAGGGGGGATGGCACAGGTCTGGGGTGCTGCCCTCTCTGATTCAGAGAGTGGTCCAAATATATAGTACTTCATGGTGGCCTGTCTGCCAGCCAAACACTGCTGGCCTAACTGTGCCGGCCTAACTCCAGGTCAGGATTGTGCACTAGAGCGTAATCCCAGAGGCCTAAATGCCGTAAAGTGCGTTTGCATCTCTCCTGGAGCCAGAGAGGTTGTGCGCCACAATCGGAGCCAGGTAAGGCACAGGGGCTTGGGGAGGCAGGAAGGAAGGCGGAATGGGGCAGGGAAGGCAGGGGGAGGGCAGGCCTATGGGTGGACTGGGCAGGGAAGGGAGGATCCTAACCCCCAGCCCCGGATCCTAACCCCGGATCCTAACCCCCAGCCCCGGACCACTTAGGCCGGATCCTAACCCCCAGCCCCGGGCCCAGTTGGCCCCAATCCAGGCTGCTCGGATTTCACTGCTTACTGTTTTCCTTTCAGGTCTGAGTTGCCCCACAGGGGTGGCTGGAGTTTACCCCGGGATAAGGGGAAAATATCCCTGCCTCCTAAGGTCAGCAGGCCTGCCTGTCCCAGCGCAGTTTAGGAGTGTGCTGCGAGGTGCCCCGCGTCCTTGTCCGCTGTGACTGGAGCATGATGAGAGGAGACCAGCAAGACAGGCTGCAGAACCAAGGGACGAGCACAAGCAAACACCACTTCCTTTTGGTGGGGGCCAATAGACTTGGCCACATGCTCCACAAGAGTGGGCTTTCAAGGTGCAGTGGTGTATCCAGCGGTACGGAAAACCAGAGCACATGTCCTGGGCACCACTTGCTGGAGGAGTGCCAGCCAAAGCAGGCAGTGCCTGGGCACTCACAGCAGTGGCTGGGGCCATTTTGCCCCTGCGAGGACCCACTTATTCCAGCCGCTCCGTGACTCAGGAAGTGGCTGCAAGAACCCAGAAGTGACTGTGATGTCACAGCATTGATGTCCTGGGCGCCCCAGCCCCTGGGCATGCCACTGTGAAAATGGCTTTGCATTTGGACATATTTGTTGTAACTGAATTCAGTTCAAACTTTCAAATGAAGGTCTTTTTAAGATTTTTTTTCTAAAAAAAATCCGTGTCAAACCGTGTTTGCCCACCTGATCTAAACCTCATCAAGGGTATCTGAGCCCAGCCGAGGGGCACCAGTTGCGACTGGCCCACTGGCTTCTCCTTATTGTTCTCTCAACCTGCCACTGCTGCCAAGACCCCTTTGTAGCCTGGAGTGAAGAGGAAAAAAAGGCTTCATTTGTAGGCACGGCAGAGCTGCTCTGTGACTCCCTGCCAAGAAATGGCAGCGGCAGAGGTCGGAATGGAAAGACTGAGCTCAGCATCAGTGGAAGTGGAAGACCCCTGAAGAGCGCCTGAAGCAGAGGCAAGTGGCAATCAGGGTTGGCTCTAGGAGTGGCAGGGCATTCCTGTGGGGTCCCTCACCCTCTCTGCCCCTCACCCGCACGCACCAAGAAATGCGCTTGTGATGCTGTACGTGGCACCTGGAATTAGTTGGTGGTGACATGATGACATCACCGCCAACTGCTTCCAGGAGGCCCATTTGGGCCATTTGGAGGTGGGGCCCCCAAGGTAAAGCTGCTCTGCTCGCTCCACTGGCCTACAGCCCATAGAGATCGTGTCTGCAGCAACAGGCAATCTGCTCACTACGCTAATGTGGGGCCCCCCAAAGTGCGGGGACCAATGGGACAACATTGGTTTCATTGGCTTAAAGCCAGCCCTGGTGGCAATGAGGAGGAGACGAAAGACAGCAGCCACCACTGTTATTGGCATGATTGAGGTATTCTGGACAAATATAATGAACCCTGAAAATGACTTTGTTTAACGGGGACCTTGACATGCCTGTTGATTGAAAATTTGCTCAAGTGCCGCCCAATGAAATTCCTAGGTATATTTTGGAACCAGATTATATTGGATGAGGTTGTGGAGAATTCCTTCCCACAAAATGAGATAAGCCCACAAAACAGGAGTTTTTAATCGCCTTTGTTGTAGCTCAAATAATTACTGCCTAAATGTTATGACTTTCTCATAGTATTTTTGTAGTTCCACTTCTGGTGCGAGCTGAAATCAGGAAGTGCCACGGCTGACGGAAATGTATAAATCCTACATCCATCAAGATGCGACCGACAAATGGAACGGCTGTCTGAAGCAGGTTTATTTTATGACCTATTTTAGTAGTGTCACTCCAGCTAATCCCAGAGCTCAGCCCACTCCTTCACAAGTGATGCTCAGACACTCATGAGGAAGTAAACAAGAGGAACTCATTGCCGGGGGGGGGGGGCTTTGGCTCCATAAAAGCAGAAAGGAAAAATGCAAAGTTTGCCAAATAAAATGGAAAAGGACTAGGGAAGGAAACTTTATTGTTGAACATTAAATCAGAACATTACAAACAACACAGATATATGAAAAACAAAACTGGAGAACAATGATAAGCAATATTTTAAGCAAGGAATCCATATACTGTCAATAGCAAATTTTATCTTTCAGGACGCAGTCCTAACCTGGAGTTAGGCTGGCTTAGTTAGGCCAGCAAAGTTTGGCTGGCACAAGGGACACCATAAAGTATGTTTGGACCACACTCGGAGTCAGAGAGTAACCCCTGCTGACGGGACAAGAGCAGAGACGAAGCGTGGGTGCAGCCCGGGGTGGCGTGAGCCATGGGTGCCGGCAGCAGCGGGGCAGAGGGCGCCATTGCGTGGAGTAAACCCCGCACTAACCCGCGCTGTTTGGCCCTCCCTCCCTCCCTCCCTGGTGTCTGTTTCGCTCCAAAATGGAGCTATTATGGGTGCAGGGAGGCGTGGCGTGGCGATGTGCTGGGGGAACAATCCATCGCCCTGCTGTGGGCGCACTCCGCGCTCGGTTCGTCTCTGGGCAAGAGGCACTTTTTCAAGTGGGGTTCCTCTTATATTTAGCAGGGGGAGAGTAATTGTCCCTCTTTACCCCAGCTCAATGTCTTTTCTAGTGGCTGTTGCTGGGGGTGTTCTGCATTTTTTAGATTGTGAGTCCTTTTGGGACAGGGAGCCATTGACCTTTATTATTATTAGCCTGCAAACTGCTTTGTGAACTTTGTGTTGAAAGAGGTATATAAATACTGTTGATTGATTGAGGCCAGAACAGAGAGAGAGAGAGAGGTCCCCCCATGAGTGTACCATCCTCTCTGACTCCCAGAATGGTCCAAACGCGCTTTACGGTGGCCCTTGTGCTGGCCAAGCTTTGAGGGCCTAACTAAGCCGGCCTAACTCCAGGTTAGGATTGCTCTCTCAGTGACATTTCAAGAAGGCAGTCAGATATCCAATCAAATATCCATGAAAACAATTTATTCATTTATTTAAGGATTTTTACCAGCTTTTCTGAAACTAGCAAATTCAACTAACACATTCAAATAAACACTACAGTAGCATCCCTATAGGGTGGGCACTACATTTTGCAAGGTGCCTTACCTTGCAGTATAAATTCCTCCTCTTCCTCGCCTTTGTAACTGCTAAGCAACACAGAAGTGCTGCGTTCCCTGTGAGGCCTGGCTACAATGGTGAGGGAGAAGATTGATTTACTCAGCAAGGTAAGGTACCTTGCAAAACAGCGCTCCACACACATACACCCATATAGGGATGCTACTGAAACATTCTGAATGCATCAATATTTTTTATTTTGAAGAATTTATACCCCGCCTTTCCCATGCGGAAGCAAATGCCCAAGGCGGCTTACATGAGCAGGCTAGTCCAAACCACCATATTTTCAATGGGTTTTTTTTACAAATCTACAGTACTCTTGTGATCCGCCAATCCTCAGTCCCAGATGTCGCCTTCAGAGTGTGGTTCTCTCCTTTGGCTGCATGCCGTCAAGCCTGGACAGGTCCTCAAGGATGTATTCCGTTCTTTGCCAGCTGGCCTTCTCACGCACTCTATCGCAGCTCTAACATAGGGTAGTAATCAGTTCCACTGCGACTCTGTTCTGCCACCACAGGTCCTGCAGCTTGTCACAGCCTGGCATCCATCTCCCATCCAAAAACAAACCATGAGTTCTCCTGCTTAGCTTCAGGCAATACCAGCAGCTCAACCAGCAGCCCACACCTCCTACCCAATAAAAGATCAACAAATATAAATACTATAACCAAATTCATCTAAATAATGGTACACACACCCCACCCAGAAACCCATAGTAGCAAAATATTCCCTTTTCCATTAGCAGCAGCATAGAATAACTTCATATCAGGGGTCTCCAAACTATGGCTGGGGCCACATCTAGCCTGCCACAAGATTTATTTTAGCAACGTTTTCTTTTGGTTGTCAGAGTATTTGCTAATGTTTAACATTTTTACTCATTATATATCATTTATCAGTTTAAGCATGGCATTTTTTCTTTGTTAATGTCACATTTCTCTTTTGTTCTGAATCGTATCGTGCTAATTACAAAAAAAAAATACAATTAAACTTATTCATGTAAACTTCATTCACTTGTAACACTGTTTTGGTTTAGCCTGCAAAAATGTGTAAAATATACACTGTGGCCCTCATACTGAAATTTTTGGAGACCCCTACTTAATACCAATAACAGCAGCCTAATAGCAGCAATAAAACAGCACAGAAAGTAATAAAATAAAGTTAGCAACAAATAAACAGTATAGTGGGTAATAGATCCAATCTATTTCCCACCCGCCCATACTCATTAATAATAATAATGCTCGTATTAATATACCGCTTTTCTTAGGTCATTAGATTGCTCCTCTGACTTTAACTCAAGGCGGTTTACATAGGCAGGCTTTAATCAGAAAATAAACCAATCAGAAAATTTTTTCACCGCCCCCTAAAATATCTCAAAAGTGGGAGTGGTTTTTAAATCATAAGGAAGCCACCATTGAAAGGGCTCTGCCTCTCACCACTTCCTCTAACTTCTATTGGTGGTGAAACTAACAAGAGGGGCCTATCTGATGATCTAAGGCAGTGGTTCCTAAACCTTTTAGACAGGGACCAACGTTTTAGAATGACACTCATGTTGGGTGCCCGCTGGAAGTGTTGTCATTAACCTGGAAGTGATGTCATAGCTGGAAGTGACATCATTAAGCAAGAAGTGCCATCATTACAATGTAATCAAATGACACTCCTGGAATGCAAACTTGAACTACAGCAATTGCACAGCCATGTAACATATCTGACAGAAAGCACAGTTAGGTCAAAATATTATGTAAAAGTACAGAACTAAAAGCAATTAAAAAAAAAAAACCCTCACTTGAAAATTCAAACTGAACACTCATAACAGGCATATAGCAAGAGGAAAGCCTGCAGCTTCCAAGATGGCTGCTCCCAGCTTTCTGCAACCCACCTGACAGCAGGCCGCGACCCACCAAGTGCATCTTGACCCACAGTTTGAATATCACTAATCAAGGGGATTTTTCAGACTATAAAGAAGTAGATTAGATTATCCTGGATATACCCAGTCCTGGGTTGTAAAGGGCTTTAATCAGTGATGGGATCAGCTAATGACTCGGGGGAATGCTGAGCGGGCAGCAGGAAGGCTGGGCGGGACTTCCAGGTGATTGACAGCCCGTCCGTCCGGGTCCGCCACCTGCCTGCCTGCCACATGGGCTGCCCTGGCCTTGGAGGGGGCGCCCGCTCGCCGGGGGGGACGGGTGGGGGCCCCCGGGTGCCGGGGCACGCCACCCAGGGGCAGCCCGTGCGGCGGGCAGGTAGGTGGCGGACCCAGACGGACGGGCTGTCAATCACCCAAAAGTCCCGCCCAGCCTTCCTGCTGCCCGCCCAGCATTCCCCCGAGTCGTTAGCTGATCCCATCACTGGCTTTAATGGTCAAATCCACTACCTTGAATTGGGCCTGGAAATGATTGGCAGCTAATGCTGCTGCTTGAGTAGCACCCTGATGGGGTTGAACTTCCAAATTCCAGTGACCACACGAGCTGCCAAATTCTGAACAAATTGCAGTTTCTGGACCATCTTCAAGGTCTGGCGCGGGACGTTTGACCTCACATCAGGCTTGCACAATTAGAGGTGTTTGAAAACGGTTATTTATTTTACTCAGAAGTAAGCCAGTTAGGGGCTATAATCCTATCCTACCCACCAAAAACAAAGACCTCTATCCATAACAATCAAGCCAACAATTTAGTAGGATTGGGCAAGACAACCTCCTAGCATCATTCACTGTAAATGGCTGCCATCTAACAGCACAAGTCTATGCACATCCTGAGTAGACGAATAAGTAAGTAAGCCAGCCCCATTGAATTAAACAGGACTTACTCTTAGGTAACCATGTATAAGACTGTGGCCTAAAGATGCTCACTCGTGACATCTCACTCCTTTCCAAGGCTGATGAAGGCTAGTTTTATAAGCTCACAGAGGACTCCGCTCCATTGTTACAAGAACACAGCTCTCCCTGGAACAATAGCTGGGGAAGGAGGAGAGCTGGCATCCCAAGTTCCAAACTACAAACAGGAAACACTCTACATGTCTTCAGAGCATTTATAAACACTGGAAGTTGAGCAGAACTGAGGAGAGCAACCGTGCCAGACCTACTGCACTTCTCCAAAAGCTGCATAGGCTGTTACTGGAGCTGAAATGAGTGAGACAGTCATAATCAACCTCTATCCTGTTTTTGCACAAAGGCACGCACATCGTGAGCCAAACATGAAGCGTCACCTGACAACACAATCTTGACTTCCCAAGAGCCATCACTGAAAGTCGGGATCCGCCTTGGCCAGATCTTAACCTTTGGATTGCTTAAATCTCATGCCAGGGCATAGCTGGAGAAGTGCAGGGGGGTGCAATTGCACCGGGCAACAAGCTTTGGGGGGGGGACACGTTGAGTTTGACATTAGTGGCCAAAATAGTGAAAATCTTAGTACAGTATGTATGAATAATACCATCATGTTATATGCCATTCGATGCATAATTTAATACAGAATGCAATGCAATAAACCGGAGCGTTGTATCTTTACTCTATCAAACAAAAAACCAGAAAATAAAAATACAAGTAAAAATTGTGGTTTGTTAAAATTGTGCTTTTTCGGAATGATACTGTCATGTTTTATACCATTTGATGCAAAATTTCATGCAAAATGCAGTGGACCAAATTGGAGTGTAATATCATCCCTCCATCAAATGTTATGGCCAAAAAACCCACAAGAAAGTGAAAATACAACTGTGACGTCACTTCCTGTTGTGATGTCATTTCCGGGGCGTCATTTTGCCCTCTTTTGCAAAGGCTACACTTTCATTTGCTACACTAGTGGTGGTGTCCCTTGTGCCGGTCAAACTTTGCTGGCCTAACTGTGCCGGCCTAACTCCAGGTTCGGACTGCGCCCTAATTTATTGTCTACCCGGATCCTAAGAATGCCATTTTGGAAGCATGATCTACCGATTTCCACAGAAATTACTTCCATGTATCTCCAAGTGGGCTTTAATTGCAGTATGAAGTGTAAATGTATTGGTTCAAAGGAAGTAGCAGATTTGTACCAACCAGATCAGGGACGCTCATTCAATCTGCTCCAGTGCTTGTCCTCTGCATTTCCCTGGCCTCTTTGTTATTTGCAGAAACATGAAAAAAAAAAAAACCCTCACTAATTAGAGAAGGGGGAAACCTTTGTTATTGTGCCTCTGCTTCTGCCGCAGCATAAAGTTCCAGGATTCCTTTATTCCCAGCTGCTGGGTTCAGAAAGCTTTTCCTTTTTAAACTTCCTGTTCACACAGGGTGGGGGTGGGAAGTGGGGGAGGGCAGCTGGGCATTGAAGAAAAGGAATTAACCATTTCCCTCCTCTGACCTTTGGAAATATCTCTGTGTGAAAGTGGCAGCGTGTGTGCCGAAGGATTATAAATGATGCGGCGGGCTCGGAGGCAAGGGAGAGAAAACCGGGATTGCTCTTTGACACAGCGATGGCGCAGGAAGGGACCAGATTAGGAGCAGGAAGGCGCAGAGGCTTGAGAAAGGTAGAGCAGGAGAGATAGAGAATGACATCTTATCGCCAGCTCAAGATTGCAGGGTGCGGGTGGCATGGGTTTTCGGCCACATGGGCCGCTTTGGAAAAGCCTCTTCTTGAAACGGCAGATCTGGGAGACGCCTGGGAAACGCAACGCTCCTTTGTGTTTCATGACTCACTCCTTCCTCCTATAGAATTTCTATCTGTGTTCTCTAATCCATATGCATATCCAAGGCAGGAGACAACGTTGCCTCTGCTTTGGGTCCCTGTGGTGTTGGAATCCTGCCCTTCTCCCCCCCCCCCATTTAAATGGCTCATAGACTTGAAAACACAATTCAGCATACAAGGATGACTCAAATACCCCTGGCTAACTGGGCAAGAGGCACTTTTTCCAGTTAAGTGGTGTCCTCTTACATTTAGCAGGGGGAGAGCAATTGTCCCTCTTCACCCCAGCACAGTGTCTTTTCTAGTGGCTGTTGCTGGTGGTTCTTGTTTAGATTATGTTTAGATCTTTGGGGACCGGGAGCCATTTAACTTTATCGTTTGCCTGCACGCCGCTTTGTGGAATTCTTGTTGAAAAGCAGTATAAAAATACTCTTTGATTGATTGAAATACAAAGAAAGAATTGGGGAGGTGGGTTCACTTCTGGCATCAATTGTCTGCATGCCAGTGGACCAGGGATGCCCACCAGCACTATTAAGTTAGCGCAGGGAGTGGGAGGGAGGTGGGGACAGATTCTGATGGGGAGGGAAAGGATCAGGGAGAAGATGGCACTGGGAGAAGGGCGGATTGGGGCCAGGAATTGAGCAGTATTGGCAGCAGTGGTGCACACCAATATCCAATCCCCCCCCCGGCCTTGATCCCTGGACCTGGGTCCATGCAGACTTGCACCACGCTATAGCTGCCATGGGTCTGGGCAGACCCAGCAGGTCACATGAGCTTACTCTGGGGCAAGGGAATAAATGTTCCCTTACTCTAAGAAGGCCTCCAGAGGCAAAAACTCTACTGCAGGATTCAGCAGTGCCACACTGGTGCAGCTATATTGCTGCATGGGGAGTTGGGTAGGATTGGGATGCCCAATCTGCATTTTGGTGTTCAGTACTTTGGCAACCATCTGCAACTGATTGCAAAATGACTCTCCTCTGCCTTCTATCCAGCATTGACAGGATCTATGCAGAGCACAAAGATATGCAGAGCACCGAGAGAGCCTCAACGGTGCTTTTAAAAATGGAGTCTGCCTGGCGATATCCATGGCAACAAAGATTTGAGCCTTTTCCAACTTTGGCTCAAGCCACCCACAAACCCCAAACTCAATACTAGTGATGCTTTCTTGCAAGAGATGGCAGAAGAATCTCAGTGATGCAGGGAGCATTGACAACAAGAGATAACTCCATCATCTCCTTTGCATCGTCATCAGTCAGGATGACTTCTGTGTTCTCTATTTCAGGGCTATTCAAATAGTGGGTCATGACCCCCATAGAGCACAAAAGAGGGGCCATTTCCCTAAGGGGAGTGGCCCCCAGGAAGTATTGCCTGGCGGTGGTGCAGCGATCACAGTGCTGTGGGCATTGAGGGTCAAGGGTCCTACTTTGGGAGGTCCTGGGGGGTCCAGTAGGGTTGGGGAGGCCTGCTGCCACCTCTGTGAGAGCTCCCTAATACTCAAAATAGCTATGGAGTAAGGTCGGAGCATTGGGGAGGCCCGCGGAGGGTGGGCCACTGTGAGGCAGCGTCGACATGACTGGCGTTCTAGGATTGTGCTGCCCATTTGTAAGTATGCGCAGGATAGGGGCTCATAGCGGCTCACATCTGTTTGACTCCGTTCTCTGGACTCCCTCCCTGAGAAGGTCAGTTCAGGGAGCAATAGCAGACCTACATCTTCTGTAGTGAAGACGAATGCAAATGCAGGCATGCCCCGTTATCCACTGATTTGGTATCCCGGTTTCAGTTATCCACAGATACCATGGATACTGGGACGCCTATTAAAAAGAGAGGGGAACATTAAACAAATCTCTTTTTTAACCTTGTTGCAGCAAAACCACTGATGTTCCCCTCTCTTTAAAAAGGCGTCCCAGTATCCACGGTCTCAGGTATCCACTGGGGGTGGTGGTGCCTGGAACAGAACCCCAGCGGATACCAGGGCATGCCTGTAATTAATTTGGCTTCTCAGCAATCTCCATATCCTCTTTAAACCTTCCATTTTATTCCCTTGCTATTAAAAGTTCAACTGTCTCCTTGGCAGATTTCCTGCTTTTGATGCATTTAAATGTCTTTAATGTTTAGCTTAATGTTTTTAGCTACACATACCCCATACTCTCTTTTTTTTCCACACCCTTTATTGTCAACTTACTCTCTTTGGTCCGCGTTTGTTGTCCTTTTTGTTCCTCCCATTTGTGCAAGGCTTCCCTGCTCTGAAGGAAGTCTCTGGCTTTTTACAGTTTCCTTGACTTCACTTGTGAACCAGCTGGCATCCCTCTGGTCCTGGGGGGGGGGGGGTTCTCCCCACCTGAGTGGTATACATTCAAGTTGATACTCTGTTATTGTGGTTTTAAATATCCTCCATGGGCTCAGAAGAGATTTGGTAGCCTTGACTTTCCCTTTCAGCTTCTTTTTCCCTAGTCTCATTTTTTTTAAAAAAAAATCCCCCCCCCCCGAAGTTTAATGCTCCTTGGGAACTTTCCAGTTATATATACTGTATTTTGAACTGAATAGCAGGATGGTCACTGAGCCCTAATAGTTCGACAGCTCTTATATCTAGTTTAGGCTTGGCAGCCACATAGGATTAAGCCTTGTTCACCTTTCCTAGTCTTGGTTAAAGGTAAAGGTTTCCCCACGACTGAATGGTCTAGTCATGACCGACTGTAGGGGGCGGTGCTCATCTCCGTTTCTAAGCCTGTAGAGCTGGCGTTTTGTCCAAGGACAAGCTTCCGTGGTCATGTGGCCGGCATGACTCTACGCCGTAGCACACGGAATGCCGTTCCCTTCCCACCAAAGTGGTCCCTATTTATCTACTTTCATTTTTACATGCTTTCGACCTGCAAGTTGGCAGGAGCTGGGACAAGCAACGGGAGCTCACTCTGTCACGCAGTTTTGAACTCCCAACCTTCTGGTCGGAAAGCCCAGCAGCAGCGGTTTAACCCGATGCGCCACCTTGGTTAGCTGCCTATTAACCTTTCCAGGAACATTCATTATGCCCCAATCTTATACCAGACGAGCATACATGATGCAGTGCTTCCTGTGATGGGGTTAAGCAGATGGCCCAGGAGAGGCAAGTAAAAATATTTTTTTTAAAAAAATATTAAAAGCAAAAAGTTTTTTTAACAGTAAAAATCCACCTGGATTGCTCTCCTTGAACCTATGCCAGCTACTTTGGGAACATCCTGACTTGTGCTGGAATGGGCAGGCTGAGCATCTGTTCCGTATCTAGCACAAGTTTGGAGCTGCCTGGAGCCTCCACAGGGCAAGGGCATGTTTGTGCCCTTACCCTGGGGTAGGCACTAGGTGCCCTGACGGGCTACTCAGATCTGCGCCTGGTATTTAGCAGGCGTAGATCCAAGCAAGCTGCACAGCCTGAATTGGGCCCGCGTGGCCTGGGGATCTTCCACACACACCCCTCAGCTTACATGAAAAACACATAAATGAAGCCCGCATCATATGGTTTGTTCTGCCAAATTCTCCCTGCTGGGCCTCCCCGAGGGCCCCAATGCCCACACTAGGCTGATTAGTTTCCCCTTTAAGCAGCCTTAGAGATAGGCAAGAGGGAGGATTCCTTCACCCACTGGGCCTCCTCTCTTCCAGCAGCCTTGTTGGGATTCACCGGCTGGCCAGCCTCCTCCAGACTGCCCTCATCACCAGCTTAACTCAAGATACCCTAAGTCTAACTTGGCACCACAAAACCCCACCACCAAACAATAGGCAGTCAGCTTGCCTAAGCCACACCTGCCTCCTTGGTGGCTCCAGGGGTGTGGCAGCCATATAACAATCCCCTATAGTCTTTCACCACAACCTTTCTTTCCTTTATCCAGTCCAACAACCCATCAGTTAGTCAAGCCAGTCAGTCAGCCCAACAAGCCAGCAAACCTCCACCCAGCGGAGTCATACAGCCGGAACGCTGCGCGGGAGGAACGGGTGAGCGGCAGCCCGCCGGTTGCGTACTGCTCCGTTTCACCATCTTCCCCGCCCCCGCGGGGAAGACAGCCAGTGGTGTCATTCAAATGATTTAGGAACAGGAACTCACTTTTGATTAGCACTTGTCGGGAACCCAGAACCAGCCACGGAGCCTGTTAGGATCCGGAACGCCCGTTCTGGTCCGTTCCCCCTGAATGACATCACTGAAGATGGCGAAACGGAGCGGTACGCAACGGGCGGGCTGCCACTCACCCGTTCCTCCCGCCCAGCGTTCCGGCTGCATGACGCCGCTGCCTCCACCCCTTCCACCACTCTCTCCACAAGTACAACCCACACCTTCTCCTGCCTTCAGGGCCTCCTTATATCTCACTCTAGGAATCCTAAGTGGCTGCAGCTGTGCAGCCCAGCCACTGCTTCTGCCTGGTTTTTTAACTCTATTATCCCTGGCTAATGTGGACAAGGGGCCATGGCTGACACCATTCCCTAACTCCTCTGGGTATCTTCCGCCTTCTCCAATACACTCCACCCCTTGATATCAGCCACGGTCCTCCTTGTCCATTGTCTTTTTTTCCCCCAAGGTGTGGGGATTCCTGTCCTGTGTTTTACCTTATCCACATCTAAGCAACCCGTGGTGTCCATCCATACCTTTGCTGTCCAATATATGAACCCATTTTCTCCTTACTGGTTGCTGCAGTTCCCATACAGTCCAGTCCCATCCTGTTAATGGGGGCTGCCCCAGGACAATCCAGTCCTGTTGGCATCCTATCCATCAATGGACCTATGTGATTCATGCACAGGCCCATTTTATCCATCTTGGATCCCATGTGATCCAGTGCCAGCCCCAACCTAGAGGGACGTCCATCAATCCCAGGGCCTCCAGGCCCAAGCCCCACCCCTCCATCAGAGGCACCACTTTGCCAGCTCCTCGATCCCCTCTGCTTTGTCCCTTTATCTCTGGGTGAGACTTGTACTTCAAGTCGGGCAGGTGCCCTACCAGCACCTCATTATGGCTTTCTCCCACTTTAACATTCCTTTCAGCATCTGCTAGAGCCTCAGCATACGCCAGATTCTCTTCCCTGAGTGTAAGAATTTCCTTTTGTATCCTGGTATTTTCCTCCCTCAAGGCTTTTACTTCAGCATGCTCCCCACCAAACACACCAAACTTCCACAGGAAAAGGATAACCTGCTTAAATGGCCCTCCCCAAATACAGAATTATCCAGAATATAGCCTAACCCATACTTAAAATGGACTACTTCCACTGTATGGTGAGGGTGCTTGCTTCCTTCATGGTGAGTCATATCACCTCCCATATCCACCAGAATTCCATTCTGCCTATTCTCTGGATAGACCCTATTGCAGAATTTCTAGGGGAAACTAAGTGCCCTTGGTTTGCACCCCACTCCTGGCACCAATTGTCCTGCCAGAAACTCTCTGCTGGGCCTCCCCAAAGGCCCCAATGCCCATACTAGGCTGACTAGTTTCCCCTTTAAGCAGCCTCAGAGGTAGGCAAAAGCAGTGGTGTCATCTAAATGATTTAAGAACAGGTACTCACTTTTGATTGGCACATGTTGGGACCCGCCCACCAGAAGTGATGTCATAAGCTGGAAGTGACATGAAAAAAGCCCTTTTTGAGGCCTCAGACAATTTTAAACTGACCCAACAGTTGCAACAGTATTCCATAGCAGCCCCAGAACATGTTAAGGAGGCCTGGCATCATGTTAAAGTGACCCAACAGTTCCAAAACCCCAGAGCAGCTCATTTTTCAGTGGCAAGGCAAAGGCAAGGCTCCACTCGCTGCCTGCCTGCCTGCCTGGCTCTGAGAACTCGCAGGCAACTCAAATGTGCAGGAAATTCAAATGTTGCAGGGGGCAGAGTCGACAAGTGGGCAGGGGAATGGGCAGGGCCAGCCGTAATCCTAGGAACCGGTACTCGCGTATCCTCGCGTACCCCCTGCATGACATCACTAGGCAAAAGGGAGGGGATTCCTTCACCCACTGGTCCTCCTCTCTTCCAGCAGTCTTGCTTGGATTCACTGGCTGGCCAGCCTCCTCCAGGCTGCCTTCATCACTGGCCAAACACCTTCTTGGTCCACTTCTTCCTCCCAGCCAGGCTGTGTTATGCCAGATTCTGTCCTTATGCCAAATAACAATCCTAGTTGCAACCACAATCACAATAGTCTCAAGTAGCCATTCAACAGTCCATCAGTCAGTCCCATTCAATCCAGCCATCAAATTAAGTCCATTAGTCACACCAGTAGATCAGTCCAATAAGCCAGCAAAATCTCCACTACAACCCACAGTTTCTCCTTCCTCCAGGTGCTCCTTATATCCCACTACTAAGGGGCTGCAGCTGTGCAGCCCAGCCACTGCTACTTCCCTGGTGTTAACTCTATAATTCCTGGGTCATATGGACAAAGGGCCAAGCCTGATACCAGTCCCTAACTCCTCGGGGGTATCTTCCGCCTTTTCCAATACAGGTTGGACCCTATTACTACACATTGCCCCCTGTAGTAGTCAGGGTTTTAGTTTCTATACAACTGGCTTATTATTAAATGCAAATCTGTTGTGCAGAGATCACACGCCTCAGGCTTAGGCTTTGGTGGTGGGATATACATATCATACTCAAATCGTGGCATTTTGCTGGAACTGGAAAACGTAACTTACGCTTTCTCTCCAGAGAAAGCCATTTCTTATTGTTTCCCTCTTTGCCCTGCTACCTCTTCCTTCCCCTTCTTGTGTTGTCTCCCCTCTGTTTAGAATCTTTTTAAATTGAAAAGTTCTGGAGAAGAAAGGGGAAGTGACCTCATGTCATCACAGAGTGCCAACCAATCAGCATGCACAGCCAGCTTTGGCTGCAAACAAGAATTGAAAGAAAGAAAATATCTAAAAGAAATCTGGTTATCCTGGTTCCGATTTCTAATCCATCTCTGAACTGCAATTGATCGTAGGGGCCTTCCATTCTTGCACTGATGGTATCCTCTTGTCATATTAATGTCATCCTCTTGATGATACTTGGATCATGTGCCTTACCTGTACTCTAGTACCTGATTGGACTGATCCATGGAAATTGGAGGTTCTTACCTCTGGGTGTATTCTGGCTCCATTGTCTGACAGTTGGCTTTGCGGCCACTGACGGTCTCTGGATTTATTAGCCATTCATTCCATTCTATAGAAGGCCCATAATATAACTCATAATTCCTAAAAATAGGATTACCAGATACATACTAGGACAGTGCCTATACCTTTAACCAGTGTATAGAAGAGGGGATTTTGGCAGGTACAGCTCATCATAGAAGAGTTTCAGAAGCCGCACCTGCCAAAAATTTCCTCTTCTATATGATAGTTAAAGGTATAGGCGCTCTGTCCCAGTTTGTATCTGGAAACCCTACCTAAAAGGAACTTGTGTATGAATGAATTCTCTAGCTGCAGCTTCTGTGTTGCTCACCTGGAAAGCTGCAAATTGGCTCCACCTTCTGGTTTCTAAACCCAGAGTCACAGCAATCTTTTATGACCATCAGTGTTATATCTGGTTCTCTGTACCTTAAACTGAAGAAACAGATGAAGAGATTTAAAGCAGGTTAATTTACCACTGACTTTTGCACTAGTAAATTAGAGCAGAGCCCTGAAGAATCTCCATCTCAACACTTTAGTTCTTTCAGATTTTTTAAAATAATGCTATATGAGCTCAAGCACTGTTCAGTAGTGATTGCACATTATTTATTTAGGACCCCATCCTATGTGTTTCCTTGCCATCACATGCAGCCATTCCAAAATAGGCTGCATTGCATGCTATTATGGGGGGTGCAGTGATGTCATGCACCCACTACACACCACTATGTGAGTCCTGGTTCCTAGAAGTTGAGCTGGCCCCGCCCACTCGAAGCTGGCCCTGTCGGCTGGTTGGCTCAGCAGCTGCGCATGCGTACTGCACGCCCGCAGCCGTTGCCTACACTTTCTGTGAGGAGGCAGGCAGGCAGGCAGCGTGGTGGTGGCGGCGGTAGCAGCGGCAGCAGTGGAGTGAGAGGACTGGAGGCGGCAGCAACGGCAGCAGCAGCAGCAGCGAGGGAGACCCGGGAATAAGGCAGCAAGCGTGAGAAGGTAGGCTGCCTGGGGCTCCCCCTCCCTCCAGCTGCGCAGATCCAGCGTCCCGGTTCCTCCTGCAGCCTCCCCCCAGCCCCAGCCCCCACGCGGTCTTTTTTTGGTTGCCCGTTCCCCCTCCGGCTCCTTGCCGGCTCCTTGCATTTAACATTAAAGTTAAATAGCTCCCTGTCCCAAAAGGGCTCTCAATCTAGTACAGTCTAGCCTGCTATTAACCAGGGAACAGTTGAAGCAAAATATGTCTATACACATCTCTAGAAAGCAAAGCAATAGAAGTTAAATCAACACTAACCACAAGCTGAAGTTATTACAAACATGAGCATATCCATGGCAACAATCATGACCTCACTTCCGGCTATGACCTCACTTCCTGCCATGACATCACTTCCAGCTTATGACGTCACTTCCGGAGGGCGGACCCCGACAAGTGCCAATCAAAAGTGAGTACCTGTTCCTAAATCATTTGGATGACACCACTGGGGGTGGGTGGGAGCAATTGGGGAGGCTTGGGAGAGTGAAGGGAAAATATTTTACCCTTCTGTATGCCCCTTGACTCCCAGTGGATCTCCCCGGACCTGTACCAGCTCTGGGGCAAGTCTGAGGAGACAAAGGGGGTGCATCAGCTTACTCTCGAGGAGCTAGCATGTGGTGCAATTTACCTGCACCTGCATTATCCTCTCCTGCCTCCAGCATGCACCTGACCCTCCTGGGTCTGCCTCGATATGCCCATCCCCCATAACATCCATTGAGGTCAATTGGCCTTCTCCTCCCGGCCACTGCTCACGGGCCCCCTGCACTGTCTTCAGAGGTGGTCCGGAAGTGCACAGCTATGTTTCTGGACCTGAGTTTGCGGTGCTGTAAAGCTTGTTCCATCACTGGAACATTTGATCCCGTGACGGCAACGTTGCATAGGATTGGGCAGTCAGTCCTCATGCAGTGGTGCATTATCTTATCCTTTTCCAAAAGGAAAAACAACAGAAGGCAGACTACAACTCCAGAAGCACCTGCACATTCCCCACCAATGCTAGTATTCCTTTTGTTTCAAAAGCAGCCATAAAATGGACAAGCGTTTTCTTGTACTTTAGGGCAGTCTGATGAAACCGACTAGAGCTCCATCAGGCTTTTCAGCTTTGCTACAAAGCAAAGCTTTGCTGGTGTGCACCTATTGTAAAACGGGCAAGGCTCCCTCCCCTTTCCAGAGACTTCAGGGAACTCTAATGACAAAGATTGCAAGTTTCACTGGCCTTCTAGAGGATTGCCACTGAGTATTCCCCCGCCCCCACTCATTTCACAACTTATATTTTGTTTTGTTTGCCTTTAAATCTGAGGCAATAAGGGCAGCAGGTGGGAACTGACAGCTGCGGCTGTGGTCACCTGCAGTATCACCAGCCACCCCTCTCTTTTCCCCAGTGGGATTATGGGCACTCCGGAAGGGAAGGTATTGTGCTGCAGTTGCAGTGGAAATTAATCGCAATCCTACCCTGGAGTTAGGCCAGCACAGTTAGGCCAGTTAAGTTTGGCCAGCACAAGGGCCACAGTAAAGTATGTTGGACTGCTCTTGGAGTCAGACAGGCCAGCATACATATGTTCACCATCTTCCCCAGTGGTGTCATCTAAATGATTTAAGAACAAGAACTCACTTTTGATTGGCACATGTCGGGACCCGCCCACCGGAAGTGACGTCATAAGCCAGAAGTGATGTCGTGGCAGGAAGGGACATGAAAAAAGCCCTTTTTGAGGCCTCAGATGATTTTAAACTGACCCAACAGTTGCAACAGTATTCCACAGCACCCCCAGAACATGTGAAGGAGGCCTGGCATCATGTTAAAACCCCAGAGCAACTCATTTTTCAGTGGCAAGGAAAGGAAAGGCTCCGCTCGCTGCCTGCCTGCCTGCCTGCCTGGCTCTGAGAACATGCAGGCAACTCAAACATGCAGGAAATTCAAACATTGCAGAGGGCGGAGTCGACGAGTGGGCGGGCAAATGGGCGGGGCCAGCTGTAATCCTAGAAACCGGTACTTGCGTACCCCCACGTACCCCCTGCATGACATCACTGATCTTCCCTGACTCTGAGAGTGGTCCAAATGTGCCCTTGTCCTGGCCAAACTTTGCTGGCCTAACTCCAGGTTAGGATTGCGCTCTAAGAAAATAAAGTAAAAAAAAATGGCACTTGAAAGAACAAGATGACAATAGGAAAAATGCAAGAAAGCAATTGTCTGAAATAAATATCAGGAATAAATGAGTGGAAGTGTCAATAGTAGAGAGAACACCACGGTGGAGGAAGGTGACTTTCCTCGGGAAAGCAAGTGTCATAGAATAGAATGGGTAGTTAAATCCAGGACAGTGAACGCCATTGTATTTTCCCAGTGAAGAAAATCTTAATTCTTTACTGTAGCTTCTTCAGACACTGGGGATATATAGGTAAAAGAGACACGAGAAAAGATGTGGTTGCATGAGAATAGAAAATGAGCATAATAGAGAGAATACTATGTGCAGAGAGGCAGACCAGCAGGGTGAATCTAGCCTGTACAGCTACTCCCAAGCGATACACAGAATGGGAATTAGATTAATATTTACTGGTCAACAGAGCCACGGTTCAGTACAAACACAAGAGCCAGTCTCTGTGTTTCACGTCCGTCCTGGGAACAACATGATACCAAACAAGACCTTCGCACAGTTCACCACCCTCACTGCATTCATTGTTGAGGGAACTTGAAGGTTGGGAAGTGGGGCAAGGAAGGGCTGGAGCCACATTTGAAACGAACTCCGGTGGGGCTGTTCTATCTCACCTGCCACATCTGCACTGCACATTGCTGCCTGGTCGCCCCCCTAGGAATCCGGAGTCTCTCCCTTTAACCCTCTGAGTGCTGGCCAACCAAGAAGAAAAGCTCTTTGCAGAGGAATGGGGGGGGGGGAGGGAGAGTGAAGTGAGCGGAGTCAGCCCTAATTTTAACTAGTGGAACTGAGTTCCCCCGCGTTCCCCCTGCATGACATCACTGCTGGTACCCCCTTGTTGCCAAAAAAGGGCACAAAATGGGTCTCATGGTGGGGAAAGAATGTAAAAGGGCAAACAACCAAACGAGAGAGTATCATCTTTATTACACCGGCACAGGCAGGCCAATCTCCCTGCTCCTCTCGGCAAGCCGAGAAGAAGAGCAGAGTCATACAATTCCAAATCACTTTTATATCCCTCTCCCCCCCAAGCTGCTGCTTGGTGGAAAATTACTACACAGGGGCTGGGAACTGAGAAGCACTGTGTCAATTGGGCCTTGAGAATATGCTGTGGCCATTCCGATAAGGGAGGAAGCTCTGCTGGCTGTAGCCAGTTCCCTGTCTATTGTGCAGTTAGCTGTACTGGATGAAGGAGGTTGCAGGTGGGGGCAAGTGACTGAAAACAATGAGAGCAAAGAGAGAGGAAGTTACATACTTCAGCAACTTCAGGCAATTGACTTAAGCAAAAAACTCAAGATGGCTGCACTTTGGTTCCACGGCAACACCCTGACCAGCGAAGTGTGGTGGGGGTGCGGCAGAATTGCTCTACTGTAGTTTTTTGAAAAGTGCTGATCGCAGCTGCAATGGCTGTGATCCCGGAAACGCTTACAACTTACAACCCCGTGGGGGCGGGGAAGACGTCGAAATGGACCGGAACGCAACGGGCAGGCTGCCGCCCACCCATTCCTCCTGCCCAGTGTTCCGGTTGAATGACGCCGCTGCCCCTAGGCATTCTGGGCATTATGACCAGCCCATGCTCAAAGCCCGTGGGCTGTAAGTATTTGCACGACCACAGCAGTGGCTGCACTTTTAAAAGACCTCTGGAAGGGCAGTTCTGTCTCACCCATACTGCACGTTGTTGGTACCTGGAAAACCAACACAACGTTTCTGAGTGCATGCACAGTCATAATTACCATGCAGGCAGTGGTGTCATTCAAATGGTTTAGGAACAGGAACTCACATTGGTTGGCACTTGTTGGGAACCCGGAACCAGCCACAGAGCCCGTTAGGATCCGGAACGCCCATTCTGGTCCGTTCCCCCTGAATGACATCACTGCATGCAGGTCTATGCATGTTTACTCACAAGTTCGTCCCACTGAATTCAATGGAACTTACTACCAGGTAATTGTACTGTATATCCTATATACATACTTACTTAGGAGTAAGTCCCATTGAACTCAGTGGATTTACTTGTGCATAGACATGCATAGTAGGCTTGTGCTGTAAGTGTAGTAAGGCCACAATCTAACTGACATAGATTAAAGCAGAGAAAGTCACTGCATGATGAGACAGAATTTGGGGAGAATCTGGTACTAGTACTACTACTACTACTACTAGTAGTAGTAGTAGTAGCAGCAGCAGCAGTGGGAAATTTGTCAAAGGGATGCTAACTCCTGCTATGAAAATGCCACCTAAACTGGGGATGTCAAACTCGTTTCTGCAGTGGGCGGAGACAGCCCTTCACGGAACAACCGGAACAGCGTTCCGGAGTGTCCTGGCTACATGACATCACTGCCCAGCAGGGAGTTTTTGGCAGGACAAACACCTCTGAGCTAACTCAGTAGCACAAAGTGCTAGTGATATACTCGTCTGCCTAGCTTCTGATTTATCACAGTTTTGTAGCTGCACTAAATAGTCTCCAGTTTTGATTTTCAGGTTGAAATAGAGGAGTCTTGTGACACTTACATATTTACCTCAAAAGGTATGGTGACAGAGGGAAAGGTCATGGGCTGTTTGTGGGTACTTTGGGGAGGGGAGTGGGCCAAATTCGTGACAGATCTCAGTGGCAATTGCACATGCTGAATCCTATCCTCCTTTCCTGCTCCAGACCTGCCGCTTCATCTCCTTGGACTTACACCAGCAAAATAGCTGGTGTGGGTCCAAGGAGATCATAGATGACCTGCAGGTCTACCCAGCGATGGGATTCACAGATTGACAAGGGGAATGCTGGGCGGGACTAACACAGGGCTTCCGCGTGATTGGCTGCCCGTCCGCAGCGTTCCGCACCTGTCCTGCCCTCGGGGGGGCTGCCCCCGGTTAGTGCGCCCCACCGCTGCTTGCCCAGGCACCCGGCGCGACTCTCACCTGTCCCCCGTGGCGAGCGGGAGCCCCCCCGAGGCCAGGACAGCTGCGGAACGCTGTGGACAGGCTGCCACTCAAGCGGAAGTCCCGCCTACATCCCACCCAGCGTTCCCCTTGTCAATTTGTGAATCCCATCGCTGGGTCTACCGCAAGAGAAGTTAAAAGCAACCTATTTTATTTATATCTCATTGGCCTTCTTATCCCTCCCCTATATCATATAGCCAGGGGTATATAGCTGGAGAAGTGCAGGGGGGCAACAATTGCACCAGGCAACAAGCTTTAGAGGGGCAACAAGCTGAGATTGACAGTAGTGGCCAAAATTGTGAAAATCTTGGTACAGTATGTATGAATAATACCATCATGTTATATACCATTCAATATAGAATTTAATGCAGAATGCAATGAAACAAATCGGATTGGTTTATCTTCATTCTATTAAAAGGTATGGCCAAAAAACCTCAAGGAAATGAAAATACAACTGTGATGTCACTTCCTGTTGTGACGTCACTCCCGGGGCATCATTTTGCCCTCTGCACTGGGGTACCCTTTCCTTAGCTACACCAGTGCATGCAGCACATCCTCCATGTGCACATCCTTGCTGTGCCTGAATGTTATAGAGCAATGGGCTGTTATTTACCCACCTTGGGAGAACTGTGACAACTTGAGCATTATAAAAAGAGTGATATAACCTGCTGCCCTGAAGCTGTCCGTCCTTGGTTGTGAAACATTTTGTGTTGAATTCCTAAGAGAGCCAAATCCTGTTCAGGCTGGCTTTTTTTTTTCCTCTCGAAGAAAAGAATGTCACTTGACCAAGAATCTAGTTCAAGTCACCAGGCTCCTTCCCCACCCGACCTGTGATACACTGAAATGCTCTACTTGCGCAGATGTGCTTTGGAAAGCGGCCTGTTTGGCTTTAGAGCTGGCTAGTTCCTTCCTTCCAAGCAGGAAGCTGAAGCAGTGTTGTGTGTACAATATGTACACTCTCTCTCTCTCTCTCTCTCTGTGTGTGTGTGTGTGTGTGTGTTGGGGAAGCAGAGCACGCATGTATCAAAAAAAAAAAAAGCAAGCTCTGTGTGTGTGTGCACGCGCGCATGGAACTGCACAAGGAAAGACCAAAGTTGGCTCCCTGCTCACTTCTGCCTCCATACCCACTTTTCCCACACTTGCACATGAGCTGTTTAAAGCAGACCCAGGTCCATTCCAAGATTGGCTTTGGCGAACCTTTCCAGACATTGTCCCCAACGGCATCTCATTCCTGAGCCATTAACAGGCCCTTCTATTCAAATGAAGCCCTTCCTGACAACAAATGTTGAGTAATTTTGACGTCAATGCAGGAGCTGCAGCCGGACGTTCCAAGAATAGACCTGCCGGAGTTGAAAGGAAGCCACTGCAGATACTTGACAGTGGCAGTTCCTTGGAAGACCGGGACCTGCCGAAAGAGGAACCTGGCCGGGAGACTAAGCAACCATAATTTAGGGTCAATTAGGCACATCATGACTATTTCAAGCTGTTGGAAACCTGCATCTTGGAAGATAAATGTGCTGTGTACGACTTCCCTCTTCCAGTCTAGGCGGTATATCATGTGCAGTTATGCACTACCAAACCAAACTTCCCAGACAGAGATTATGAGTTAAGCTTGACGTGGAAAATGTGTGAATTATTGCAGTAGCATAGCCAGTGAAGGCGGCACAGTCAAGTACAGCAGGTGCCACAACATGTTGTGCAAGTCGCCCCTCCCCCTTGGAGTTCATGCACCTGCACATTGCCGTCAATGGTTTGAATGGTTCCAATGGTGAGTGGGGGCGCTTACACAGTGCATTGCAGTGCCTGCCTGCCTGCTAGACTTACTGCACCCCCTCCCTTCTCGCTACGTTACTGCGGGCGCAATCCTAACCATCTTTCCCATAGCAGTGCCAATGGGGCATGTGCTGCATCCTGCAGTGGAGCGGTCGTCACTCTTCAAGGTAAGGGAGTGTTTGTTCTTTTACCACAGAGCTGCATTGCCCTAACCCTGGTGCTGGAAATTTGGTTAGGATTGCGCCTTGAATTACGAGGCATCAGTTTTATGAAAAGCAGATGTATAAGCAATTGAACTCTCACCCATATTCAACAAAAATCTGCAGCCAAAGAAAATGGACTGTAGGATACAGATGGAATCGTTCTATCAAGTTATATAGCATTGGAAAGGTAATGAAACAAACCAGAATGATTGATTGATAAATACTGTTGATTGAAAATGAAAATTGCAACTGTCATGTAACAATCATGGTTTGTTAAAATCATGGTTATTAGGAATACATCATGGTTTGTTAAAATCATGGTTATTAGGAATAATACGGTCATGTTATATATGATTTAATGCAGAATTTCATGTGGAATGCAATGAAACAAGCTGGAGCATAAGCTCTTCATTCTATCAAACATTATAGCCAAAAACCCAAGAAAACAAAAATACAACTATTGTGATGTCACCTCTGGGGCACCACTTTGTCCTCTGCACCAGGCTACACTTTTATTAGCTACGCACATGCACACGCATGCACGCACACATACAGAAACTGTAGACAAGCCATGCCATTATCATGCCATTGTACAAATCGATGGTAAGGCCACATCTGGAATATTGTATACAGTTCTGGTTGCTGCACCTCAAAAAGGACATAGTGGAGTTGGAAAAAGTGCAGAAGAGAGCGACGAAAATGATTACGGGGCTGGGGCACCTCTCTTATGAAGAAAGACTGCAGCATTTGGGGCTCTTCAGCCTAGAAAAAAGGCGCCTGCGGGGGACATGATTGAGACATACAAGATTATGCACGGAAGGGATAGAGTTGATATAGGGATGTTCTTTTCCCTCTCTCAAAACACCAGAACCAGGGGGCATCCGCTAAAACTGAGGGTTGGGAGAGTTAAAACAGATAAAAGGAAGTACTTTTTTACCCAGTGGGTAGTTAATCTGTGGAACTCTTTGTCACAAGAGGTGGTGATGGCATCTGGTCTGGATGCATTTAAGAGAGGATTGGACAGATTTCTGGAGGAAAGGTCCATCGTGGGCTATAGGCAATGATGGATTGTGCAACCTCCTTACATTGGTGGTAGGCTACTTCAGAGTACCGGGTGCAAGGGAGTGGCAACAGGTTCCAAGCATCTTGTTGTCTCATGCTTCCCTGGGGCACCTGGTGGGCCGCTGTGAGATACAGGAAGCTGGACTAGATGGGCCTTTGGCCTGATCCAGCAGGGCTCGTCTTATGTTCTTAAGCCTGTTTTTTTTTTTTTTTTAAGAGAGGTGTTCACACCTCTTAGCTTACTGAGAAAAGGTACAAACAGCTTACTGGGTACTTTCCCTATTAATTACTCATGCTAGTTCAAGATCTGCTCCTCACACCCACCTCCAGGCAAGCAGCCTTCCTCTATGCATCCTGTGTTTGGATGAGAGAACAGAGCAAATGTGCAAGGGGGGGGGATGTGTCACCCCATTTTTCTTAATAACCTTTGAGTGTTAACCTGGTCTTACATGTGTGATTGAATGGGGGAACTCTTGTCTTTCCCACTTTGGGGGATCTGGTGGGCTTCATGGTCCAAAGGGCTGACTTCAGAGCCAAGATCCTCAGTGAGTGGTCAGTTGAGAAAGAAAAAGGAGGATGCCAACAAGCCTCAATGATAGAGCAATCAGGGCTGCAACCCTGAATGGACTAAGGAGCCCCCTTAGGGTGCTGAACTTAGAGCATAGGAAGATCAAAAATAGATGAAAAAGGAGGCAAATTGAGGATTTTAACCACATGATCAAATATCTGCTATAGCCGGGGTGAGCTCCTAGACAGGAGTTCTGCAGCATTACTAATTATTTTTACTAATAATTATTAACCTTGAAAAATTGTGAAGAGGGAGATGGGAGTACAGCTTGTCATGGGAGGGGGGAATAAAGTTGCACCTGATGAAATTCCCTCTTCTATGCATCTTTATACAAGCCCTGCCCTCTGTGGCCTCTGATGAGTAAAAAGGTAAAGGTTTCCCCACGACCGAATGGTCTAGTCGTGACCAACTGTAGGGGGCGGTGCTCATCTCCATTTCTAAGCTTGTAGAGCCAGCTTTTGTCCGAGGATAAGCTTCTATGGGCCTGTGGCCGGCATGACTATACGCTGTAGCGCACAGAACGCCGTTACCTTCCCCCTGAAGTGGTCCCTATTTATCTACTCGCATTTTTACGTGCTTTTGAGCTGCTAGGTTGGCAGGAGCTGAGACAAGCGACGGGAGCTCACTCCATTGTGTGATCTTGAACTGCCAACCTTCTGGTTAGAAAGCCCAGTAGAAGCGGTTAACCTGCAGCGCCACCTCGTCCCCACACCCTGAGTAGCTGTGGGCAAAATACACAGTTCTCCGAAAGCCCAGCCTCACTCACTCAGACACCGTTTGGACTGCAATGACCTCTCTGCTGGTTTTCTGACACTTTATGTTGCACAGAGATCAGGGTCATTGCAGTTGACTTTCCCTGACTGGCTTGCTCATAAGCAAAAGTGAAGATGCCTCCAAGGCAAGCTGCCTCTCTCAGTCGCGCCTCATTAAAACACGGCTCTGCCAGGCTCTGTAATTATGCAAGATCTCAAAACGCCCTTTTTATGTATTGTCTTGATTTGGTTACAGAACGTCTACTCGCCTCATCTTCTGCAATTCTAACAGTGCAGTCCTATGCGCATCTACTCCCAGTGAGTTAAATGAGGCTTACTCCCTGATAAGGATGTTTGGGTTGGCAGCCTTAGGCTGCAATCCTAGCCACACTTACCTGGGAGTAAGTCCCATTGACTATAATGGGACTAAGGTCTGAGTAGACATGCATAGGATTGGGCTCTAATTCACTCACCTCTAAACTATATTATATGATTAGGACAAACATTCCTTTAACTGGAGGAGGCCTCTGTGACTGCCCCCCAGCTGCAGGATGCAGTACATGCCCCATTGGCACAGCTAGGTCAGTGCTGGACAGTGGGTTAGGATTACGCCCTAAGTTGCAAGCCACAACTAAGTCCAGAGGATGGAATTGTCCTGAACTTCCTAATGAAGTTCTCTGTGTTTGTTCTTCTAGTATAGTGTTATTCAAACAATAGGTCGGGACCCACTTGGTGGGTCATGACCTGATGTCATGTGGGTTGCAGAAAGTGGGGAGCAGCCATCTTGGAAACTGCAGGCTTTACTCTTGTTATATTCCTTTTGTGAGTGTTAAGGGTTTGAATTTTCAAGTGAGGGTTTTTTTAAAATTGTTTTTAGTTCAGTGCTTTTACATCATATTTTATCCTAATCCTGTTTTCTGTCATGGTTGTGCAATTGCTGCAGTCCAGGAATGCCAATTTGCCTTTCAGGAGTGCCATTTTATTATGTCCCAATGACAGCACTTGATGCTGTCACTTCCTGCCACCGCATCACTTCCAGGTTAATGACATCACTTCTGGTGGGTCCCTTTCTGGTGAGTGCCATCCTAAAAAGCGGGTCCCGGTCTAAAACATTTGAATACCATTGTCCTAGTAGGTAGAGATATGACACGACAGTAGTGTGGTTATAGGGGGCGCACACAGTAAGTACTGCAGTCACCACAATGTGACATGAAGTGGCCTCTCCCACTTGCTGTAGGAGCAGTGATGTCATGCAGGGGGTACGCGGGGGTATGCGAGTACTGGTTCCTAGGATTACGGCTGGCCCCGCCCATTTGCCCACCCACTCGTCGACTCCGCCCCCTGCAACTTTTGAATTTCCTGCACGTTTGAGTTGCCTGCATGTTCTCAGAGCCAGCCAGGCAGGCAGGCAGCGAGCGGAGCCTTTCCTTTTCTTGCCACTGAAAAATGAGTTGCTCTGGGGTTTTAACACGATGCCAGGCCTCCTTAACATGTTCTGGGGGTGCTGTGGAATACCGTTGCAACTGTTGGGTCAGTTTAAAATCATCTGAGGCCTCAAAAAGGGCTTTTTTCATGTCACTTCCTGCCACGACCTCACTTCCGGCTTATGACGTCACTTCCGGTGGGCGGGTCCCGACACGTGCCAATCAAAAGTGAGTACCTGTTCTTAAATCAAAAGTGAGTACCTGTTCTTAAATGACACCACTGCGTAGGAGCCATTCTGAATTGCCCAGATTGGCCCCAACAGGGAGTGGAAGGAGTCACTTACATGGCATGCTGCGGTGCCTGCATGCCACCCCCTCTGCCACGCTGCCCCCCTCTAGCTATGCTACTGACACTGGCACAGCCAAGATCAGATTTTCAAAACACTTCTAAGATTGAGAGGAGGGCAAGGCCTTGTTCTGCAGAGTCAACTAGGAAAATCAGAAATGGTGCATTTTTCTTCATACGCAGAAGACTGGGAAACGATACTGAAAGCATTTTTAAACATCCATAATGTGGGCTTAATTCATAATTCAAAGCTAGCACTGTTTGTTGATGTTAAGTGTTTGTTTATATGTTGCCCCTCTCTGCACTGAAAACAATTTCTTCACCAACAGCTGTGACCCACCCCGTAGCACTTCTGTAAGGACTCAGGGCGCAATCCTAACCAGCTTTCCAGCACTGACATAGCTGTGCCAGTGGGGCATGCGCTGCATCCTGCAGTTGGGGGGCAGTCACGGAGGCCCCCTCAAGGTAAGGGAATGTTTGTTCCCTTGTCTTGGAGCTGCATTGCCCTGCCTGGAAAATTGGTTAGGATTGCTCCCTCAGTTTCATCATTGACTGAGGGCCACCTGTCTAAACGGCTCAGTAAATGTTTTCCCCCGAACCATAGTTGGCATTAATGTTTCTCACTTTTGGCTGCGTAAGAATATTAAGAAGAGACCCAGAAGGTGCAGAACCACCATTCACTCAAGGCATTTAGCATGAGGGAGGCTGTACAGAGAGGGAAATGTGCTGTGGGGGGGCAGCGGCATGCCAAAGGCCCCATATTATGTTCCCTTCATCACCAGGAAAGACAGGGATGGATCAATCAATCAACCAACAGTATTTTTATACCGCTTTTCAACACAAGTTCACAAAGCGGTTTACGGGCAAATGATAATAATGAAGTTAAACGGCTCCCTGTCCCAAAAGGGCTCACAATCTAAAAAAAATAAATGCAGACCACCACCAGCCACTAGAAAGACACTACACAGGGGTGAATAGGGACAATTACTCCCCCCCTGCTCAATATAAGAGGAGCACCACTGGAAAAAGTGCCTCTTGTCCAGTCAGCAGGGGTTATGTCCAGTGGTGTTACTCTACCGGAATGCTGGGCGGGACATCCGGGTGATCGACAGCCCGCCCGTCGCGTTCCGCAGCATTACGCCGTTTGCGTAACCAATTACGCCGCTTGCGTACGTTACGCAAACGGCGGAACGCTGTGGAATGCGACAGGCGGGCTGTCAATCACCCGGATGTCCCGCCCAGCGTTCCAGTAAGATAACACCACTGGTTATGTCTGAGGGCCCAATCCTATGGGCCTTAGTGCAGGCGGCACCTCCAGCACCAATGATAAGCCATCACCACCAACGCTGGCCTCATGCCAGCCCAACGCAGGCCCCGCATCGTATGGAGGTGGCGGTGCAAGTGCACGGAGCAGGGGATGGGTCCGGTGGTGCCCCTCGCCGCCAGGTCCTACCCTTCACGTCAGGCTGCACGGGGTGGGCGTCCTCCTGCGGAGCCTCCTGCAGCTGCCCGGCTGCCATGGGGTGCCGCAGTAGCCATTGGGCTACCCCTGTACCCGTGGCGTCCAGGCTGCTCAGGATTGGGCTGCCCACTGGACCAATGGTCTGACTCGGTATAAAGCGGTTTCCTACATACTTTCCTACATACTGAACACTGCTGTTCAGTGACACTCAAGCCAGCCTTCCATTCCCCCACCCCACCCCCAGCAATTTCGGACAAAGTTAATTTAAGCAGTATCCTTGTCTTCAGGCCAGAGTCAGGGCAGGCTCTGATTGCGCCTGGGGTGAGGCGGTGACCAAAGACGTCGCTGTGCCCCCCACGCAGCCTCTCCACACCCCCTGCTTCCGGAAGCGTTCCATTTCGGAGTGTAATGGAGACAAAGGCAGGTGGAAGGGCCCAGCTCTGCTCCACTTCTTTCTGCGGTGCACCCAGGTCCCCTCCCCAGCACCCATGGCAGGGGCCACACTATGGGCGTGACACCCCTGCTTCAGCCAGATTTGTTCCCTCCAGCTCAGAATTATCAACGGCAGCTTTCAAACTGGAATGTGCCTCTGCCCTCGCTGGAGATGCCAGGGGCCGAATCTGGCACCTTCGGCATGCAAAGCAGCCGCTCTTCCCCCGAGCCCCGACCCCTCCCTGGCAAAAGCGCCTCGGCATTCATTCATACAGCATCTGGAGAAGTTCAGAGTCCAGCTTATTCCTCACACCTGGGCTGGCTCCTCACTTCTCCACTCTGCATCTCAGGGGCGAGCCAGCACATCACAACAAACTCTGTGTGTGTGTGTGTGTTTTTTAAAGTGCTCTGGCTTTTTGACAGATCCAAGAAAAAAAACACACTAGTTCCTGTGGGCTTCCTGCCCTCGTCCCTTGGAGTCTTAAAATAGCTGTGACCTGTGGAAATCCGTATGTGCGGCCGGGAGCATTCAGCCCTTTCGGGTTCCTCGTGTGCCCCATCTTGTTTGTGTGCCTCAGCGCACGCTTGTGGCAACGCGGGCCGCTCGGATGAAAGGGATCCTCTCCGAACGCGGCAGCAGCGGTCGGCGCATGAGACTGCCGAGGTGCAACTCCTGGGCAGCCCAGAGAAGACCGGCCTGAAAGAGGCTTCCTCCCAGCAGTGTAAACTCCAGGCCCACGTAGGCCGGGCTCCTAGCCCCGAGCGTTTGTTTGGTTTGTTTTTACTTGGAGATGGAACTTGGAAAGGACGCCGGCCTCTGCGCAGGAAGCACCTGCTTTTCAAGTGACGACTGTCTTATCTGACCCAGTCACATCAGGTGGCTTCCTTGTTTACATTAGCAATGGGTCCCAGCGGCCCTCCTGCTTGGGCCGTCATTGGCTTGCTGGCCCGCTCCTTTTTCCAGCTTACTCATTGATCTGAAGAGAAAATCACTCGCAGACTTTCCCAGCAAATAAGGCACAGCCTCCATTTCCGGGTGTGTGGTGTTGTTGTTTTTTCCAGGGGGAGAGTGGGGTCAGAGCTCTGGCAGGCCTTGGAGGGAGGGGCAAGACACAGCCGCCGCAGGGCACAAGAGAGCCGTCCAGCGGCAGAGAGGACGGGGAATGTTGCCAGACCCACACAAGAGGCTGATTAAAGCGCTTGCCCAACCTTGTAGGGAAGTGGGAATCCCACGTTTTAGACCGGGACCCACTTTTAAGAATGGCACTCAGGTCGGGACCCACTGAAAGTGATGTCATTAACCCGAAAGTGATGTTGTGGCAGGAAGCGCTGTCATTGTAACATAATAAAATGACACTCCTGAAATGCAAACTGGCATTCTTGGACTTCAGTAATGGTACAACCATGAAACATCCCCGACAGAAAGCAAGATTGGGACAAAAGGTGATGTAAAAGGATGGAAAACTAAATTTTAAAAACACCCAGACTTGAAAATTCAAACTTTTAAACTCACAAAAAGGAAAAGAACACGAGTAAGGTCTGCAGTTTCCAAGATGGCTGATCCCAGATTTCCGCGACCCACCTGATATCAGGTCACGACCCACCAAGTGGGTCCCGACCCACAGTTTGAATAACACTGTTGTGGGGTCTGTGCTTAAAATTCAGCTCAGCTGTGGCATCTTTGATCACATCCCCGCCCCCCCCCCAATAGGCCCTCAGGCTGAGCAGTACTGCCCCGAGGGAGGGAACTCCAAGGGAATAGTTGAGCGGGTTGTGTGACAGCCTGTTTCTAGAGCTGGAGCAGTGAGATCCGCTGGAGCTTTGGGTGCTTTGAAATGTTGAAACCCATTTGAGGGACCACCTCCTTCCACATAATTATACTCTCAGGTCATCTGAAGGGGCCCTTCTGATTGTGCCGCCACCAGGTGGGGTGACGGGGTGGTGGCCAGAAAAAGGGCCTTCTCGGTGGTGGCTCCACAATTGTGGAATTCCCTCCCCTGGGAACAGCTCCCTCTTTAGTGATCTTTCAGTGGGGTCTGAAGCCTTTTTTTAATTTAGGGAAGCATTTTTAGGTTGCTGACGTGCTGCATTTTTTAATTTCTAATTTTTAACTTTGAATGACTATATTTTTTGTTTGAGATCCATTGGGGTCTGCTTGTCTTTAGCATTTTATATCATTGTTTTAATCTTTTTTGTATTGTTTTTGTTCTTTACTTACCGTTTAATGTTTTACGCTGCCTTGGGGGCCCCAGTATGGGGCAGAAAGGCAGGATATAAATGCTGTTGCTGTTGCCAGGCACACAAGTACTAGATTGGAAAAGGTTGCAGCTACAGGGGGAAAAGAAAAAAAATGGGGCACTGAGGCTGTAGCTCTGAGGAAGAGCACATGCCTTCTATACAGAAGGTTTGAGACTTGGTTCCTGGTATCTCCCTGGTAGGTCTGGAAAGACTCCTGCCCCAAGCCCCGGAGAGACACTGCCAATCAGTGCAGACAGTCCCCAAAATAGATAGACCAGTAGTTCCCAAACTGTGGGTTGGGACCCACCAGTGGGTCACGAGACAATTTCAGGTGAGTCATGAAGCATGTAGAGCAGCCATATTGAACATAAGAGAAGATGGGATGCTGGAAAGAAGGTGGGTTTTGTGGTTGTTTTGCTTGTGTCAAGGTTGCACATAGGCTTTTTTCTTTCCGATTCACTTAGCTACTGGAAAATGGCTGAGAAATAACACCACACTGTCCAGGTGACAGCCAATTGCTGTTGTCGACACGTCCTGCAGGCAGGTTCTCTGGCAACACTGCTTCTCTGGATTAAGCGCTGCAGGATATAAAGGAGAGTTGTAAACCTATGTGAAGCAGGGCTGGCCTTAAGCCAATGTGACCAATACCATCACCTTGGGCCCCGCCCTTCGGGGACGACGACTCTGCACCATATTGCCTGCCACTGCAGCTGGGATATCTATGAACTGTAAGTCAGTGGGGCGAGCAGAGCAGCTTTCCCTTGGGCCCTCCCACCAGCCCCTGCCTCCGAGCTGCCCAAAATGGACCTCCTGGAAGCAGTCGGCGGTGATGTCATCATGTCACCACCAACTATTTCCATGTGCTGTATGTGGCTCCACAAGCACTTTTCTTGATGAGTGAGGGGGGGGGCCTGTGGGGAAGGAGGGAGGGCTGTGAGAATGCCCTGCTTTGGGCCCCACCACTCCTAGAGCTGGCCCTGACAGGAAGTTGCACACTCCTGGAGCCCAGCAGGTAGGCCAGAGCCTTCCCATGTGCTCCAGAGCACCGAGAAGATGCTGATGATGGAGATTAGGTGGCAGGGAGGCAGGAGGGGGTTGGGGAGGAACAGGGGCAGGGAAGGACATAAAGAGCAGTGATGGGACGAAGGAGGACAGAATGGGGCGGGGGCAGGGGATGGGCACGTCGGGGAAGGCCTCATTGCCTCTTTATTCGTGTGCTGTTTTCTCCCTGAGAGTCCCCCACTAAAGTCATTAAATAGCTGACCCTCATGTTGTGATTGTAATGTAGTGGCCATTGCGCAAGGCTCCCATTCCATACACTCTGGCCCGGATTTTTGCACTCTGGCATATTCAGGACAGAGCAGTTAGAAGAAAAAAAGAACTATGCCATTGTTGGGGGCTGCTGCCAAGAAACGGAAAGTCACGAAAACGAAAACTTGGAGTTAGTGAAGTGCACCAGCCGGGCTGTGACCCACCAAGACCCCCATTCAAATCCCTTCCAGGCCAGGAGTACCAGCCTCTCAGTGACCCCCTCCCCACAATATGGGGATAGTAGTAGTAGCCTACTACTAAGTACGGCGTCTTAAGGATTCCTGAAACAATGTATGTGAAATTCTTTGAATATTCCAGTGCAGGCATTGTTAGGACATTGTTCAGACCGCATCTTTCAGTGCTCCTTCTCTCATCCCTTCCTCTCCCTCCTCTGAGCTTAAGGACTTCCTGAACGTGTCATTCTGGCAAAAGGCAACGTGTGCCCCAGGCCCCCTCTCGGCACTCCTGCCTGCCTGACAGCGCTGAAGCGTTTTCCAGTAAACGGCATCATTCGGCTGTCATGCTGGAGGCCTCTGGCTTTCAACAGCAATTCCCCATGTCTTCTTCCAGCGCTGTCTCTCGGGCACATCAAGAGGCAGGAGACAGGTCCGTATTCTCCTACGGATCAACACTGAAGCATCCACACCTGGCTTTGCGCCAAAGAGATGCTGTCTGACAGCTGCCGCTGAACCGCCCTGTAATACACATGTAGAACTGCCCTGATCTGTTGTATCAAAAATCAAATGTATTGATCACGCATACATAGATATTAAAAAAAAAACTTTATGTACAAAACAGTCATCTTACCTTCTCGAGAGACGTCTACGTTTCCTTCTGAAACGTGTGTGGATTTGTAAGCCATGCTCAGAATTATATTTAGGAAGGGGAGAGTAATTGTCCCTCTTCACCCCTGCACAGTCTTTCTGGTAGCTGTTGCTGGTGGTCTGCCTTTTTTTTAGATTGTGAACCCTTTGGGACAGGGAGCCATTTAGTTTTATTATTATTACTATTTGCTTGTAGACCACTTTGTGAACTTCGTGTTGAAAAGCGGTATATAAGTACCTGTTGATTGATTGAAGTATCTCTCTCTTTACTTTCCCCCACAACCTACCTGCCGACCAAGTTCTGAATTAGGTGGTTCTTTTGATCATCGGAATTTGCCTCTCCAGGAACAATCAATCAACACTATTTTTATACCGCTTTTCAACACAAGTTCACAAAACGGTTTACAGGCAAATAATAATAATGAAGTTAAATGGCTCCCGTCCCAAAAGGGCTCACAATCTAAAAAAAAAATGCAGACCATCACCAGCAACAGCCACTAGAAAGACACTGTGCAGGGGTAAATAGGGACAATTACTCTTCCCTGCTCAATGTAAGAGGGACACCACTTGAAAAAGTGCCTCTTGCCCAGTTAGCAGGGGTTGAAAGTTTGAAATTTTAAGAAGTGTTTATTGCACCAGGCAAAGAGGAGCCATGAGATCACAATGGGGCTGAATATTCATTATGCTAATCAAATGTTAATGAGTTACAGAGACAGCGCAGTTGGCCCAGCTTGGTGCTCCTGTTCTCTCTTGCTTTATCTTTGGCCTTCTGCAGCAAGGGGGAAAGGGACAGTCTCTCGGAAGACGGTGGACACAACGCCAAAGTAAAACCACTGTTTATTTAACATGACTTGGAAACTCATAAGCACTGTCCCAGAGACAAGAGACAGCTGGGGTATGGTTCACGTCCAGCCACTTTCTACGCTTTTTTTTCATGCTGGTATTTCGTTTTGCTGGAGGATGGAGGACAATTAGGCTGTTGGTCCAAGGTAGAGGTTGACCATATTGGAGGGCTCAGGTTCATTGCCCAACCCTTTTGTATGAGAAACCGTGCCTAAGAAGCAGTAGCACAGCTAGAGCGGGGGACGGTAAATAGTGCAGGCGCTGCAATGCGCCGTGCAAGCAGCACCTCCCACTCGCCCTCTGAGCCATTCCATGCAGCAATGGCAACGCGCAGAAGATGCCGTTTGGTTCGGCGTATGCCTTTGCATATGGCTCAGACTGCCTACACGGCTGGTTGTGGCACCTGCAATACTTACAGTGCTGCCCCCTGCAGCTATGCTACTGACCTGATTTTGCATAGGCAATTCCCTACCGAAGGAGAATGCCGAGATGCCAAGAGGGGCCAGGACTCTGGCAATGTTTTAAAGAGGACAACCCAGATGGCATCGACAGTGAAAATGCTCTTCATTGCAAGGCAGGGGCGTAGCTAATGAACGGGTAGCCCACTGCAGAGGGCAAAATGTTGCCCTGGAAGTGACATCACAACAGGAAGTGAAGTCACAGTTGTATTTTTGTTTTCTCTGGTTTTTTCCACCATAACTAAGAATAAAGATATTGCATTCTGGTTTGTTCCCTTGCATTCTGCATTAAATTACCTTTCTAATGATGTATAACATGAGGGTATTATTCATACATGCCAAGGTTTTTCAGAATTTTGGCCACTAGTGTCAAGCTCAACTTGTTGCCCCCCTAAAGCTTGTTGCCCGGTGCAATTGCACCCCCCTGCACTTCTTTAGCTACGCCCGTTACAAGGGCTTAGAGTGACTTCTGCGTGAGACTTGCTAGTGGTGGGGGCAGACAGCTTTCGCTGAGCCAGATGGATCAAGGATATCCTTGACATCCCTCGTCAGTAATGATAACGAAGGGCCATGTGGCATAATTGTCACCTCTAAGAGACGCATAATACTTGTGGCTTTTTTGGCCTGCTGCACAGCATTGCCATTTCACCACATTGGCAATGTAAGCAAACAATAGTAAACCGCAGGGTAACATGCATACGATCAACAGAAGCAAAAGGTTTGGGGCTGTACCTGAAACCTGAGACGCCCCCACCTTTTGTGTCTCCAGTTCCAGATAATGCCCTGGTGTCAAATCCTTTGTATTATGGATATGCAACAGAGAAAGGCCGAATAAGATAAAACACTGCACAATGCTGAAATTCTACCCATCAGGCATATCCCCCCCTCTCTCTGAGCACAATACTCTTCTTTCCACAAGTCGATGTGCCTTTCTGTTTCTGACAAAGCACCCATGTGCTTTCATGCGCTTATTGCTTTATAAGTGCATCTAAAATTCACAGTGTTCAGAATTGCGGCAGCAAGAGCTTAAGAACCATGAACAGAATCTAGCATATTCTTTTAACCTAAAATGAGTTGTTTTGATTATTTATTTATTTTAAAGATTTTTACCCCGCCTTTCTGCCTAAAAAGGCATTCAAGGCGGCATTACAAAAAACAATTAAAAACAGAATAAATACATCATAATTTAAAACAGTGATTAAAAACAATATAAAAATACAATATACAAGTACAACTGTTATCCCCTGGATCGGGTGCAAAAAAAAAAAAAAGAATATAAAGAATACAAGACCAGCCAGCCTGTCAGCAACTAAAAGCCTGTTTAAACAAGAAGGTCTTCAGTCCCCACCGAAATACCGCCAACGAGGGATCAGTTCTTAACTCTAAGGGGAGGGTATTCCAAAGTTGGGGTGCCACCGCCGAGAAGGCTCTCCTGCTGGCCGCCACCCCTCTCACCTCTCCTGGTGGCGGCACAGTCAAAAGAGCCCCCCCAGATGACCTCAGAGTATGGGTAGGATTATATGGAAGGAGGCGGTCCCTCAAATACCCTGGGCCCGAGCCGTAAAGGGCTTTAAAGGTCAACACCAGCACTTTGAATTTGGCCCGGAACAGAACCGGCAGCCAGTGTAGTCGCCGAAGCAACGGCTCGACAGAGTCAAACCGCTGTGCCCCAGCAACCACCCGAGCAGCCGCGTTCTGTACTAGTTGTAATTTCCAGACCGTCTTCAAAGGCAGCCCCACGTAGAGCGCATTGCAATAGTCTAATCTAGATGTCACTAGGGCATGGGTCACTGTGGCCAGGTCCGCACAGCTCAGGTACGGTCGCAGCTGGCGGATCAGCCGAAGCTGAGCAAAGGCTCCCCTGGCCACTGCTGACACCTGAGACTCCAGGTGCAGTTGTGAATCCAGGAGAACCCCCAAGCTGCGAACCTGCTCCTTCAGAGGGAGTGCAACCCCATTCAGAGCAGGGCGATAATCCAATACCCGAGCTGTGGATTTCCGGACCAAGAGCACCTCTGTCTTATCTGGATTTAATTTCAGCTTGTTCGCCCGCATCCAGCCCCCAACTGCCTCCAGACAACGATTCAGGACCAGAATCAGGGGGAAAGGAGAGATAAAGTTGGGTGTCATCAGCATATTGATGACACCCCACCCCAAACCCCCAGATGACCTCTCCCAGTGGTTTCATGTAGATGTTAAACAGCATGGGGGATAAGATAGACCCTTGTGGCACCCCAAACTTAAGAGGTCGGGGTGCCGAACAAGCGTCCCCCAGCACCACCTTCTGGGATCTGTCAGCCAGGAAGGAGCGGAACCACTGCCAAACAGTGCCTCCAAGCCCCAAACCAGCCAGCCGACCCAGAAGGACACCATGGTCGATGGTGTCGAAGGCCGCTGAGAGGTCCAGCAGGACTAACAGGGACGCACTCCCCCTGTCCATTCCTCGGCGTAGGTCATCCACCAAGGCGACCAAGGCAGTCTCCGTCCCGAACCCCGGCCTGAAGCCAGATTGGAATGGGTCCAGATAATCCGTTTCCTCCAGCACCCTCTGCAGTTGGGACGCCACCACCTGCTCAATCACCTTGCCCAGAAATGGGATATTTGAGACTGGCCGAAAGTTATTTAAATTAGTGGGATCCAGGGAGGGCTTCTTCAGGAGGGGGCGAACTATCACCTGCTTCAAAGCAGGTGGCAGCACCCCCTCCCTCAGAGATGAATTCACCACCCTCCCCATCCACTCGGCCAGCCCTCCCCGGGCAGCTCTAATTAGCCATGCCGGGCAAGGGTTGAGCGGGCAAGCAGCAGGTCTCACACTCCAGAGAATCCTGTCCACATCCTCAGGTTCTACAAGCTGAAAAGAATCCCAAATAATAGGATAGACAGATTCCCCAGGGACATCACTAGAAATGCCCACAGCGGCGTCCAAGTCGCGTCCAAGTGGTGTGAGGGATAGGATTAGCACTTCTAGGAAGGAGGCAGGGCAAGGGAGAAACCATTGGCTCAATCCTATCTGGACCTTGCTCCACTGGAACTCACGTTCTGACAATATAAGGCACCACCCTTACGGTGGTGTGAAAGCTGGGCCACTGTTGCGGACTTCTGGGCTGCTGCCACCAATGGGTGACAGTACAAAAAGCAGCAGCTCCCAAAACCTCCGCTGGTGCTGGTAAGTTGGCAACAGAGGTGTGTCCCTAATGGACCCCTAATGGCAGGAGATGAACCCCTAGTGGCAGGAATTTGTGCTAGGATCCTATCCCCTATTTCCTAGGCCATCCCACTTGTTCTCCACCTTGCAAAATAGCTGGTAGGTCCAAAGATCCCCACAGTAGCCTATCAGGGGGCAGGTAAAAGTACTTTTTATTGCCTCCTGCAGGCTGTCTGCTCACCCCACCACCGCTGGTGATGGTGTGAGGGATAGGATTGGCGCATTAAAACCCGTATAGCTCTCCTCACTGGGAAAATGATGTTCTGCCAAATTCCCAGCTGGGCCTCCCCAAGGGCCCTAATGCCCACACTAGACTAACTAGTTACACCTCCAGAGCGGCCTCAGAGATGGCTGCCATGGCTGCCATGCCCCTGGAGCACACCCAGGCAGGAGGGAGGGGGTTCAGTCACCCACTGGGCCCCCTCCTCTCTTCCAGCAGCTTTGCTTGGGATCACCGGCTGGCCAGCCTCCTCCAGACTGCCCTCCTCACCAGCTTAGCTCCAGATACCCTAACTTGGCACCACAAAACCCCACCACCAAACAATAGGCAGTCAGCTTGCCTAAACCACACCTGCCTGGGTGTGCTCCAGGGGCATGGCAGCCATACAACAGTTACTCCCCACAATGACCTTTCCTTATCCAATCCGCTCGCTTGCTTGCTTGCTTGCTTGCTTGCTTGCTTGCTTGCTTGCCTGCCTGCCTGCCTGCCTGCCTGCCTGCCTGCCTGCCTCTAACTTACTGCAGCTCCTGCTTCCAACTTTATACAATCAGTATCTGTTGCTGGGCAGGCTTTAATTCATCAGCCACACCCATCTGCACCTGTGCTAACCTCCCTTCCTAGCCAGGGCCCTCATCAGCCTACCTAGGCTGCAGCTGTGCTCCCGAGGCTTGCAGAAGCTCTGGGATTAACCCTGTAATCCCTGGCTGATATGGACAAGAGGCCACTGCTGATACCATTTCCTAACTCCTGGGGGTATCTCCTGCCTTTCCCAATACAAATGATTCGTTCATTTCAGTTTCCTTTGGTTGTGTCCCTGTCCTGAAGAAATGGACCAGAGATGGAAGTGAAAAAATGTTCCTCCAAGCCTGGAACAGATTTTCAGGAGCACAAGACAGGGAGTTGATGAAGGCATGGGAAGCTTCACTTGCAGCCACTCACAGCTTTTAGGATCCAAAGCAATAATTTTCCAAAATTATGTTAACATAATTTCCATTTAGTTCATCCTACAAGCACCATAAAAATAGTGGGTTGTTGTCCATCAGAAATGAACCACAATGTGCTGGAGAACAGAAATGTTGATAAGCCATGTTCTCTTAACAAGGGGATTCCTTACCAGCACCTTTTAAAAGATCTATGAATCTTTTAAAAGCTTGAATTCACTACACATTTTCAGGAGTGTGACACTGAGTTTACATTTGTTCATTACGTAAAATGTTTCTATTTCACTTAGTATCCAAAATTCTCAAGGAGATTAAAATGCAATAGAATCGTCCATCTGGCTACCAAGAGATTCTGATAGGAGGCTGTCAGGTTAATGCTACCCCTTGCAACTCCTGACTCCCAGCACTTGTGCCCTTATGGGGGGGCATAGTGCTAAGTTTTCCAAGGAGCCTTACCTTGCAGGCATAGTATTGAGGCATTGCTTTCCCCATGAGAACGGCAAGGGAGAGGAGCGATTTACACGGCAAGGTAAGGCTCCTTGCAAAACTTAGAGCTTTGCCCCCCCTGTAGAGATGCTGCAGACTCCCAGCATCAGAGGCAACAGGCACTAGTGTGTGTGTGTGTGTGTGTGTGGGGAAGTCCCCCCACCCCAGTCCTACAATGTTCCAACTAAACTGCCACTTTGCTACTGAGTTTGAGTTGTGACATTTCCCTGCACTAGAAATGGCTGCCAAAGCAAGCAGGTGACACAGGCCAAAGGCCCATCTAGTCCAGCTCCCTGTATCTCACAGCGGCCCACCAGGTGGCCCCAGGGAGGCATGAGACAACAAGATGCTTGCATCCTGTTGCCACTCCCTTGCACCCGGTACTCTGAAGTAGCCTACTACTAATGTAAGGAGGTTGCACAATCCATCATGGCCTATAGCCCACGATGGACTTTTCTTCCAGAAATCTGTCCAATCCCCTCTTAAAGGCATCTAGGCCAGATGTCATCACCACCTCCTGTGGCAAGGAATTCCACAGATTAACTACCCGTTGGGTGTTGGAGCTCAGTGGCGTGCAGTGTGGGGGTGGACGGTGAGGCATCAGCGCCCCACTGGGGAGCTTCGAAAAGCACCTCCGCCACTGCTGAACCGGTGAGTGTGCTGGTTGTGAGTGTTTGCACACTCACAGGTTCATCAGTGGCGCTTTTTTTAAAACCCTGGTGGAGCATTGCCGCCTCACCTTCCGCCCCCACACTGCATGCTGCTTTAGGGTCTCAGCATCCAACTATCTGATTGGCGGATGAGTTACAGCAGAAGGCTCCAAATGATGGCCTGTAAGCCTCATCTGTCCCACCAACACATTTTGATCAACCTGCTGAGCCAAGTGGCATTATAATTACATGACCTTCCCACTCCTTCCTCTTCTTCCCCCATCCCCACCCACAATTGCCGGCATGGGCTGCGCCCACTGAGAGAGAGAGAGAGAGAGAGAGAGAGAGAGAGAGAGAGAGAGAGCGAGCGAGCGAGCGCACAAGCAGCCACACAGCTGCAAATATTTTGCAACCATTTTTCTTCCATTGTGAACATTCTTAGAATTACATGCAAAATATATCTATTCTTCTCTGTAATTCATCCACTCCAGCCCATCAGAAGAACAAAACTGTGTGATGTGGCCTTGGCAAGTCTGGGGGTCTCTGGGCTGGAGTAGCAACCAAAAACATCTGGGAGCCAGAAGAGCTCGGCCAGAAGCAGTGTGCACGACTTTGAAGCCAGGAGACCAAACTGCTGGCTTGATCCCCATCGTGGGCCTCAGCTGGTCCATCTTCCTGCTCATCTTTGTCTTCCTCCTCTGAAAGAGCTTGACTGTGTGTGACAAGGGACAGGGCAACTGCACACAGGACTTCCCTAGTGAAGCAGCAGTTTCAGCAGGGGCAGCTTGGTGGGAGCAAACCTGAAACCTTCCTGCACATCCAATAAGCATATACAGGCGTGCCTCGGTATCCGCTGGGGTTCCGTTCCAGACACCACCATGGATAACTGAAACCGCGGATACTGGAGAGGCCTTTTTAAAGAGAGAAGAATATCAGTGGTTTTGCTGCAACAAGGTTAAAAAAGTGATTTGTTTAATGTTCCCCTTTCTTTTTAACAGGCATTCCGGTATCCATGGATAACTGAAACCATGGATACCAAATCAGGGCGCAATCCTAGCTGCACCCTAGGGGCAACACCTCTGCGCACACAGCGCTGCCACGCGGGTGCTGTTTAGGACGCCTGCACCAGCGCTGTGTTTGCAGGGCTGATGCTGGCAGCGGCGTCGGCCCTGTGGCACTGGCAGAAGCTGGCGCCATGCCACTCCTGTGCCAGCCGAGTTCATCTGGTGCAAGAGCAGTTCCGGACAGCATGAGGGAGGGTGGGAGGGTTTTCCGGGTGGGGTGGATGGGCCGGGATTCATGCCGGTCTAGGGAGGGAGGTGGAGTTGGGATGTGGCCGTTAGGCGTCATCCAATCTCTTGTCCCCAGGCTGCACGGCCCCAAATCGGGCCATGCAGCATCCTCAGCTCTGTGCCTGCTAAATAAACAGGTGCAGAACCAAGGAGCCCATTGGGGCGGCTGGCGCCTTTCCCGGCATAAGGACACAAATGTGCCCTTGCCCTGTGGAGGCTCCGCCCTGCTCCCAAGCTGTGCCCTGTACAGCATAGGCCCTCCAGCCTGCCTGTTTCAGCACAGTCGATCCCGGGGCACACCTGTACTAATGGAGAGTTTTCTGCAACAGGAGGGACAGAGCAGCTGGTTAGCCTTAACCTGGTGATGCTCTCATTCATACAGTTAATGGGGCATCATTATCTGGATTGCTCACAAACCGTTTCCGCTCTTCTGAATGATGGCAATCCCATTCAGCCACGAGCGCAAGCAGGACGTGGATGATAAAAAGCACTTGCTTTTTGCCCAAGCACACCTCCGCAATGAGCACTGGGAGGCCAGCTGTGGGAACTGGGGAAACGTGCGCTGGCCACACGGTGGTCCCGCTCAGGTTTGGGAATTGGCAAGCGACTTGAGCAAGTCACGACATCCAGCAAATGAATGCCATGAGAGTCAGAAGGATTAAAAGAGTGAACCAGTGGCGCAAATAAAGAAGTGCAGGGGGGTGCAATTGCACCAAGCAATGAGCTTGGGGGAGGGGGAGCAACAAGCTGAGCTTGATACTAGTGGCCCAAATCGTGATAACCTTGGTATGTATGAATAATACCATTGTGTTATATTTCATTTGATGCCGCATTCAATGCAGAATGCAATGAAACAAACCAGAGTGTCATCTCTTCATTCTATCAAAAGCTATGGCCAAAAAAACCAAGAACATGCTAATACAACTGTGACGTCACTTCCTGTTGTGACATCACTTCCAGGGCATCATTTTGGCCCCCTGCACCGGGCTACACTTTCATTAGCTACTCCAGTGGAGTGAACCTGATCCCAAATATACAGCTGCCAAAAAAAACCCCGCACCATGCTCAACTATCAGGCCGACTTCCCTGGGGTCCGGCTGCCTTTTCGAGGGAGATTGTGCTGTGTCAGTGAATGAAGGAAAGCATTGCACTTTCCAACACCCCCACCCCTCACCGAAAAGCGAAGGCCGTTCTGAGACCAAGCGTCCTCCTGCCCGTGCAAGCTCAGCTTGCAAGCTCAGCATCGTGCAACGAGAAACCAGATCCCTCCATCGCAATCTGCTGAGGACGGATGCTTCCCAGTGGAGCTTTTCCAGCTGGGGCATCTCTCAGTGGTGTCCTCTTTAACGCTGCTGTCCTCAGGATGCCTCTTGGCTCTGACAGCCGCTGGAGGAAGGCGGGCGTGCTCGTACAGCCCAGTCCGCTGCCTCCGTGCAAACAGAAACCAGAACCAGAGTCAACAGCCAGCACCGGAAAAGGCTGCTTGGAACGCCGCAGCGAAGCGCCGGACGGCTTGCCTGCCTTCTCCCGGCCTGCGCGTTGCCACTTGCCTCGCTCCCTCTGAAGCCCTTTGTGCAGCAAACCTGCTTGCTGCCCTCTGGGTGACGAGCGCTTTGCCGGGCTGCGATGCTGGTGGCCGCTGTGCACAGCGCTGCTTCTTCAGCGGCCCGGCCCCCCTCCTGCGCCTCGTGTTTGTTTTGGCTTGGCAGGGACGCTGCTGCCATCTGGGGCAGAGTTCAGGGCATCACCAGAAAGTGAACGTCTGTAGCTGTTTGTATTAGCACAACAATAGCAGTTCCCACTCGGCCTGCCACACTCTGCCCTGTGAACCCTCCTCGGCAGGGCAAGGAAGGAGGGGGGGGGGCTGCTTCCTCTGACCTCTCCCCTCTGGCTTCTGAAGTCATGGCCCTCCCAAACTGATTTTCCTCCGATCACAATGAGGATCTCATAGTCTGAGCTCAGAAAACCATTCTAGGATCAACCGCCTCTCTATCTCGCAATCGTTTTCCCTAAATCGTCTTCCCGTTGCGTGGGGGTGGGGGTGGGGGCTTTGAAGCTCAGAGATTATGCATCACTTTATGATCGTGGAGATAGGCAAGATAATAATTTCTGTCTCTTATCTTCGGGTCTTTCCAAGTGAGTGCTTTATTGCACACCAATGCACAGTTCTTACTCTGTACTCGTGGGAGATTCAGGGTGCAAGCCTAACCTGGAGTTAGGCCAGCACAGTTTGGCTGGCACAAGGGACACCGTAAAGTGTGTTCGGACCACTCTCAGAGTCAGAGGCCGGCACACGGAAATATGCCATTCTCCCTGACTCCGAGAGTAGTCCAAACATACTTTCCCGTTTCACTTGTGCCAGCCAAACTTTGCTGCCTTAACTGTGCCAGCCTAACTCCAGGTTAGGATTGCGCCCTCTGGCAAGTTTTCCCAGGCTCACACATCGGTTGTGGAGTGATTGCACTTCCCCAACACTCAAAGCAGAATCCAGCCAAGGGCTGGCTGGGAAAGTGCAACGTTCCGCCCTCCCCTTGTCACAGCTGATAAATTGATTGCAGGTTGAAGTGCTGTGTGGGCTACAGTCACTCACATACATTTCATGGGGGTCTATTGGCTACGGTCCATGATGTCACTGATGATGAGAAATGCCTGCCTCCTCTTTCTTGCCTACAGTACTCCATTTTCTGAACTGTTCAGCAAGGATTATTTTCTAATGCAGTGGTTCTCAAACTTTTTAGCAGCAGGACTCACTTTTTATAATGATAATCAGGACCAACCAGAAGTGATGTAATGGCCGGAAGTGCCGTCATTGTGACGCCAGAACCTGCAGGCTGCTTTCCTGAGAATGCAGCAATCAGTTGGGTTATTGTTCCGCCAAATCCCATCCTGCAACAGAGAACTTAAAGTTAGGAAAGACAAGTGTTCCGCCAAATTCCCTGCTGGGCCTCCCCAAGGACCTCAATGCCCACATTAGGCTAACTAGTTTCCCCACAGAGCAGCCTCAGAGATAGGCAAGAGGGAGGGGTTCAGTCACCCACTGGGCCTCCTCTTTTTCAGCAGCTTTTGTTTGGGGTCACAGGCTGGTCAGCCTCCTCCAGACTGCCCTCATCACTGGCTTTGCTCAAAATGCCCCACCACCAAACAATAGGCAGCCAGCTTGTCCCAGCTACAACTGCCTCCTCCACTGGTGGCTCCAGAGGTGTGGCAGCCAAACAACTGTTTCCCACAGTCATTCCCCACAATGAGCTTACCTTAGCCAGTCAGTCCATCCATCCATCCAGTCCTTCAGGTCATCCATCCATCCATCCATCCATCCATCCATCCATCCATCCCCTGCCTGGTGCTAATCCACCTTTCCTTTAGTAAGCCAAACAGCACCCACCTGGTGCCCTCCTAGGACCTTCCCAGGTCCCATCCCAGATTCCCAAGTACCTTCTCCATCTCCCATCCCAGCTTTATACCTAGGCCAATATACTGAGGCCAATCAGTGGGCAGTCTTTAATTCATCAGCCACGCCCATCTGCACCTGTGCAAGGCTTGCAAATACCTTCTGGGATTAACCCTATAATCCCTGGTTTATCTGGGACAAGGGGCCTTTGCTGATACCACTCCCTGTCCTTGGGTTGGCTCCTGCCTTTTCCAATACAGTTATTTCTCAGCCATTTTCCAACAGCAAAAGCAATTTATAACCTTGGCACAAGCAAAACAACCACACAGCCCTCCCCCTTTCCAGCATCTCATCTTCCCATATTTTCAATATGGCTGCTCTAGGTGCTTGGCGACCCCCCTGAAATTGGCTCGCATCCCACTGCTGGGTCCTGACCCACAGTGTGGGAACCGTTGTTCTAATGCAAAATGCACATATGTGTGGAGATGGACGTTGTGAATTGCCAGGAACTCATTTTCACCCTGACGGCATCCCTGTTGGTGGAACTTCGGGTAATTAAAAAAGGGGTTGAGAATAAAACAGCCAAAATTATCATGCCCTTGTACAAATGGATGGTAAGGCCACATCCAGAGTATTGTGTACAGTTCTGGTTGCTGCATCTCAAAAAGGACATAGTGGAGCTGGAAAAGGTGCAGAAGAGAGCGACAAAAATGATTACAGGGCTGGGGCACCTCCCTTAAGAAGAAAGACTGCAGCGTTTGGGGCTCTTCAGTCTGGACAAAAGGCGCCTGAGGTGGGACATGATTGAGACATACAAAATTATGCACGGGAGAGATAGAGTTGATAGAGGGATGTTCTTTTCCCTCTCACACAATACCAGAACCAGGGGACATCTACTGAAATTGAGCATTGGGACAGTTACAACAGATAAAAGGAAATACGTTTTTTACCCAGCGGGTAATTAAGCTATGGAACCCTTTGCCACAGGAGATGGTGATGGCATCTGGCCTAGATGCCTTTAAAAGGGGACTGGACAGATTTCTGGAGGAAAGGTCCATCGTGGGCTATAGGCCATGATGGGTTGGGCAACCTCCTTACATTAATAGTAGGCTACTTCAGAATGCCAGGTGCAAGGGAGAGGCAGCAGAGTGCAGGCATCTTGTTGTCTCGTGTGCTCTCTGAGGCAGCTGGTGGGCCACTGTGAAGTACAGGAAGCTGGACTAGATGGGCCTTTGGCCTGATCCAGTGGGGCTCTTCTTATGTTCTTAACATGTGACTCCCTCTTAAAAAAAAAATCAGCCATGCCCCACAGCATACCTCGCCCACCTCCTGCAAGGTTTCCTCTCCCCTCAACTCATGTACCAGAAGCCACTATTATTCTATTTGCACCAGTAGTGTCATTCATTAACCAGGAGATGGAATGCGAGGCGGGACTTACCGCCTGATTGGCTGCTCGGTTCTGACGTGTCGCTGCCTTGCCAAGCGCCAAGCGGGCACCCCTGGCCTCGGAGGGGGTGCCCGCTTGCCTGGGTGGCACGCTGGGTGCTCAGGAGAGCCGCGGAGGGGCGTGCCACCCGGAAGGAGTCCCCGCGGCGGAACGGCAGGCGGCGACGCATCACGGGCTCCCTGTCAATCAAGGGGTAAGTCCCGCCTCGCGTTCCGTCTCCTGGTTAATGAATGACACTACTGATTTGCACCCTAAAAATCCCCTCCCCACCCCCAGTATTTTCTATCATTCAGAACGGCCAGGTCTTTTCCTTTGTGGTTTGCTGCTAGCGCATGTCAATCCACACCTCGTTCACAACTGGCATTCCTTTGAGCTAGGCATTAGTTATTTGTTCTTTCAGGTGTGATGTGGGGTAGGACCTGCCCTGCACGACTCCCAAAGCGTTTGAGTTCATCGCAGTGGCTTCCAAGTGTTTCCCAGCCCGGGGCTGCGTGTGAGAACTTGCCAGGCGCACAAAGACGGACTGGAGGAATGAGACCCGGATGCCTGCACAGAGAATCTCACTCACTGCCTTGGCCCACAGCGGACTCTCTCGGCCAGCATTGTTGCCACTGGCTTGGCTTGCCAGGATTTCTGACAAGGGGATTTCCCCACCCGCCTTGGAGATGGCAGGGCTGAGTGTGAGGCCTTCTGCATGTGCCCAACAGCTCCTGCATCAAGTTGTTGTTTAGTCGCTAAGTTGTGTCCGACTCTTCGCAACCCCATGGACCACAGCACGCCAGGCCTCCCTGTCCTCCACTAACTTCCGGAGTTCGCCCAATTTCATGCTCATCGCTTTGGTGACACTGTCTAACCATCTCATCCTCTGCCGCCCCCTTCTCCTTTTGCCTTCCATCTTTCCCAGCATGAGGGTCTTTTCTAAAGAGTCCTCTCTTCTCATGAGGTGGCCAAAGTACTTGAGCTTCAGCTTCAGGATTTGTCCTTCCAGGGAGCAATCAGGCTTGACTTCCTGGAGGATTGACCGATTGGATCTCCTTGCAGTCCAAGGGACTCTCAAGAGTCTTCTCCAACACCATAATTCAAAAGCATCTATTCTTCGGCGCTCTGCCTTCCTTATGGTCCAGCTCTCACAGCCATACATTGCTACTGGGAAAACCATCGCTTTGACTATGCGAACCTTGGTTGGCAGGGTGATGTCTCGGCTTTTTATTAAGTTGTCTAGGTTCACGATAGCTTTTCTCCCAAGAAGTAAACGTCTTTTAATTTCGTGGCTGCGGTCACCATCTGCGGTGATCTTGGAGCCCAGGAAAATAAACTCTGTCACTGCTTCCATTTCTTCCCC
>JAJKFI010000007.1:22462647-22480202 GCA_029204185.1 Lerista edwardsae
CTGTGGAATACTGTTGCAACTGTTGGGTCAGTTTAAAATTGTCTGAGGCCTCAAAAAGGGCTTTTTTCATGTCCCTTCCTGCCACGACCTCACTTCCGGCTTATGACGTCACTTCCGGTGGGCGGGTCCCGACACGTGCCAATCAAAAGTGAGTACCTGTTCTTAAATCATTTAGATGACACCACTGCTTGTATTACACTTTCTGGCTTTCAAAGTGCTTCACACAGAAGCACCATCCCCCTTCCGATGGCTGCAGCCCTGAGAACCAACTTCTAACAGGTCACCAGCAGTGGGATCCAGGGACACTGAGAGCCAGCCTCAAAAATGTCTTTGCTGCTGATTTCTCCTTCCATCACTCACTGCACTGCAGGCGGAGGCTTGGCCTTCCCCGCACAAGGACTGGCTACGGCAGTGAGGAAGCAGAGAGGCTTACACAGCAAGGTAAGGCACCTTGCAAAACATAGTGCCCCTCCCCCTTCCTTCCTCCCCCTTCCAGCTACCCCAGTTTATTTACTGAACATAACAAGGAAAGTAAATGTTCACAATTTTTGTATAGGCATTATTAAGAATATTTATAGACTTCCTTTTGGACACCCCCCCCCCAAAAAAAAAAAAACAACCACCACCACCACCAGTTCACAAAGCAATTTACATAGCAAAAGAAGTCACAAGATGACTTCCTGCTAACTGGGCAAGAGGCACTTTTTCAAGTGCTGTTCCTCTTATATTTAGCAGGGGGAGAGGAAATGTCCCTCTTCACCCCAGCACAGTGTCTTTCTCGTGGCGGCTGCTGCTGGTGGTCTGCATTTTTTAATATTGTGTGAGCCCTTTTGAAACAGGTAGCCATTTAACTTTATTATTATTATTGGCCTGTAAACCACTTTTTGATTGATTGATTGATTGATTGATTGATTGATTGATTGATTGATTGATTGATTGAAGATGGATCTCTGACCCAAGGAGCTCATGGTTTAAATAGAAACATACGGCAGACAGCAATCACCACCCACTGGGAGGGAAGTTGTGCTGTGATGAATAGGAACTATTGCTCTCCTACTAAATATAAGCAGCGGGAGGGCACTAAGCCCCTTGGTCCTACCCTAATTATCAGGGAGCTCTGTTTAATGGCATGACTGATCCAAAAGACATCACACAGGAGAGAAATCCCACCAAGGAGTGAAGTGTCATCTCAAGCCTAAACTCAGCACATAGGATCACGCTCATGGACATTTTCCATAGCATTGCTATTTGCAGTGCCATACTAAGAATTCGTTAATGGTCTTCTTTTTAATCACACATTTCCACGAAACAACAAGATGAGATGCCAAATTAAATCGGGTAGGAAGGTATACTTCCTGTTTATAAAAATATCCTTCCTGACTGGAAGAGTTCTCTTCCTGCACGCATTTGTCCCTACAGATCAGCTGAAATTCCCAAGCCAATTTCCATGAAGATGACTCTTGGCTCACTTTGGGGGCTTATTAGCTCCCAGACAGGATTTGCTACGATACCCACAGAATCGTCTATAACTGTTCATCCTGCATTTTTGGTGCATGAAAACATCGCAAAACTGACAACGCAATTCTGCTGCTGGGAGATGCGAGAACTTCACTGACCCAATACCCACTCAGTACTATGGAGTCTCTTGCATATTGTTAAATGGGGAAAAGAAACACCCCCTTCGTCCCACCCAATGTGCACTCGCAACTTAGCTCAACTGGGAAGTGTACTTCATCTTTGTGGCACTGCTTAGTGCACTTAGTGCAACTGGAGGTCTGCATTATTAAATATCTGGCATGGTGTCGAGGGCCAGGAAAATAAATAAATAAATAAATTCAAAATTAAAATAAATACAATAGAGATGGAACTTAGATGAATAAATGAATGGGCTCAAAGTTCCAGGATTTCTCCCAGCTCCACCACAGAAATATAGCACACACTTTAATGACCTCCCCTTCCCCCACCCCACAAGCAGCTGACTTAAATGTGCTGGAGTAAATATCTCAGAACCAGCAGATCACAGGAAAGGACACAGAGCGAGTTCTGAGGGCCAGGGAGGCCTCCCTGACCCTCGGAAAGCTATCAGAGGGAGGCCTTCAGAGGGCCTAAAAACATCACTTCTGGGCAGTGGTGGAATCTACCTGCGCTAACAACCGGAACGCAGGAAGTAGCTACCAGGACCGACTGCAGTGGGTGGAGCCAGCCCTTCACAGAACAACCAGAATGGCGTTCCGGAGCGTCCTGGCTACATGACATCACTGTTTCTGGGTCTTTGGGGAAACCAGGAAGTGATAATTTTTGGCCTTCTGAAGGCATTCTGAGGGCTGGGGAGGCTGACCTCAGAATACTGTCTGCACACATCCAGTTTGCGATCGGCTCAGAGTTGTGAATCGGAGCTCATTTCTGCAGTGCGGAGGGTCACAGAGGAGGCTGGAAGTCTCCAGCGCTGAGGTCCCTTTCCATGCCCCTGTACTGGAAAGGACAGGAGATACCCCGAGGATAGGGAGTGGTATCAGCAAAGGCCCCTTGTCCCAGATAAACCAGGGATTATAGGCAGTAGTGCTATCCAGCCGGACTCCCCAAGTCTTTGGCGTTGCCTTAAGACACCTGTGGAATAGCCAGGCTTGAAGTCCCACCTGCCTGCGGGGATTCAAACACTGTTGAAGTCCTGTTGCCACTGGGAGGCCCATCGTCCGCCGCTTCCTCCTCTCTCGCTTAATTCCCTTCCCTTTCCTGCCGCAGAATGACTGCAGGCCTCCAGTGGTGAGGTCACCTTCCCGCTTTGAGAGCCTGGTGGAATGAATTGCTGATTAATCTGCTATCTTGCCTTCCATCACAATAATGCTCGTTTTCTGCCATTTCTGGCTGTTGTACAGGGGAACCGATGACCTCATCACGCCGGCATTCATCACTTTTATTGCCATACAGTGTCAGGACGTGACTCGCTGGTGGAAAGCGGATCACGTTGAATAATGTTCACCCCGAGCGTTTGGATAACGTATGCTTGGTCTTTGGACGTTTATTCTGCTCTCGTGGGCAGCCACAGAACGACAAGCTTCGAAATGTTCTGCTTCTTGATTGTGAAGTGGTTTCCATTTACATTATGATTTTCTTCTATTGGAAGATGGATGCCCCATCATTGTGCACAAACATGCCCCAAGTAGCTGATACCAAGAGTGACAAAATATCCACTTACTTTTGTTTTGATGGTCTTCTGTGCATTTGTCCTTTCCATTGTAAGCTGCTTGATGGGGGTCTTCCTTGCTCAGGAAGGAAGGGAAAAGGTAAGAACACAAATACAGTTTGTGCACCTAAAGCACATTTTAGGGAATTCCTTGCAATCCAGTACTGTGTGCTTTTTACGTAGGGCGGGTCTTATGGCCAAATTGGGCCACAGACTGGGGCAGGGAGCGGAGTGCCCACCACCAAAGGCAGCACATCACTCCAGCATAGACTCTCCTGTGTGTGCATGTGTGGGTGTGCATGTGCACGTGCATGTGTAATGAGGTCAAACATATTTTGGGGTATATCTTAATTAATTTTGAGCCCAGTCCTATGCACATCTACTCAGGAGTAAGTCTCATTTTAGTTAATGGGGCTTACTCCTTGCAGTAAAACTGGCTTTGCAGAGGCACCACACCCATCGGGCTCGGTATAGCGGCTGCCATGGACGCTGGTGAGGGAGCTGGGCGCACTGCAGAGGGAAGCAATGCAGAGTGAGGCCCCCCTGCCTTCCCTTGGCTCTGTTACACTCTGAGGTGGGGTGATTCCAGAAGCAGGGGGGGCATGGTGAGGTTGCGCGGAGGGCACGGGGATGTCTTTTGTCACCGCCCCGCCGCAGGCGCAATCAGATCCTGCTCTGGCTCTGTGACCTTGAATCTCACTCATGACCTTCCAGCTGTATTCTAGAATAACAGAACTAAATAGCAATACATTATTTTTGCAACTAATATCAACATAGCAGCAAACACAAAGCGAAGCAGGTCTTCAAAGCAGGACACTGATAGCAAATCTCCTTTTTAACAGGCTCCCGGAGGCATCCAATGGGCCATTGTGAGATAAAAGAAGCTGGACTAGATGAGCCTTTGGTCTGATCCAGCAGATATACTGTATGTTCTTACGTAGAACAATGTGATTTAGTGTGCAATCCTATATCCCCGTTGCGCCGGTGCTATGCTCTTGCGCCGCCTGAATGCTGTTGCAAACACTCCATCAAGCTGCTGCGAGCATCAGCAGTGCCGGCCTTGCGCCAGTCGAGCATCAGTGGCGCTCGGTCAGGCCAGGGCCTCCACAAGGGCGTGCCAGGGGCATAACTGGGCGGTGCTGTGGGCGGTGATGCAGGACGGCTGTAGTGCCACATCCTAAAGCCCATCCCTGTCCAGGGTGGCCCCAAAATAACTTGCAGTTTCTCTCCAGAAGCATCTCATTTTCCATTTCCAGTTTTTCTCTTTCATCTCAGCTGGCAGGATTCAGTCTGTGTACATACCAGGTGCTTTTGGAGTTTGCCCGGCGGTGCAGCCCAAACAGTTCGGAGAGACGGCACTGCTGCTGACGTTTCTCGTGCTGATAATGAAACCAGCTGGAGGGTGGAGCTGGAGTTTCATTTTACTCGAAGCCCTCTTCGTGAAGAGCCTCTTCTTTGTACTAGTGAACTTTGCTCCTGTTCGTGGCACCTACTGTACACTTTCCTGACAGAGGATAGAAGGAAACAGAGCTCAGCCCTTAGAAAGCCATTGGCTATTGCCTCAAGGCTTTCCGTGAAAAGCTACTCTTTAGTGTCCTGGTGGCCGTGGGAATTCACCCAGAACGCCAAAGGATACACATCTCACAACAGATTTGACTTTCCGTGATGTTTGTCTGGTTTCATTCCTGGCCAGGAATGAAAGTAAGACCCCCCAGTTGCTCGTGTGTTCCCCAGTATTTCTATTCTGTTCTACAATCTAAGAGGGGTGATCCTGTGGGGGTCGGTGCTCAGGAGCAAACCTGCAGGGGTGCACCCAGTGATGGGATTTAGGGGGTTCGCCCAGGTTCTGTAGAACCAATTGTTAAATGGCTGGGCCCCACCCACTCGCTTACCTCGGCTGGCTTTGGTTTTTTAGATAGTGTCACTGAAGCAACGAACATGAAATTGGACGAACTCCGGAAGCTAGGGGAGGACAGGGAGGCCTGGCGTGCTGTGGTCCATGGGGTCGCGAAGAGTCGGACACGACTTAGCGACTGAACAACAACAATGACGTCATAGAACCGGTTGTTAATTTATTTGAATCCCACCACTGGGTGCACCCCCCAGCAGGTGCCACCCTCCTCAGCCTCGCATGGCTCGGGCCACCCATCCCTTCAAGAAGGGGCGGACAGCCCTTTGGAGCGTGCCAGGTTGCTCTGAGAAGCCACAGAAGCCACTTCTCGGAGCAGCCAGACACGCTCCAAAGCGCTGCTCGCCCTTTCTCGGGGTGGTGGGGCAGCATTTCCGAGCCACGCCAGGTCGCTCCGGGAAGAGGCTTCCAGAGCTAGACGCAGCAAAGGCTTCTTCCCGGAGCAGCTTCATGCTCCTTCTCAGTGGCGGGGGGCAGGCAGGCAGGGGATGGCCAGCGTTGCTCCCCCCCCCCCGCCCAGCACCCGAGGCATTTGCACTCGTTGCCTCCCAGGGCCACCATTGCAATCTAATATTAGTAAGGTTTTCAGGAATTCTATTTCTAACTTCTTTCTATTCCTAATTGATTACTGATGACCACCCAACTTCAGCACAAGTTATAAACATAAACCAGTGATGTCATGCAGGGGGTACGCGGGGGTACGCGAGTACCGGTTTCTAGGATTATGGCTGGCCCCGCCCATTCGCCCGCCCACTCGTCGACTCCGCCCCCTGCAACGTTTGAATTTCCTGCATGTTTGAGTTGCCTGCATGTTCTCAGAGCCAGCCAGGCAGGCAGGCAGGCAGCGAGCGGAGACTTTCCTTTCCTTGCCACTGAAAAATGAGTTGCTCTGGGGTTTTGGAACTGTTGGGTCACTTTAACATGATGCCACGCCTCCTTAACATGTTCTGGGGGTGCTGTGGAATACTGTTGCAACTGTTGGGTCAGTTTAAAATCATCTGAGGCCTCAAAAAGGGCTTTTTTCATGTCACTTCCTGCCACAACCTCACTTCCGGCTTATGACATCACTTCCAGTGGGCGGGTCCCGACACGTGCCAATCAAAAGTGAGTACCTGTTCTTAATCATTTAGATGACACCACTGACATAAACCCAAATCAATATCCCTCAAAGAGGAAGGTGGAAATTGGATCTCATCCTCAGGGACTCGCAAGCGCTATCCAAGAGGCCCTGGTGACAGTCACACAGTACGATACACCATGGGTGTCAGAGTTTAACAAAGTGTCTCCCGAATCCTACATTCCCTAAGAAAAAGGAAAGACGGACATGCAATCTCACAAAATGCTTTGTTCAGTGAGACAAGAATTAAAAGGACTTTGATGTTACGTTCTCTTTTGTTCTGAATCATATCGTGCTGATTACAAAAAAAAGATCAAAGGAGAACTTGTTCGTTCATCTAACAGTGCAATTCCGGCTGCTCCATAGTGTTGACGCAATGTCGTGGCGTCGCCATGACGTCACTAGCGCCGACGCGGGGGTGCTGAGCAGCACCCCCGCGTTGGCGCTAGTGCTCTCAGGCCAACTCTGTGAATAGCGTCACCCTGAGAGCACCGACGTCGAGCCTCCCTCATGCTGACAGAAGCCGATTCGTGTGAGGGAGGCTCCGTTTTGTTCTGGGACAGGGATTGGCCAGGGGGAGGGAGATTGTGGGCAGCGGGAGGGCGGGCTCCAGATTCAGCCATATGGCTGAATCCTAAGCCTGTCCAGGAGGCCGCACAGCCCTGATTCAGGCCGTGAGTTAACCCCTGCTAACTGGACAAGAGGCACTTTTCCAAGCGGTGCTCCTCTTATATTGAGCAGGGGGAGAGTAATTGTCCCTCTTCACTTCCACGCAGTGTCTTTCTAGTGGCTGTTGCTGGTGGTGGTCTGCATTTTTTTTTTTTTAAGATTGTGAGCCCTCTTGGGACAGGGAGCCATTTAACTTCATTATTATTATTTGCCTGTAAACCGCTTTGTGAACATGTGTTGAAAAGCGGTATAAAGATACGATTGATTGATTGATTGATTGATTGATTGATTGATTGATTGATTAGGTCTCCTGCGCCTGCTCGCACCCTTCCCCCCCCAGGCGAGGAGGCGCCCCCTCCGAGGCCAGGGACGGCCGCGGGGCGAGCGGAACGAAAGCAGAAGTGCATGGACAGGCTGCCAATCAAACGGTAGTCCCGTCTAAGTCCCGCCCTCTGTTCCCCCAGGTCGTTTGTAGATCCCATTGCTGGCTGTAAGACCACCAGAACGTCAAGCCAGCATTGTCCATTTCAACCGTACTGGCCTCTTTGAGGGAGGCCTTCAAGGGAGCACGCCCCCCCCCCGCCTTCTTGTTTGGGCTGAGAATTGTTGGCAGCTCCACGGCTGGCAGCAGCACAAAACCAATTCAGCACAGTTTACGCAATTCAGTTTTTAACTAGACAGCCATAAAACAAAATAGAAACAAGTTGATCCTATAAGCAAAGCCTGAATTCGGGCTCCTGGAGTGCTACTGATGAAAAACTAGTATAAATATTGCCACAACACATGTCGAGGTTTGCTGCCATCCCGTGGAATATGTGAAAGGGCACCCCCTTCTGATCCACCTGCGTGGGTTTGCATTCAAAGGCTGGCAGCGCAATCCTACTGCGTGCCTTGTGTCGATGCTACGTCATAGTGTCGAAGCAAGGGGTGGAGCGCCGATGCGGGGGCGCCGATCAACACCCCTGCATTGGCGCTCAAGCAACAGGACCGGTGCTGCAGGCCCACGCTGAAGCCACCTGGCGCGAGGGAGGCTCCGCGCAGAGGTGGAAGCACAATTGGTGGCGGGAGGGAGCTTGTAGGTGGGGAGAAGGCGGGGAGAGGGTGGGCCACCTCCTAAGCTCATTTGGGAGGCCGCTCAGCCCCGATTTGAGCCGCGCAGTCTCCTCAGATCTGCGCTTTCTATTTAGCAGGTGCAAATCTGAGGAGCCCATAGAGGAGGGCGGAGCCTCCCCTACGGTAAGGGAGTGCATGCTTCCTTCCGCGGGGAGGCTCCAGCCTCTCCCAAGCAGCATCGGATATGGTGCTGGCCCATCAGCCTCGCCAGTCCGGCGCTGCTTAGGATTGAGCCCTAAATCTCCACTGCTCAGTGTTCTCTCCTCGCTCTTTTCTCTGTATTTGCAGGAAAAATATTCCGGACTCCCAAGAGTGTTTTCGCTCTGTGTCGTGAATGGGGGCACTTTGGGTGCTCAATAGGGTGCTGGCTAGGCGGTCAGCTTGCCCATCTCCACTATTTGGCCCCTTTTCACCTGCACATCCTCAGCAGAGCTTGGCTAAGATGTGGACTGGAAATGCCCAATATAACCATGATCCCAGTGGGCAATGGCCAGCACCCTGCCAAATTTGGCACCTGCCATTCCATTGGTAGAGGGACGTGGTGGCGCAGCGGGTTAAACCGCTGCTGCTGGGCTTTCCGACCGGGAGGTTGGGAGTTCAAGACTGCACGACGGAGTGAGCTCCTGTCGCTTGTCCCAGCTCCTGCCAACCTAGCAGTTTGAAAGCACCTAAAAATGTAAGTAGATAAATAGGACCACTTTGGTGGGAAGGTAACGGCGTCATGCCAGCCACATGACCACGGAAGCTTGTCCTCGGACAAAAATGCCGGCTCTCTAGGCTTAGAAACGGAGATGAGCACCGCCCCCTACAATCGGTCACGACTAGACCATTCGGTTGTGGGGAAACCTTTACCTTTTTATTCCATTGGTTCCATTGGACCACAGCTAAGGGGAGGCTGACGCCAGGTTTCCCACCTTGGGATTGAACAACCAGAACAGTTGGAGCCTTACCAATTGGAGCACCATCAAAGCAGCTCCTAGCTAATGTGAAACTGGGCTCATTTGTTCCAGCTCTAATATAAACAAAGGTTGCCAGCACAGTGTAACCACACCTCCAGCCCCCTGGAGGTGAATGAGGAAATTTCATCTAACACTTCTAGGCAGAGTTGTTACAACCCAATCTGATCCACTGCCTTAAGTCCCAGTCTGGTGCGGCAAAAGCCGTGCCACTGTTGTGCATTTTGGCGACACTCACGCAAACAGAGGAGGCCCAGTGCATTGCACCACTAGCTCACCATACCCCACACTAGAGCAGGTAAGATGGAAGCAGAAGAAGTTTCAGGGGCAGTATGGGGGAGAATATTAGGGGTAGCTGCACACACCCAGATCCAGACATGTCATGTAGTGGGTACGCGGGGGTATGCAAGTGCCCATTCCTAAGATTAGGGCTGGCCCCGCCCATTCACCCATCCATTCATCGACTCCGTCAGCGCTCCGCTCTGCCCCTGCATGTTTGAATTGCCTGCACGTTTGAGTTGCCTGCACGTTCTCACAGCCAGCCAGGCAGGCAGCGGAGCGAGGGAGACCGACAGCAGCAGCAGTGTGAGCAGGTAGGCTGCCTGGGGCTCCCTCCCGAGGAGGTGCGGCGGTTCCTGGGGGTGGTTCCTGGGTTCCGGCTATGACCTCACTTCCAGTGGGCAGGCCCCGACACAAGTGCCAATCAAAAGTGAGCACCTGTTGCTAAATCATTTAGATGCCATTATCACCTTTTCCCAGCCCTACACAATCCCTAAGGCTCCTTGGACTCAAACAGCATGAAGTTGCCCTAGAATTTTCCATCATTCAAGATAAGGCAGAGAACAAAACAGTGTGAACTGGGGCTTACAGGTGGCTCCACGCTGCTTTATGGAGGTGTCATATTTTCAGACACGAGACTTTCCTCTAAAAATAATCTTCTGTAAGCCTGCAATTCTTGCCAGATGTCCAACCCAAATCAATTAGGCAACAGATTTCCCTCACACACACTGGAGAAGCTCAATTTCCCTGAAAAGCATGTCCAAAGTAGCAGCAATCCATTGCAGTTGACTTTAAAGTCAATTCTGGAAAACTATTCCCTAGAGAAATGCCAGGGAATCCCAAGCACCGTTTCCTATGGAAGGGCTTGAATACTAAAAGCCTTTTGACGACTAAACGGCTCCCAAGTCCCCACCATTTCCTCAGGAAACGAAGACAAATAGGATCACAAAGTCTGCTCAGGCCCTCACTTCCTCCGCACCGGAACACGTGTTCCTTTCTGCTTTGTCCGGAGCGTTCTGAAATTTCTGCATGAATCATACCAATGCCCTAATACAAGGCATTGCCCTGAGGTAGTTTCGCTCATTTCAGCTGACTGGAATAGAAGCGCCACAGCTCTAGTTCAGGAACGTACACGAGGTAGTCTGAATTCAGCTGTCGAAGCTCTTTGGCTGGCAAAAATATTGGACTGAGCAGATACTGCCGTCGGTTGCATGTAAGGCCATGAATTCTTACAGGGCTGTGGAAAGACCAGAGTCCTCATCCAATCAGAGCACAATCCTAACCTGGAGCTAGGCCGGCACAGTTAGGCCAGAAAGGTTTGGCCAGCACAAGGGCCACCATAAAGCGCGTTTGGACCACTCTTGGAGTCAGGGAGGATGGTGCACGTCTATGTGCTGGCCTCTCTGACTCCAAGAGTGGTCCAAACATACTTTACGGTGTCCCTTGTGCTGGCCAAACTTTGCTGGCCTACCTGAGCTGGCCTGACTCCAAGTTAGGATTGCGCCCTCAGGCTGGCTGTTCCGTTTCCTAATCCTTGCTACAACCATAAGGGTCTGCAGTGGGCCCAACAAATAATAGGAGGCACTGCAAGAGAGGTCTTGGAAATGAGTTTGCATTTTGCATTGTTTGTTACATTTATATCCCATCGCTCTCAAGGTGGTGTCTATCCTCTTTGCCACAGGAGGAGGTGATGGCATCTGGTCTAGATGCCTTTAAGAGGGGATTGGACCGACTTCTGGAGGAAAGGTCCATCGTGGGCTATAGGCAATGATGGATTGTGCAACCTCCTTACAAAGGTGGTGGGCTACTTCAGAGTACCGGTTGCAAGGGAGTGGCAACAGGATGCAAGCATCTTGTTGTCTCATGCCTCCCTGGGGCACCTGGTGGGCTGCTGTGAGATACAGGAAGCTGGACTAGATGGGCCTTTGGCCTGATCCAGCTGGGCTCTTCTTATGTTCTTATGTTCTATCCAGGTGATCTCCCCTTCAAGCATTGTCCAGAGTCACACCTGCTTTGTTTCTGCACCATTTGTTTCACATGCCTTCAAATCCTAACACATTAGAAGGGAAAGCTTCCTTCGTATTTTGATGTTTGCCTTTTCTTTCTTTTTCAATAAAAGGAAAAATAGTATGGTTCAGTGGCAGAGCTACAGGGGGCATATGTACTGCAGGTGCCACAATGCGCCATGCAAGTGGCCCCACCCAGTTGCTCCGGCAGTGTGTGGGAGGGGCCACTTACATGGCGCATTGTGTCACCTGCTGTACTTACTGTGATGCCCCCCCCGTATCTATACCCCTGATAGTTCCAATGAAAGAGCAATTTAAAAATAACCACATGGGAACGTAAGAGACGTTCTGTGAAGCTTGAGAATTGCGGGGAGGATTTTCCTCTCTAGAATTTGCACCCTTTCTCATGAGAGGCTCTGTATCTTTAAGGACTGCAAAACGGAAATGGTGGTGGCACATGCTGAGTGATTGCCTGTCGTGCTCTGGCTAAAGTCTTGGGACCTCGGTCTGGAAGAAATGTAGCAGCTCTTCCTGAAAGTTCCTGACAGGGAAAATAAGCCCGCTCAGACAAGTGGTGCAATGAGCCTCATTGAATGAGGCTTTATTGACGTAAATTAGTCGCAATGCGAGTCTTTGTCACCCTTTGCAATGTGCTCAGAACAGGCGGGATTCTTGAAGACCTTAATGAGCACAGAGTTTCCAGCTTTCCCACTATCATTTCCCACCAAGCTTTTCCACACTTGGCAGAGGATGCGCCATTTCCTATTCATATGAAGTATGCAGGTTGGATTACTCTGCTACAGAGCAATATTTCTCAAACTGTGGGTTGGGACCTACTTAGTGCGTTGTGACCTGATGTGGGGGGGGGGTCACAGAAAGTTGGGAGCAGCCATCTAGGAAGCTGCATTTACCCTTGCTATACTCCTTTTGTAAGTGTTCAGAGTTTAAATTTTCAAGTAAGAGTTTTTTAAAAAAACGTTGTTCTTAGTTCAGTGCTTTTACATCATATTTTGTCCTAATCTTGCTTTCTGCCAGGGATGCTTCAAGGTTGTGCCTTTGCTGCAGTCCAAGAATGCCAGTTTGCATTCCAGGAGTGTCATTTGATTACGTCACAATGATGGCACTTCCTGCTTGATGATGTCACTTCTGGCTATGACATCACTTCCAGGTTAATGACATCACTTCCAGTGGGTCCCGACATGAGTGTCACTCTAAAAAGTGTGTTTTTAAATGCTTGAGAACCACTAAAATATTTGAGAACCACCGATATAGAGTATCACAGCCAATTGTAGAGTTGGCCACACCCAGAGACGTCATCCGGGCGCACCAGGAACCAGAACGCCTGGATGATTGACAGCCCTCCGCCCCATGGCGGAGGGCAGCCACACCTCCCTGTGCCTCACAGCGCCCAAATCGCTCCATTTCAGAGCGATTCGGGATGCGAGGGAGGGAGGGCGGGCCCAGGAGCAGCTCGCCCGTCCTCGGGAGAGGCGGCGCGGCCCGGGCCCATCCACAGAACTGGTGGAACGGCGTACCGGGCCGTTCCGCCAGGATGACACCACTGGCCACACCCATCTGAGTGAAACACTGGGGAGAACATAAAAGGACGTTCAGATTCAAGGCTTTGTGAACTCTCTCATGTTTTCTATGGCCCCCTCCTTCAGTTACATGTTCAGCATAGGAACTACTGCAGTGCAGACCCAGCCCATGCAGCTGAGGTAAAGGGAGAATCCCTGGGCCAGACAGAAAGAGCCCAGGCTTTGGCCTGTTCCCAAAATACCCCTTTTGTGTGGGTTACTCATTACTCCAAAGGCATGGCGAGAAGCTGTGCTACAGTAGCTCCCAGGCCACAATTATAACAACTGGCCTGCTTGGCCTGCACATTCGTTCATTATTATGATGGAAGAGGGGCATTTGTAATGTGAGTGAGCATTCTGGGTGTTTTAAGCATTGCAAATTGGCTGAAGCAAGAGCTGTGTTAAAGTGACAATCCATCCCGTGTCCACTTACCTGGCAGAAAGCTCCACTGAACCCAGCACAGCTGACTTTCAAGGAAGCTTGTAAGCTTCTTGGTAAGAAAAAACGCACAAGAGTTAGCAAAGTCCCTCCCATATCCCCGGCCGAGCATGCATGTCGCATTCGTAGTCAGCAGTTCTGGGAGCCAAAGAAGAGCATCTCCTGGCACAACCTTCAAAATCGCCCTCCGTTTGTCTCAGGTGAAACAAGAATAGCAGCTTGCTTGGAAAGCCGCAGGAATGCAAAGTGACGGGCCTGGAGCTGCAGGAAAATGAGCAATGCCTTTGCTCTTCCATGGGGCCCATGCAGGACAAAAGAAAGCCCTCTTATATAAACATGAATCACTCTGATAAGATAGGCAGATTGACCCCAAGCCTGGGGCACAAGTAGGGGGGTTGGGGTGGGGCTGCCACTTTGTCATACAACTCCTCTGGCCCTTAAAACCACCTAGTTGTTAAGATCTGTCACTGCAATTGATAATATTATTTCGGAGGTGAGGACAGGGTTTGACAGCCAAGGACTTTTCTGCAGAAGAGGCATTCCACTATTTACAGACGAATCAAACCAATTCCCCCTTCTCCATTACTATTCTTTAATTTTTTTTTTTAGCTCACCTCCTCCCTGGGGAGACTCCATGTGGCTTACAAAATGAAGCAATGATCAAGAGCATCCCTGGGTATGAACTGAAAAGAATTGCAAATTGCTGATGTCCACCTAAGAGGGTCATCTGATTGGCTGAGCTTGGACCACTGGCCACCCTGTTCCACCCTGTTTGGCTCCCCAATGGGGGGGGGGCAAATGACAAGTTCACTAGGAGGGCTGGCCAGAATCCCTTGTCTCTGAACTACAAGTAGGAAGACAGAGAATAACCATAACATGTCTGGGATGCCCAGATGACCACGGGCTTGCGACCAATGTTCCACTAATTTTTTTCTACAGTGGCTGAGTGGGTATGCCCTCACTATCCAGACAGATGACATCATCATTGTTAAAATTTTGGTCCAGGGAGGAGGAAGAACTGACAGACTGGCAGAGAGGCTCAAACACTGCCATCACGTACACAATTCAGTCCACCAGCCTGAACTCTTGAAGCCCTCTGCAGTATGAGTGAACTGACTTGCATTGCATTGTGCTGCAAGGCATGAATCAGATCTGGGACAGATGTATGTCTGTCTCAGATGAGGGAGTAGCAATGAGATGCAGGCATCTTGTTGTCTTGTGTGCTTCCTGAGGCATCTGGTAGGCCACTGTGAGATACAGGAAGCTGAACTAGATGGGCCTTTGGCCTGATCCAGCGGGGGTCTTCTTATGTTCTTATCTCTCCAAGTGGTTTCATGCAGATATTGAAAAGCAGGTGAGACAAGACAGAAACATGTGGGACACCATTAAGCCAATGGCTACAGCATCAAGCAGGAACCCTTCCATACATGTTCTCCTTATATTTGATTCCACTATTTGGGCAGGAGAAGAAATCCATAGTGACTTCCTCAGTATGACAGCGATTGCACCATTTCAGGATGACAGCACTCTTGGAGAAAATGAAAGAATAACAGTACATATTGATAATTAAGATGTGGCAAAACAGAAGCTGAGTCAGGGTAAATATCACTGGTGATAATAGAGATAAACCTAAAGGTAAGCAAACATCTTCCTCTGGAAATGGACACCAAATGCCACACTTAGGGCACAATCCTAACCTGGAGTTAGGCCAACATAGTTAGGCCAGCAAAGTTTGGCCGGCACAAGGGGCACCGTAAAGTATGTTTGGACCACTCTCGGAATCAGAGAGGCCGGCACACAGACATGCACCATCCTCCCTGCCTCTGAGAAGGGTCCAAACGCACTTTATGGTGGCCCTTGTGCCAGCCAAACTTTGCTGGCCTAACTGTGCCAGACTAACTTCAGGTTAGGATTGTGCCCTTAACAACACAATGCTTGGGAAAGGACTTGCAGGGGAGCACTGATGTACAGAGGGAAGCAGTGCCAGGTTGTGGGCCTCCATGGGGTGTGCGCGCGTGTGTGTGTGTGTGCGTGCGTGCGTGCGTGTGTGTGTGTGTGTGTGTGTGTGTTAGTGCATGCGTGCGTGCTCTCTCCTCATTCTGGTGGTACATGGGCAAGGGGTTGGCCTGGCCAGATGGTTGATTTCTGGCGCCACTCCTGAGATGAATCATTAAGCACAGCCCTTGCCACTCACCCATTTTCCCTTGCAACCCCCCACCACATGACCATTAACCAGCCAAACTGTGAGAAACATCTTTGCTAAGAAGCTGTGTCCTGCTGCCTTTAGGATCCTCACGGGCAGTGCAATCCTAGCGCGCCCCTTGCGTCAATGTGACGTCATCACGTCGACGCAAGGGGTGGAGCTCCAGCACACGGGTGCTGAGCAGCACCCCCGCATCGGCGCTGCATCTCTGAAGCCAACGCTGTTCGCAGTTTCGGCTTCAGAGCGCCGATGGAGCGCCTCCCTTGCGCCAACTGAAGACGGTCAGTGCAAGGGATTCTCCATCCCTTTTTGGGACAGGGATTGGGGGGAGGCTGGAGGCGGGAGGTGAGACTTGGGCGGGACCTGGGTGGTCTTGGGAGGTGGCCATACAGTCACATCCTAAGCCTGTCAGCGAGGCTGTGCGGCCCCGATTTGGGCCGTGCGGTCTCCTCGGATCTGCGCCCGCTCTTTAGCAGGCACAGATCCGAGGAGCACATAGGGGAGGCTAGAGCCTCCCCTACGGTAAGGGAACGCATGCTCCCTTGCTGCTGGGAGGCTCTAGCCCATCCTGAACAGCGTTGGATTTGGCACTGGCCAGCCGGCCTTGCTAATCCAGCACTGTTCAGGATTGCGCCCTCAAAAGCATAAGGTCCTTTGGCTCTTAAAGAAAGGGGAAGACGGAGGAGGGATGAGAGAACTGTTATCTGAGGTAAGTGGGCTGTGGTGATGACGGTCACTGGGACTTGGATCTCTGTGGGAGGCAAGCCAGCTTGGGTTCCCGGTGGCCCCTTCACACATCCTTGGGGAACACAAAAACGTCCGCTGAACCGTTTGAACGAAACCCCCAATTGTGTGGATTGGCCCTGACCTTTTTCTTAGTTGGTTTATACAAGAAAACTCTGGCCAGACAGAAAGAAGAATGTGCTCTGACTCCATTCCGCTACACATAATTGTGCTCTAGCACCATCTAGCAAATTCCTGAGGAAGGGCCAATCCTTATATCTTGTGATTCGCTTATGCCAAGAAATATTTAACCTGGTTATCTTATATTGACTCGGGGGTGGGGAACTGCACATCATGAGGTAAACCTGGAGTGACCAGCTCTGAGCTCGTCTCATAATACCAGTGCAGAATCTGGGGAACATCTGCAACAGAGGGGGAGGCACTAACTGTGGTATAGTCAGGGCACAATCCTAACCAATTTTCCAGTGCCAGGGCAAGGGCAATGCAGCGCTGAGGCGAGGGAACAAACATTCCCTTACCTTGAGGAGGCCTCTGTGACTACTATTCCACTGCAAGATGCAGCACATGCCCAATTGGCACTGGTATGAATACTGGAAAGTTGGCTAGGATTGTGCTCTCAGTTGCGTTCCTATGGGGAGGGGGGACATGTAGCACAAATGGTGATGGAAACTTCTCTTCAAACCCCATGCCTTCTAACATTTCACAAGCGAAAAAGAGATTCTTGTGAATATGATTGGCAAGGAAGGAGGGTGGATGATTCTTTGTTTAAAGCTATACGAAGGTCAGGGATTATTCTGTGTGCATGTCAGGAAAAAAAAAAAAACAGGACTTGGGGCATTTCTGTAGAAGTTTGTTGCTCAGCACAATTCAAAGTGCTGCTTTTAACCTTTAATGCCCTATCTGGACTGAGACCAGAGTATGTGAAGGACCTCCTAAAAAGGTAAAGGTAAAGGTTTCCCCACGACCGAATGGTCTAGTCATGACCGACTGTAGGGGGCGGTGCTCATCTCCGTTTCAAAGCTTGTAGAGCCAGCGTTTTGTCCGAGGACAAGCTTCCGTGGTCATGTGGCCGGCGTGACTATATGCTGTAGCACACAGAACGCCGTTACCTTCCCACCGAAGTGGTCCCTATTTATCTACTTGCATTTAGGTACTTTTGAACTGCTAGGTTGGCAGGAGCTGGGACAAGTGACGGGAGCTCACTCCGTCGCGCAGTCTCGAACTCCCAACCATCCAGTCGGAAAGCCCGGCAACAGCGGTTTAACCCGCTGTGCCACCATGTCCCTTGAAGGTCCTCCTACTTCCATGTGAATCAATCAATCAATCAATCAATCAATCAATCAATCAATCAATCAATCA
>JAJKFI010000007.1:22481138-22504217 GCA_029204185.1 Lerista edwardsae
GGCAAGGCAAGGCAAGGCAAGGCAAGGCAAGGCAAGGCAAGGCAAGGCTCTGCTCGCTGCCTGCCTGCCTGCCTGGCTCTGAGAACATGCAGGCAACTCAAACGTGCAGGAAATTCAAATGTTGCAGGGGGTGGAGTCGACAAGTGGGCGGGTGAATGGACGAGGCCAGCCGTAATCCTAGGAACCGGTACTCGCGTACCCCCGCGTACCCCCTGCATGACATCACTGAGTCTGCCCATGTAAACTGCCTTGAATTAAAGCCAGAGGAGCGATCTAATGGCCAAAGAAAAGTGGTATATAAATACTTGCATCATCATCATCATCATCATCATCATCATCATCATCATCATCATCATCATCATCATCATTATTATTATTATTATTATTATTATTATTATTATTATCCTCTTACTCCATGTCAGGCCCAGCAGCCTGACATGCAGAAATGCAGAAGTAATGAGACCTGTGGGCAAATGCTAAAATAGCTATTTTCAGACTCTGACCATTTCTAGCACAGCTCAGCTGTGTGTTTCATAGACCAATCTAGAAGTGTGTCATTTCCACACAGAAGATGACACATAAGCACAGAAGGAGGAAGCGTTTCAACATTTTGCGTTTGGCTGTACGGATGCTGGTCCTCAGCCTGGAATTGCTTGTTTATCTGAAGACATTTTAAAGAGGAGAAATGGAATTCATGAGACTGCAAGAGTGCCTCACAGGGAAAAGCCCAGGGAAGAGGTGCAAACCTCAAAATCAGCACAGTGATGACTCAGGGCTTACTCCAATGTGCAGCTGGGGGAAAATGGGGGAGAGGGAACCAAAGAAATGCATGCAGTTGGGAAAATTGGATTTGATGAGAGAAAAGAGAATGGAACCAACAAATTAAGATGATTACGATTTCCTTTCAATCTTCATAATTTTATACTAATTGTATATTACTGAAAGTAACTATTTGACTAGTCGAAAGCATTTATTATCACTTACGAAACCATGCATTAACAGTATGTGTAAGTATCAATGGTTACATGGCTGTACAAACACAGAGGACTCTATGACTGGGCCATGTGCCACACCATCCTCACATTATTCCAATCAAGTAGAAATGTTACAGAATCATAGAGTTCAAGGCCATCTAGTCCAACTCCCAGCTTGAAGGCGGAAAATTCTCTCTAGAGTATCTCCAAAATATGCCGTGCTTGAAGACCTCCAGTGAAAGAGAGTCCACCACTTCCTTTGGTAATCAGTTTAGGGCGCAATCCTAACCTGAAGTTAGGCTGGCACGAGTTAGGCCAGCAAAGTTTGGCTGGCACAAGGCCCACCATAAAGCACGTTTGGACCACTCTGAGGGCACAATCCTATACAGCACTGGAACAGGCAGGCCGGCGGGCCTGTGCTGTATTCAGCACAGTATCAAGGGGGACTGGAGCCTCCCCTATGGGCTCTTTGGATTTGCGCCCGTGAAATAAAAACTGGAAAAGGTACTTGGCCTATTCTGTGGGAAAACTCTCACAGATAAGGAAATCCAAGTGGGTTTTCCACATGATGTGCTGTTATTCTGTGGGAAATGCCCATTTTTATGTGGCTTTGCACATTTGTGTTGGGCCTCAGTCTGCTTTGCATCTAAGAGGGTCAATCCAATGGTCGCAATATCTCTGTCACCCAACCTTCTGGGGAAGGTTCCTGGCAGATTTATTCTGGCAGATAAAATGTTTTACTGTGTCAGATGAAAATTAATCTCAACAACACATCACATCAGACCTGCTCTCCTAGCGCACTGACTGTTCCCAAGTCCTTGCAACAGATTTGCAAATAGGCAATGAGGGTGATAACTATGTGGTTTTTGAGTAGCTGTCTTCTGAAGAGCTTCTGTGATGACTTTAGAACCTATTTTGCCTACAATATTGTTCATTCCACAGTACTAACAGATCTGCTTTGTCATGTTTCCCCCACCCCAGAATCCTGGTAACTAGAGTTATTTGATGAAATATGGCCCTAGTAGTTTTGCTTAACATTCATCCTGAAAATAAGTACTGGATAACTCGGAAGCATCCTCACAGTGACATTTTAGTCATTGTTAGTTACAATTTCATTCTGCTTTTCCTCCAAGGAACTTAGAAAAGTGTATAAGGGTCATCCCCATCTCCCATTTTATCCTCATAACAATATTGTGAGGTTAACGGCACAATCCTAGCCAACATTCCAGCACTGACATAGCTGTTCCAGTGGGGCATGTGCTGCATCCTGCAGTTGGGGGGCAGTCATGGAGGCCTTCTCAAGGTAAGGGAATGTTTGTTTCCTTAAAAAAGGTAAAGGTTTCCCCACGACCAAATGGTCTAGTCGTGACCAACTGTAGGGGGCAGGGTTCATCTCTGTTTCTAAGCCAAACAGCCGGCATTTGTCAGAGGACAAGCTTCCATGGTCATGTGGCCAGCATGACTATACGCCAAGGCGCATGGAACGCCATTATCTTCCCACCAAAGTGGTACCTATTTATCTACTCGCATTTTTACATGCTTTCGAACTGCTAGGTTGGCAGGAGCTGGGACAAGCGACGGGAGCTCACTCTGACGCATGGTCTTGAACTGCCAAACTTCTGGTCAGCAAGTTCTTGCCTTGGAAAGTTGGTTAGAATTGGGCTTTAAGAACACAATCCTAGCTGAGAATTAGGCCCGTACAAGTTAGGCTAGCAAAGTTTGGCTGGCACAAGGGCCCCCATAAAGCACGTTTGGACCACTCTCAGGGTCAGGGAGGATGGCACACATCTGTGTGCTGGCCTCTCTCACTCCAAAAGTGGTCCAAACATACTTTATGGTGTTCCTTGTGCTGGCCAAACTTTGCTAGCCTAACTTGTGCCAGCCTAAATCCAGGTTAGGATTGCGCCCTAAATCAGACTCTGAGGTAGTGACTGGCTTAGAGTCAACCACCAAGAACTATGGTTGAGTGTATATTTGAACCTGGGTCCATCCAGCCCTAGTCGAATAATCTAACCAAGATGTAGCACTAGGTCCTAATAAATCTTAGTTTTAGAAGAGTATTACCTTACAGTATCTTTTAATTTTTTTCCAATTAGACCAGCATAAAACCAATAATTTTAAATAATTTTTCTCACCTCTGCCCAGAACTACAATATGCAAGATTCTCTCAGAAAATGGAATAGCTTACAAAACCATCTGTAGAATGGATATGTCCTCAATAGCCACTAGCCTAGACAGCACAGATTAGTTCACTTGCTAATGCTATCTTGACAAATCTGTAAACATTATTTCTGATCCCATTGCTAAAAATGAAACATATGTGTAACGTACGAAGTTTATTTGGCTTTTCCCGGATACTGAAAACCTTAATCAGTTCCTGCTCCCAGCATTATGAAGAGTTGCACAGAATCTTGCCCAATATCTGAGCCATTTGCAAACATGATTCACCCAAAGAAAAATAAATAGGAACTGGAAACAGACACGGACATGATGTGACATTGTCCGTATGCAGAGGAAGCTTGTTGAAAAAGTAAGCCTGCCACATGCTTTGTAAAACAAAAAACCAATGCATTCTTCTGTTAGGAAGAGGTAAGCATGGCAGCATTGAACATAAGAACGTAAGAGCCCTGCTGGATCAGGCCAAAGGCCCATCTAGTCCAGCTTCCTGTATCTCACAGCAGCCCACCAAGTGCCCCAGGGAGGCATGAGACAACAAGAAGCTTGCATCCTGTTGCCACTCCCCTGCACCCGGTACTCTGAAGTAGCCCACCACCTTTGTAAGGAGGTTGCACAATCCATCATTGCCTATAGCCCACGATGGACCTTTCCTCCAGAAATCCGTCCAATCCCCTCTTAAAGGCATCAAGACCAGATGCCATCACCACCTCCTGTGGCAAAGAGTTCCACAGATTAACTACCCGCTGGGTAAAAAAGTACTTCCTTTTATCTGTTTTAACTCTCCCAACCCTCAGTTTTAGCGGATGCCCCCTGGTTCTGGTGTTTTGAGAGAGGGAAAAGAACATCCCTTTATCGACTCTATCCCTTCCGTGCATAATTTTGTATGTCTCAATCATGTGCCTTTTTTCTAGACTGAAGAGCCCCAAACGCTGCAGTCTTTCTTCATAAGGGAAGATTATAAACAAGGACTTCAAACAATGAAGACCAGGAGTCATGGGGACACAGAAGTCGCTGCTTAGGGGCCAAATCCTATCCAATTTTCCAGGGCTGGTGCAGCTGCAATGCAGCCCCAAGGTAAGGGAATGTTCTCTTACCCTGAGGAGGAGCTCCTCACTGTAGGATGCAGCCTGCACCCCGTTACACAGCAGCTTCTGTGCTGGAAAGTTGGATAGGATTGGCCCCTAGGGCACAGAAGCCTTCATTTCTTGACCAAGAATGTGTTCCCAAGATTACTAGAAATAACTGCCCCTTTTCAACAACTCTGTACTGTCATATTCACAGTCATGGTGGTAAGAGAGTTTAAAAGAAGAGTTTTCTGGAAGGTTTTTAAGAACATAAGAAGAGCTCCACTGGATCAGGTTAAAGGCCTATCTAGACTAGCTTCTTGTATCTCACCCGATGCCTCAGGGAGCACATGAACAACAGGCTGCCTGCATTCTGTGGCCACTCCCTTGCACCTGGCATTCTGAGGTAAATTTTTCTGGAAGGTTTTTAAGAACATAAGAAGCAGAGGCAGATCTAAGGGAGGGCAAAGCTCTAAGTTTTGCAAGAAGCCTTACCTTGCAGTGGAAATCACTCCTCTCCTGCACCGTTTTAGCCAGTGGTGCCATCTAAATGATTTAACAACAGGTACTCACTTTTGATTGGCACGTGTCGGGACCCGCCCACCGGAAGTGACGTCATAAGCTGGAAGTGAGGTCGTGGCAGGAAGGGACATGAAAAAAAGCCCTTTTTGAGGCCTCAGACAATTTTAAACTGACCCAACAGTTGCAACAGTATTCCACAGCACCCCCAGAACACGTTAAGGAGGCCTGGCATCATGTTAAAGTGACCCGACAGTTCCAAAACCCCAGAGCAGCTCATTTTTCAGTGGCAAGGCAAGGCAAGGCAAGGCTCCACTCCACATGAACTCATGTTTGACCTGCCTGCCTGCCTGGCTCTGAGAACGTGCAGGCAACTCAAACATGAGTTCAATGCAGGAAATGCAGGAAATGCAAACGTTGCAGGGGGCGGAGTCAATGAGTAGGCGGGCGAGTGGGCGGGGCCAACCGTAATCCTAGAAACCGGTACTCGCGTACCCCCGCGTACCCCCTGCATGACATCACTGGTTTTAGCCAATCCTCATAGGGAACAGCAACATCTTGGCATTGCTTACTGGCTACAGCAGCAAGGGAGAGGAGGGATTTACATGACAGGGGAAGGCTTCTTGCAACACTTAGAGCTTTGCCCTCCCTGTAGATCTGCCTCTGATAAGGAGAGCTCCACTGGATCAGGTCAAAGGCCTATCTAGACTAGCTTCCTGTATCTCACCTGATGCCTCAGGGAGCACACAAGACAACAGGCTGCCTGCATTCTGTGGCCACCCCCTTGCACCTGGAATTCTGAGGTAAATTCTGATTGAGTGGCTACTCAAGATTCTCCACAGCATTTCTCTTTGACAGCTGCCAGAACCAGATGATCCTCTTCAGACATGTACTCATAGGAACAGCCCCACTGGATCAGGCTAAGGGCCCATGTAGTCCAGCTATCTGTATCGCACAGTGGCCCACCAGATGCCTCAGGGAGCTCACAAGACAAGATGCCTGCATCCTGTTGCAATTCCCTTGCACCTGGCCTTGCATACTAGCACATGTCTCCTACTTACATTTAGACAACAGCCTTCCTGATTCTGGGGTATATTCTGGGGTATATTCTGAGGGAAAAACACTGGTGGCTAGTTTAGCTTCCTGTATCTCACAATGGCCCACCAGATGCCTCAGGGAGCACATGAGGCAACAAGATGCTTGCATCCTGTAGCCACTCCCTTGCACCTGGCATTCTGAAGTAGCCTACTTCTAATTTCCTTGAGAAATCTGTCCAATCCCATTTTAAAGGCACCTAGGCCAGATGCCATCACCACTGCCTGTGGCAAGGAGTTCCACAGATTAATTACCTACTAGATAAAAAAGTATTCCTTTTATCCATTCTAACTCTCTCAACTCTCAATTTTAGTGGATGTCCCCTGGTTCTGGTATTGTGAGAAAGGGAAAAGAATACCCCCCATCCATAATTTTGTACATCTCAGAGCGCAGTCCTATACTGTGCTAGATTAGCGAGGATGGTGGGCCTGCACCAAATCCAGAGCAGTATCTGGGAGGTTGGCACCTCCCTGCAGCATGGTGCAGATCCGAGGACACCACACTACCCGAAACAGGCCCCAAAGCCCAAGCCCGCTTACATACCGGGCCGTAACGCCTGTCAGCCTGCCCACAGTCCACACAGAACTGCCTGCAGCACCAGTCCCATTACCTTAGCACGGACGCAATCCCATTGCATTGACACTGTGTGGCCTTTAGGATTGCACTTCCCAGCATGTCCCCCCCCCGGCTCCTTTTTTCTAGATTGAAGAGCCCCAAATGCTACAGTCTTGCTTCATAAGGGAGTTGTCCCAGCCCCGTAATCATTTTCGTCGCTCTTGACTAAGTGCAAAGAGGAGAGGTCTATTACAACGAAAGGAGAGCAAAGGAGTGGTGCCACTTTGAGGTCAGGTGGAACCACAGGAGGGGCAGCCGCAGCGCGCCATATAGGTGGCCCCTCCCACTCACCATTGGAGCCATTCCGGGCAGTGATGACAACATGCTTCTGGTGTAAATGGACTGTCATAAATCAAAACCCACAGGCACAGTGATGTCATGCACCCACTACGCACCACTACGTGAGTACCGGTTCCTAGAAGTTGAGCTGGCCCTGCCCACTCGAAGCTGGCCCCATCGGCTGGTTGGCTCAGCAGCTGCGCATGCGTACTGCACGCCTGCAGCCATTGCCTGCACTTTCTGTGAGGAGGCAGGCAGGCAGGCAGTGTGGTGGCGGTGGCATCATGACATCACTTCCGGCTATGACCCCACTTCCTGCCACAACATCACTTCCGGCTTATGACGTCACTTCCGGTGGGCGGACTCCGACAAGTGCCAATCAAAAGTGAGTACCTGTTCCTAAATCATTTGGATGACACCACTGCACAGGCATAACTTTCATATAACCTCAAACACTTTTAAACTTCAAACACTTTCAAACACTTTCAAATGTTAATGAGATGCCAAGTGCATATGTGAACCACTCCAGGAAGCAATTTTTAATTAATTAATTAAAAAGATATATTATAAAATAACCTGACCCCAAAGTGACATAACTTCTTTGCCTTCCTATGTTATTACTAGCACATGTCTCCTACTTACATTTAGACCACAGCCTTCCTGATTTCAGTGGCTCATATAGACCAAATTGGCAAAACAGAGTTTTCAAACAAATAACGAATATTTACAACATATTCGTTAAACATAGAATATGTTAAACATAGAATATTCGTTAAACATAGAATAACATAGAATAAAACATTAACTTGTTGTAGGTTCACCAAATCACTGATAACTACAGTTGCCTTTTTTTAATGCCAGGGCTCCTGTGTGTGTTTAACTGTACAGTTGCTCAGTGGGAAGGAATTCAGCAGCTTTTCAAAGCATGACGTAAAATAATGAAAAGCACAGCACTGTTAGAATTCTACCTGTTTTGCATCTATAAATAGCATAGAAGGTCAACCAGTTCTTCCCCCTGCACCATTGACCAGTGGAAATCCCTGCCACTGGAAATAGAAATAGCCAAAACAAAGACATGGGACATACTAGGCAAAACCAGGAAAGAGGGGGAATACAGAGAGCCTTCAGTATCTGTTCCAGAACACTCTGCAGATACTGAAATCCATGGATAATTAAATCCATAGGGGCTAGCATTCTTGTGGGGTTTTTTCTGTGTGTGTGCAGTGCAGTGCAGTGTTCTTGGGGCATCTCCCCATGGTTGGGGGGTGATGCTGTGTTGCTCATTCTTAGTGGCTTGGCCACTCACTGGTCCTGCACCGCTCCATGCTCCACCCCCTGCTTAATTCACTCGGGCGATGCTTCTCTGGCTACTAGTGGTGGACATGATGATTGGCTCCTTGGATACCACACCAATGACTCGAGGATGTCACATGAATGAAGCATCAGTATCATAGCGATGACACAAGGACATGTCACAGTGATGAAATGCTGACATCTGGATATGATTGGGCCATGGTGGATACGGCTGGCTCTGAAAACAAACTCTCTTAAACAACAGTTCTCAAACGTTTTAGCACCGGGACTCACTTTTTACAATGACAATCCATCCAGGGCCCACCAGAAGTGATGTCATGGCCGGAACTGTCGTCATTGTGACGCCAGAGCTTGTCGCATTCCTGAGAATGCAGCAATCAGTTGGGTTATCTCTCAGCCATTTTCCAACTGCAAAGTGAATCAGAAAGAAAAAAAAGCCAATTTAAAACCTTGACAATTTAAGGTTAACCTAGAATTTAAGCAAAACAACCACACAGCCGTCCTCCTTTCCAGCATCCCTTCTTCCCATATTTTCAATATGGCTGCTCTAGGTGCTTTGCAACCCACCTGAAATTGGCTCGCGACCCACTAGTGGGTCCCAACCCACAGTTTGGAACCACTGCTCTAAAAAACATCGATGTATGGAGGGTAGTTTTGTTCAGTATGTGAAAAGGAGCATAGAGTAGTACAATCAGATGACTTCAGAGGAAATCTATCCTCTGACATTGCTGTGACATTGTAATGCCAGACCTCAAAGGTAATTTGGAACAGGAGAAATACTTGTGCTACCATAGCCGGTAAGTGCATGTTCACTATTCAGGTTGTGACAGAGACAGAATATTTATATTCCAGTAATGGCTGTGCCTTGGGTAAATCGTTCATGAACTAACTGGGGGTGAGAGAGGGACAACTTCCTTGATTTAATTGTGTTTTTGGTTCCGTTTGTGCTGCCTTGCATGTGTGTTCAGGGAAAGGCAGTTTATACATTATTCTCACAAACAAACAAACAAACCTGGACCTCATCAGAAATGGTGCCAAGGACCTGGTTCAAGAAGTCAACATTGTTGAGCCAGTTGGGAACAGCGACCAGAGGGCTGCCAAACGGAACATATTTGCAAGTGGGAAAATTCCAAGGACGTTTGGCACGGTCACGCTCAATTTCAAAAGAGGAAACGGCACAAAAATGAGGGGATGGGTTGAAACAACGCTGAAATGGAGACTCAAAAGAGACAAATCTTGGATGTTTGGAGCTAATCTAAAACCATGATAATAAAATCCAGGGGTTCCCAACCTTTTTCAATTGGAAGCTTCCTTGACCTACTGGGCCATTAGCTTTGGCTCCCCATTACGGCTACAATCTGATGTTCAGGCAATCCTCCTTATCCACTAGGGTTAGATTCCTAGAAATCCTTGTGGATAGCAAATTTGCAGATAATGAATCATTGATCTTACAGGGTGCAAGGGGTACCTTATCTGCCATCAGAAGAATTCGGCAGAAACCTTCAGGAAGCCAGCAAAGTGCAGCAGGAAGTGCCAAAAGATCTCTGGATGCTGCAGAGAACCTTCCAGAGGCTGCAGGGACCTTCAGAATGTCATCTTCAGTATGGAATATAGCAAGATCTGCAGCTTCCAAGATGGCGGCTTTCAGCTTTCTGCGACCCACCATCCTCAAGATCAGTGGTGAAATTCAGCCTGTTCTCACCTATTCTGCAGAACTGGTTGCTAATTTTAGGTTGGGAGAGGGAAGAAAGGCAGCAGATGGCCCTGAAGGCCGCCCTGAAGGACATAGAACCGGTTGTTAATTTATTTGAATCCCACCACTGCTCAAGATACAATTCGTGCTATTGTATATTTCCCTCAATACACCAGAGATACCTTGCAGAGAGATCTCAGCAGAAGCTAAACCTGGCTATTTCACAATCTGGTCCCAAGGTCCCTTCACCATTGCTTGAATCAGTTTCATTGGGGTAATCACAGAAATTCATCATGTATTATCCGCAGGGGGATACGAAGTACATATTCCTGGAAAACCTGAAACTAATACTGGGGTTTAAAACTGGGGTCTTCGGATCAATTATGTCTGGATCCAACTACAGCTTTGTTAGGGGATTTCCTACTGGATAAATCCTTCCTTTCCTTTACTCAGAATTCCTCACTGATCTCTACATTACAAGTGACGCAAATGTTTAGCGTGCTGAGGAATCCCTCTCTTCTCCAAGTCCGATGGCATCATTATTCTCCCTAATTTTTGTATACATAAAAAACAAAGGCTGGGTTGATGCTCCTTATTCAGTCTTCCAAGTTCTGCATTTTTCTTGACCAGAGGCTTTTAATTACTTCCTGCTGTTTTCAGAGTGTGTTTCCTCTGGGACTTTTCTTTAGAATTGATCGCATTTGTTTGCACACGTTATTAGGACGAGTCCAGACCCAACTTCCAGATAGGGAATTTAGTCCGGGGTTGTCATTTTTTGTCCACTCACTCTTGGGGGGCAAGCAGGGTCAGCCAATTCATCGGTGAGGTGCGTCAGGCTTCTTCAAGCAGTGGGTGGATGCCAATGGCCCAACAGCCACTTCTGCCGCTGCCTTACCCACTTGACTCTGATTACCTCCCTCCCTCTGTCCTCTGCACTCTGCTGCTCTGTGTTTTGAACCAGCTGTCCCACAATGGCCATGCTGCCACCATCACTTTCTTTAACCCTCTCGGCTAGACGCAGGACTAGCCGAGAGGGTTAAAGCTGCAGTCGTGCCCAAAGATAAGAGCCGAAGGTCGCCAGTTCAAGATCACGGCGGACCTCAAGAATGCGGCTGATAAGATTTGAGCTGTGTCCGGCTGCCTGTGAGGGAGGAGTTGTGTCGGGCCAGCAGCTGTTTCTTGGTGAGAGCAAGAAAGTGGTTTATCAGCCAGCAGGAAGGCATTTGTGCAGCTAGAAAAAGAAGGCTGCGCTTGAAAGTGTCATCTGAATGTAGCAGTTCTTGTAAGATTATAACTTATTTGTGATTGTAAAAACCCTTTGGGTTTAGAAATGCCTGCCTATGTAAACCATCTTGAATAAAGTCAAAAAGAGCAATCAAATGACCTAGAAAGGCGGTATATAAATACTAAGTATTATTATTATTATTATTATTATTATTATTATTCCTGCCTGCCTGCCTGCCTGCCTGCCTGCCTGCCTGCCTTTCCTCCTCTTTGACTTCAGGCAGAAGACCCAGCATACAGAACCAACTCTGGAATCAGAAAAGTGATGGACTGTAGCCAGGGAATCGGTGGGTTGAGACTCTTTAGTTGAAAACATGCCTGGCAGCAGGGAGGTTGTCCGCCACTACAGCTGATCAGCAGGGTGGGAGACAGAGAAACAGAGGCAAGGCACCAGACAGCCAAATCAGACACCCACCACCATCACTGCCACCAAGCCAAGCGTTGGTCCAGCTCTCATCTTCACTTTACAACAGAAGAACTCGGTCCTTGCTAGCTGCAGTCCTGGGCTGTGGCAAGTCAAAGGCCTCTCTCTTGGGGAGGATCTTTACCTGGATTTCTGCATAATCCAGCTGGTGGAATAAGCCAACTGAGCCGAAATCCGCATAAATATAACACCCCAAATATCAGCTGCTCAGCGTGTTATCTTCATAAACAAATGTTGCCCACAAAGTTTTCCAGGACTCTTTCCTTACAAGGAAGATGTCCCTGGAGCAGCCTGCCCCTGAAGTCCCCAATGCTTGACTTATAGCCGAATCCTGTTGCTATGCTGTGCCAGCATTAGCCAGTGCAAATGTGCAGTAGTGCAGCACATTTTCACCGACCTGTGAGTAGGCAGTGCCACTGCGAAGGTCTGCACCGTCCCACTGGTGCCAAATCCATATTGATGGCTGCCGGCGATAGTAAGATCAGCAATGAGCAGTGCAGGGATGGTGGGAAGGTGGAACAGAGGTGGGGAGGCAGTGCTTTGGGATGGGGATGGGGACGATTCAGGCCCAGGAAGGGGTTGGCTGAGGAGGCCTCCGTCTCTCGTTCCATGCCTGAGAGCCCTACATGAGGCTTCTCAGACTTGCATCAGCGATTTTGCTGGTTATGTTCAGCAATAACCATGTTGCATGACTTTATGTTGCATGATTTTGCCGGTTTTGTTCTTATCAGAACATAAGAACATGAGAGGAACTCCACTGGATCAGGCCAAAGACCCGCTTCCTGTATCTTATAATGGCCCACCAGATGCCTCAGGGTGCACACAAGGCAACAGGCTGCCTGCATTCTGTGGCCACTCCCTTGAACCTGGCATTCTGAGGTAAATTCTGAGGTAAATACACTGGTGGCTAGTCAGGATTCTCCACAGCATTTCTCTTTGACAGCCACCAGAATCAGATGCTGTTCTTCAGACATGTACTCATAGGAACAGCCCCACTGGATCAGGCCAAGGCCCATCTAGTCCAGCCTCCTGTATCTCACAGTGCCACAAGATGCCTCAGGAAGCACACAAAGCAACAAGAGACCTGCATCCTGTGGCCACTCCCGCGCACCTGGCATTCTGAGGTAGCCTGCTTTTAAAATAAGGAGGTTGCACTACCCATCATGGCCTGTAGCCTGTGATGGACTTACTTCTAGATATCTGTCCAATCCCCTTTTAAAGGCATCCAGGCCAGACACCATCACCACAGCCTGTGCATCTTGTGGAAAGGAATTCCACAGATTAATTACCTTCTGGGAAAACAAGTATTTTCTTTTATCTGTTCCATCAGGAGTTACTACAGCTCACAGAAGTGAAGAAAGCTGGAGTATGGCTTTTGGTATATCTTCTTTGATCCAGAGCACGTTCTTGAAATTAGTCACAGCTGCTCATCTGACTGTGTTTGCATTTTTTTTTTAACCATTTTCCTATTTGTCCGTCATTTCAGTCTCTTCACATCCAACTGTTCCCCTTCCTCCAAGCCTTTGCTGAACAAACTTTCCCAAATTGCGGCTCCAGCAGTCAGCTCACAGATTCCTCCTTCAGGCTTAGAGATTTTTGGAACGTGTTCTTAAAAGGCAGTGACTCTTCTACTTCTTCGTCTGGTATATAGTAAATTGTTTGTATTCTTGGAAATGCAGTAAACAGTCTTCTGGTAATACTCATGCGTTCGGATTTAATTCTGGCTTGTGTTTCTATAGACCAGTGATTCTGAAACTTTTTAGACCAGGGCCCACTTTTTAGAATGGCACTTGTGTTGGATCCCACTGCAAGTGATGTCATAGCTGGAAATGACATCATCAAACAGGAACTGCCGTCGTCGTGACATTTATTATTTATTATTTGATTTATTTGATTTATACCCCGCCTTTCCGCCACAAAGGCCCTCAAGGCGGCATTACAAAGTTAAAACACAGTAAAAAACAATAATTAAAAACAGTATTAAGACAATAAAAACAATATTAAAAATATAACATACAACAAATTAATTCCTAGGATCATAAAATATATAAAAAGAGTGCAAAAAAGCCAGCCAGCCTGTCAGCAACTAAAAGCCTGCTGAAATAAAAAGGTCTTCAGCCCCCACCGAAATACCGCCAAAGAGGTAGCAGTTCTTAACTCCAAGGGGAGGGTATTCCAAAGTTGGGGTGCCACCGCCGAGAAGGCTCTCCTACTGGCCGCCACCCCTCTCACCTCTCCTGGTGGTGGCACAGTCAAAAGAGCCCCCCCCAGATGACCTCAGAGTATGGATCGGATTATATGGGAGGAGGCGGTCCCTCAAATACCCTGGGCCCGAGCCGTAAAGGGCTTTAAAGGTCAACACCAGCACTTTGAATTTGGCCCGGAACAGAACCGGCAGCCAGTATAGTCGCTGAAGCAATGGCACAACAGAGTCAAACCGACGTGCCCCAGCAACCACCCGAGCAGCCGCGTTCTGTACTAGTTGTAATTTCCGGACCGTCTTCAAAGGCAGCCCCACGTAGAGCGCATTGCAATAGTCTAATCTAGATGTCACTAGGGCATGGGTCACTGTGGCCAGGTCTGCGCAGCTCAGGTACGGTCGCAGCTGGCGGATCAGCCGAAGCTGAGCAAAGGCTCCCCTGGCCACCGCCGACACCTGAGACTCCAGGTGCAGCTGTGAATCCAGGAGAACCCCCAAGCTGCGGACCTGCTCCTTCAGAGGGAGTGCAACCCCATTCAGAGCAGGGCGATAGTCCAAAACCCGAGCTGTGGATTTCTGGACCAAGAGCACCTCTGTCTTATCCGGATTTAATTTCAGCTTGTTTGCCCTCATCCAGCCCCCAACTGCCTCCAGACAACGATTCAGGACCTCAACCGCCTCCTCAGAATCGGGGGAAAAGGAGAGATAAAGTTGGGTGTCATCAGCATATTGATGACACCCCACCCCAAACCCCCGGATGACCTCTCCCAGCGGCTTCATGTAGATGTTAAATAGCATGGGGGATAAGATAGACCCTTGCGGCACCCCAAACTTAAGAGGTCGGGGTGCCGAACAAGCGTCCCCCAGCACCACCTTCTGGGATCTGTCAGCCAGGAAGGAGCGGAACCACTGCCAAACAGTGCCTCCAAGCCCCAACCCAGCCAGCCGACCCAGAAGGACACCATGGTCGATGGTGTCGAAGGCCGCTGAGAGGTCCAGCAGGACCAACAGGGACGCACTCCCCCTGTCCATTCCTCGGTGTAGGTCATCCACCAAGGCGACCAAGGCAGTCTCCGTCCCGAACCCCAGCCTGAAGCCAGATTGGAATGGGTCCAGATAATCCGTTTCCTCCAGAACCCTCTGCAGCTGGGACGCCACCACCCGCTCAATCACCTTGCCCAGAAGTGGGATATTTGAGACTGGCAGAAAGTTATTTAGATTAGTGGGATCCAGGGAGGGTTTCTTCAGGAGTGGGCGAACTATCGCCCGCTTCAAAGCAGGCGGCAGCACCCCCTCCCTCAGAGATGAATTCACCACCCTCCCCGTCCACTCGGCCAGCCCTTCCCGGGCAGCTCTAATTAGCCATGCTGGGCAAGGGTCGAGCGGGCAAGCAGCAGGTCTCACACTGCAGAGAATCCTGTCCACATCCTCAGGTTCTACAAGCTGAAAAGAATCCCAAATTGTAGGATAGACAGGTTCCCCAGGGACATCACTAGAAATGCCCACAGCGGCGTCCAAGTCGCGCCGAATCTGATCGACCTTCTCTGCAAAATGTTTGGCAAATTCGTCACAGCGAGCCTCCGTGTGATCCTCCCCTCCAGTGGGGGGGGGCAGATGTAGAAGGCTACGGACCACACGAAAAAGCTCAGCTGGACGGTTCTCCGCAGAAGCAATGGTGGCAGAGAAGTGAGCTCTCTTAGCTGCCACCACCGCCCTAGAATACGATCTTAACTGGGCTCTAGCCCTGGTACAGTCAGATTCAGCACGAGTCTTTCGCCACTGCCGCTCTAGACGCCTGCCCTGCCGCTTCATCATTCGCAGCTCCTCAGAAAACCAAGGAACCGCTCTGATTCTGCGATTGGGCAGGGGACGCTCAGGAGTGATCTCATCCAGGGCCCTGGCCATCTCCGTATTCCAGAGGTCGACCAGGGCGCCGGGTGAATCTCCAACTCTGGCAACAGGAAAATCCCCCAGAGCCCTCAGGAATCCATTCGGATCTATCAGCCTCCGAGGGCGGATCATAGAATACGATTCCCCGCCATTGCAGAGGTAGGAGGCTGCAACAAGCCTAAATCCCACCAGAAAGTGATCTGTCCATGACAAAGGAGTGGTCTTAATCTCCTCCACCTCCAGATCGCCATCAACCTGCCCAGCAGTATAGTAATCAAATGACACCCCTGGCAATGCAAACTGGCCTTCCTGGATTGCAGCAATTGCACAACCATGAAACACCCCTGACAGAAAGCAAGATTAGGACAAAATATTATGTAAAAGCACTGAACTAAAAACAATTTTATTTTTTTAAAAAACAACCTCACTTGAAAGTTCAAACTGTTAACACTCACAAAAGGAATAAAAGAAGGGTAAGGTCTGCCGCTTCCTAGATGGCTGCTCCCAGCTTTCCACGACCCACCTGACATCAGGTCACAATGCCAATGAGTTAAGTTTTGAATTAAGGAAATCCACTTTTTGTTACAGAGGCAGTTGTGTTTTCTTTGTCTGGTTTTTTGGCTATAACGTTTGATGGAACTGTTTGTTACATTGCATTCTGCTGTAAATTCTGCATCAAATGATGTAGAACATGATTCCCCTGCTCAGGGCCGGCTGTAGGAGCAGCGTGGCCCAATGCAGTGCATTCCCACAGGGCCCCCATCCTCCTTGTGGGGCCCCCCTCTCAGCTAGAAAAGTGCTATGCACGGCACCTGGAAATGATGACATCTCCGCCAACTGCTTCCAGGAGGCCCATTTTAGAACGTTCGGCGGCAGAGGCAGGTGGGAGGGCCCAAGGGAAAGCTGCTCTGCTTGCCCCACTGACCTGCAGCCAGTGGTGTCATTCAAATGATTTAGGAACAGGAACTCACTTTTGATTGGCACTTGTCGGGAATCCGGAACCAGCCATGGAGCCCGTTAGAATCCGGAACGCCCGTTCTGGTCCATTCCCCCTGAATGACATCACTGCCTTTAACCCTCTGAGTGCCAGCCAACCAAGAAGAAATGCTCTTTGCAGAGGAATTGGGAGGGGGGAGGAGGAAGAGTGAAGTGGGCAGAGTCAGCCCTAATTTTAACAAGTGGAACTGAGTTCCCCCGCGTTCCCCCTGCATGACATCACTGCTTGCAGCCCATAGAGATCCTGGCTGCAGCAGCAGGCAATATGCTCACTGTGTTGGTGCGGGGGGGCCCTGAAGTGCGGGGCCCAATGTGTCGACATTGATCACATTGGCTTAAGGCCAGCCCTGCCCCTGCTAACTGGGCAGGAGGCACTTTCTGAAGTGGTGCTCCTCTTATATTTAGCAGGGAGAGAATAATTGCCCCCTCCACCCCTGCACAGTGTCTTTTCTAGTGGCTGTTGCGGGTGGTGTTCTGCATTTTTTTTTTTTAGATTGTGAGCCCTTTTGGGACAGGGAACAATTTAACTTTATTATTACTATTTGCCTGTAAACCGCTTTGTGAACTTTGTGTTGAAATAAACACTATTGATTGATTGATTGATTGATTAACATAAGAACATAAGAAGAGCCCTGCTGGATCAGGCCAAAGGCCCATCTAGTCCAGCTTCCTGTATCTCACAGCGGCCCACCAGGTGCCCCAGGGAGGCATGAGACAACAAGATGCTTGCATCCTGTTGCCACTCCCTTGCACCCGGTACCAGTAGCCCTCCACCTTTGTAAGGAGGTTGCACAATCCATCATTGCCTATAGCCCACGATGGACCTTTCCTCCAGAAATCCGTCCAATCCCCTCTTAAAAGCATCTAGACCAGATGCCATCACCACCTCCTGTGGCAAAGAGTTCCACAGACTAACCACCCGCTGGGTAAAAAGAGTACTTCCTTTTATCTGTTTTAACTCTCCCAACCCTCAGTTTTAGTGGATGCCCCCTGGTTCCAGTGTTTTGAGAGAGGGAACAGAACATCCCTCTATCGACTTTATCCCTTCCATGCATAATTTTGTACGTCTCAATCATGTCCCCCCTCAGGCGCCTTTTTTCTAGACTGAATTGATTGATTGATTGATTGATTGTTTGATTGTTTGATTGTTTAATTGATTGATTGATGCTATTATTTCAAAATGCCAAGATTTTACAACTTTGGACAGTAGTGGTGTCAGCCAGCCAGCCAGCCAGCCAGCCACCCACCCCTGTGCACATTTTTCAGTGCGACTTGCACCCTCCACATCTACGTAGCAATACCACTGGGGGTGCAAGGTGTGAAGCCACTAACCTGCACATTAGTGCTTTTTGGGTACGTACAAAACTCTAGTAAAGGCTTATACAGGGCAGCGATCAGTCACCGTGTGGGGCTATGGAGAGCCAGACAATGGCATTGCTACTTATGTCCAGGAAGACTTCTGGAGATACAGCAGGTCAAACAGCAGAGTTGCAGTCAGTTCCCAGAAGGCCTGTGGTCTGAGTTGGCTTGTGGCTGAAAACCCTGACAATAACAGTGCAGCCAGCCTGTGCAGATGGCAAAAGAAAACAAGCATTAAGTGTGGGAGCGCGGAAAGTAGTGGCGAAAGAAAGCCAAGGTATAAAGAGCTAGAGGAAAGGAGGCAAGCCCAAGGGCCATCTGCTCCTGTTTGCGAGTGTTTGTCTTTCTTCCCTCTTTTCCTCTTTTCACTCTGTTCTGCCTCCTCTGCTCATTTGATTTTCTTTCTCGTTGTGCAAACAAAGGTATGACCGTGGCTGAATGTACAGAAAATTCATCAGATGATCTAAAGTCTTTTATAGAAGGTTGATGTTACAAGAGCATCATTAAAGGGAATTGAAAGTGGGAGGCTGTGGAATTCAAAAGCCAGGATTGGCCTAACAACCTTTTATTGGCTGACTTGTTTGTATTAATTTTAATAAGTGTACCTTGACAAGGCAACTGAGTTGAATGTGACACCCATCCAAACTGCATGAAATCCAAATAAGAAAACCTGATTATCTAGGGCCTTTGGACAGGCCACTGGTCACCTCTTGGAGAATACCATGTAATGTATTGTTTGCCTTCCATATCCCATCAGTTCTGAATTCCTTAAGGCACAATCCTAACCTGGAGTTAGGTTGGCATTATTTGACAAGGGACATCATAAATATGTTTGGACCACTCATGGAGTCAGAGAGGCCAGCACGCAGACATGTGCCATCCTCCCTGACTTTTAGAGTGGTCCAAACGCTCTTTATGATGTCCCTTGTGCTGGCCTAACTCCAGGTTAGGATTGCGCCCTCAGTCACATTAATCATTTTCCTTTAGTTGCTAGGAACGCATCATAAGTCTGGTTCACTGCCATGGCTTGTATCAATGTCAAACATATTTGGTCACCTATTTGGGTTCATCAAGTTGGCTACTGGTTTGTTGTGGGTTACTGATTTGTTGGGCCACCTTTACGGTTGTATATTAAAATAAACAAACAAACCCTAGTTATGCCACTGAATTTAGGTTGTACATATGATATTGTCATTTATTTTGCATGGTCTGGTACGGAAGGAGATTCATCATGGGGGCAACGCACTGACCTCCCGCACCGGACGACGCAAACTCTAGTGATGCCACTGGTCCCTCCCACATGGTTTCCATATTTCCATGGATACAGTCGATAGAGGGATGTTCTTTTCCCTCTCTCACAAGACCAGAACCAGGGGACATCTGTTAAAATTGAGTGTTGAGTTAGAACGGATAAAAGGAAATACTTTTTTACCTAGGGGGCAATTAATCTGTGGAACTCCTTGCCACAGGAGGTGGTGATGGCAGATTTCTGGGGGGGAAATCCATTGTGGGCTATAAGCCTTGATGGGTGGTGCAACCTCCTTACATTAGGAGTAGGCTACCTCAGGATGCCAGGTGCAAGGGAGTGGCCTATCTTGTGTGTTCCTTGAGGCATCAGGTGGGCCACTGTGAGATACAGGAAGCTGGACTAGATGGGCCTTTGACTGATCCAGCAGGGCTCTTCTTATGTTCTTATTTCAAATGTTTCTACAGTTAAAATAGTGAAGCAGGATGACAGGATGACAGCTAATGGCACCATGTCCATTGAAAAGGGGGGTTGTTCCCCTGAGTCCTTAGAAGTAAATTGTCTGTACATAGCTGTGGAGACCTTATTTTTCTTTCCACCACAAGGGCCCTTGCTGTCCCTGCTACTCCTGCTGGATATAGATGATGAGAAAGATGAAGGATCTTCGCAGGAATGACCCAGAATGCAGCAGTGCATGAAAGCCTCAGGCCTTCTCAAGTCAGGCCAACAGTTACCGCAGCAACAGCATTAGGGAAACAACAGGATTCTTTGGCACAAAGGTCCAGTAGAGGCCTGAGAGTCCTGGCCAAAGCACAGTGTGGAGAAGGTGGCCAAAGACAAGCAACAGAATGAACTGTTCATGGGACTCAGGACCTCAGAAAGGATTCTGCCGAGGTGCCACTGAACAGAGCCCCACCGCTCCGGAATGTTCCGCGCAAACGTAGACTCCACTCCGCTACAAGAGTGAGAGGCTGGAATGTTGGATTTGGCTGCTTTACTTTGGGAACTGGTCAAACAAAATTAAGGAAAAGGCAGGATTTTGCTTTGATTCACATTCTTCTTATTGCTCAATGAATGGTTCCTTGCTCTTTTGCAAATGTGATGAGATTCACAACCTCCTCACCTGACCATAATTATTTATTTTTTAAAAAGGTAGTCATGCTGAAGCTCATTGATGGCAATGGGTTGATTTGACATTAAATTATTTATTTGGCATTAAACACAGGCAACTAGCTCTGTGTTTAGTCATGTGGCTTTATTGCAATAAGGGTGCAATCCTAACCTGAAGTTAAGCTGGCACAGTTAGGCCAGCAAAGTTTGGCCGGCACAAGGGACACCGTAAAGCACGTTTGGACCACCCTCAGAGTCAGGGAGGGTGGCGCATGTCTGTGTGCTGGCCTCTCTGACTCCGAGAATGGTCCAAACATACTTTTGGGTGGCTCTCATGCCTGTCAAACTTTGCTGGCCTAACTGTGCTGGCCTAACTCCAGGTTAGGATTGTGCCTTGAATGATGTTTTCCCCAACCCCCACCCCACCCCACCCCCAAAAACACCTGAATGCGGAAGTGAAAAAACCAGATTCTAGCCTTTGTGGCAATTTTTAAATGTTGTGCTTTAATGAGGCCATTTCCATCCATGCCACAAGACACCTGTGTGAGGTCAAATCTTTGCAGGATGTAGATGAGTCTGGGCCAGATGGGGAAGGAGCAGGTGTCCCTGCCCTGAAGCGCCGTTGTTTCCCCGTTGTGATCCTTGCAGAATGTGTAGGTGACACAGAAGGACTTGAGGTTGGCTTTGGAGGATGTTCACTTGTCAGCAGAGCCAACTCCAAGCATGTTCCTGGCCTACTTCGTGTCAAATAATTGACCCTTATATGTTTCAACACTTGGAAGATCTGATTGGCTTGCCCTTAGTGTTCAGCTACTTATTCTGTAATCAGACAGGTTTTCGGGGGCGTGGTGGCGCAGCGAGTTAATCCACTGTTGCTGGGCTTTCAACCGCAAGGTTGGGAGTTCGAGACTGCGTGACGAAGTGAGCTCCCGTCGCTTGTCCCAGCTCCTGCTAACCTAGCAGTTTGAAAGCACCTAAAAATGCAAGTAGATAAATAGGGACCACTTCGGTGGGAAGGGAACGGCGTTCCGTGCGCTACGGCGTAGAGTCATGCCAGCCACATGACCACGGAAGCTTGTCCTAGGGTAAAAAGCTGGCTCTACAGGCTTTGAAACGGAGATGAGCGCCGCCCCCTACAGTCGGTCATGACTAGACCATTCGGTCGTGGGGAAACCTTTACCTTTACCTTGTAGCAGGGTAGCTACAGGGGGATGGCCAGGGCAATATTAACCCATGGCTGAGCCCCTGGGCTTTCAGGTATTTGGGGCCCCCTCCTGTCACACTGAATGGAAGCCCCTGATGGGCGGACAGGCGGGAAAGGTTCTCTTGGCGGGCAAGGTTCTCCCCCTCTTTTTGCAAGCCCTTTGTAGCTCAGTCAATGCATCCTTTTGCCCCATCTATTGCCTTGTTACAAAACACATGCATGCATGCATGCATGCACGCACGCACACACATGCGCACACACAGACACACACTCTCATTTTTGCAGCATGGAAGCTACCCACATGGAAGCTGTCCACCGCCACTCTAAAACATCAGGAACACAGGCAGAAATCTGGGGAGCAAAAATCAGACAAACCAGGTATGTCTAAGTTGTTCCCAAAGGGGGAGAACAAAACTCACAAATGGAGCCAGGCTTGCATGGAGGCTCCCAAGCCTTTGCAAGGTTGGGCTTGCTGAGGTCTCCTGCTGGCTGGGGCGTTGGTGGGCCAGATGAGGAGTCCTCAGGGGCTGGATCTGGGGACCCATGCGCTAGGCTGATGCTCAGACATACCATCTTGATGGGCCCTAGCCCCTGCAGGGTCCCTAGGCTTCAGCCTACTCAGGCTAATGGATAATACAGCCCCGGGGACAGCACAGTATCACTGGAACCAGGCAATGCGCCATGTAGCCAGCCCCTCCCACCTGCCATCAGAGCCATTTTGGGCACCAACAGCAATGGCTCTGGCGACGAATGGGAGAGGCCGCTTATAGTGCACATTGCAGCACCTGCAATATGTACTGCACCCCCCTCTGTAGCGGTGAAGTGCAGTGCAGGGGTGGAAAGTGAGGATGCCCCGCTGGAGTTCTTTGAAAAGTGTCACTAATGCTGTGATCCTGCAAATGTAACCCATGGGCTCTGAGCAGCTGGAGCCCGTGGATTGTAAGTGTTTGCAGGATCACAGCCACTGAAGCAACAGCGGTGGCACTTTTCAAAGAATTCCAGTGGGGCGGTTCTGCCTCACCTTGCCTTCCACCAGAGGCACATCTAGGGGAGGGCAAAGCTCTAAGTTTTGCAAGAAGCCTTACCTTGCAGTGGAAATCACTCCTCTCCTGCACCGTTTTAGCCAATCCTCACAGGGAGAAGCAACATCTTGGCGTTGCTTACTGGCTACCGCAGCAAGGGAGAGGAGGGATTTACATGACAGGGTAAGGCTTCTTGCAACACTTAGAGCTTTGCCCTCCCTGTAGATCCGCCTCTGCCTTCCACCCCAACACCACTTGTCACTGCTCTGTAGCTACGCTACTGTCTTGTAGTGCAGCCATTGTCATTTCTTATCCTGCATGACACCCAACAAGGATTATTGACATGCCCTGGTGTCCGCTGGGGTTCCGTTCCAGACCCTGCTGTGGATACCTGAAACCGTGGATACTGGGGACATCTTTTTAAGGACAGGAGAACATCAGTGCTTTTGCTGCAACAAGGTAAAAAAAGAGATTTGTTTAATGTTCCCCCACTTTTTTAATAGGTGACCCAGTATCCATGGATAACTGAAACTGTGGATACCAAATCAGTGGGTGCTGGGGAATGCCTGTAATAAATAATAATAATAATAATAATAATAATAATAATAATAAT
>JAJKFI010000007.1:22504227-22528583 GCA_029204185.1 Lerista edwardsae
CCCGAGCTCACGACCTTGAGATCTTCAGCTGTTCTTCGGGCAAACGGAGGCATTAACCCTCTCGGCTAAATCTTCTGTACGTCCATCACAGAATCTCCCACTCCTTTCCTCTCACATCGGGTAGGAAAGACAAAGTGGGAAAGTATTTTGGACTCTTCTTTAACTGGAGACAGTAAGCCTCGCAAGTGGGCATTGGCTCCTCCACCATACAATACTGGCTTCAGCTCTCTGAACAATAGAAGAGGGAATTTCTCAGCTTTTCACAGCAAGTGAGAGTTGCGGTGGAGTGTGTGAGAAGGCCAGCTGGCAAAAGAACAGAACACAACCTTGAGGACCTTGTAATGGGCATAGCTTGTGGTGTCAGCCGTGCCCTCCCTGCTGATTCCAGAGCACACAGGGTTAACTCCAGAACTCCTGCTGTACTCCAAGCACAGCTGTAGCCCAGGCAGGCTAATGAGGGCTGGTTAAAGGCAGAAGTGCTGAGTCACTCAGCAGGTGCAGATGGGTGTGGCTGATTAGCTATAGTCTGCCCGGCAACAGTCTCTGATAGGCCTGCAGATGTATAAATGTAGAGGCAGGAGCCGCACGGGGGTGTGGAAGGAGCAAAGTTTGGTGGCAGTGGAGAGATGGGACTGGCAAACCTGTATCTGACCCATGTGCATGGACTACTGACTACGAGCTTGGATTCTGATTTGGCTTGGTGCAACTTGGACCTGGACTTTCTGGCTTGGGACTGACGTTGAGTGGCGTGGCTGCTGTGCTTAAAGAGGTAAGACCCGGTTGTGTTCCCTCTGTTACTGCACCAGCGCTGCTTAAAGGGGAAACCAGTCAGCCTAGTGTGGGCATCAGGGCCCTCAGGGAGGCCCAGCACAGCAGGAGTTTCTGACAGAACAGACCTGTCCAGGCTTGACTTGCGATTGCCTGCTGAGGCTTGATGGCACGCAGCCAAAGGAGAGAACCACACTCTGAAGGCAACATCTGGGACTGAGGATTGGCAGATCACAGGAATACTGTAAAAACCCCATGGAAAATATGGTGGTTCGGACTAGCCTGCTCATGCAAGCTGCCTTGGGCATTTGCGTTGGCATGGGAAAGGCGAGGCACAAATTCTTCAAATAAATAAATAAACTTGGGCAGGTGCAGCTTTTGAAACCCTCCCATGATGAGCTGCACCTGCCCAAATTCCAACTTTTATACAATGGTTAACGGTATAGGCACTCTGTGCCAGTTTGTCACTGGTAACCCTAGAGAAAGAGAGATGGAAAAGAAGCCATTCTGTGTGTGTTGTTTCTAGTTTTAGGTAAAGAGTATGTGATAGTGGTGAGACCCAGGTTCAGATCCTCACTCATCACTGGATGATGTTGGGCCACTCAGCCTAACCTACCTCTTAGACTTATATGTGAGGATAAGAAGGAAAGGGAAAGAACCACATATGACGTCCCTAGCTCCTTTCAGGGAGGGGAGGACTTATGTGTAATAAATACAGGCATAGCCCAGTATCTGCTGGGGTTCCTTTCCAGACCCCACCATGAATACCTGAAACCGTGGATACTCGGGACACCTTTTAAAAGATAGGGGGGGAAGAGATTTGTTTAATGTTCTCCTATCTTTTTAATAGGTGTCCCAGTATTCATGGTAGCCGTGGAAAACTGAAGCTGTGGATACCAAGGCACACCTGTAATCTTGCCCTCAGGTAGCAAATGCAGCATATGAACTTAACCAACACAGACCAGGCCCTTGAAAAGCTTCAGCTTGTTTTGCAAAAGTTGTCCAGTTCTCGTGGTTAGGCAAAAATATATCAGAAATCCATGAATGAGTCTATGAATACCTGTAGGATTCTTTCTGTTTCCCTCCTGGCTGAAACTTGGTAACTACATGTGTATTATCTGATGAAACTCCAAACAAAAGAGGCAACAATTCTCATTGTTCCAAAACTGGGGTATATGTATGTGTTTGTTTGTGTGTAAAAGCCTGGCTGCCTGTGGTTATCTACCCTCCAAAACCAATTTCACAGACACTTAACCAGGCTGTCAAGCTCACCCCAGTCTCTAATTGGGCTACTCATCCCGCTGTGTTAAATGGAAACAAAGCGAGGACACAAGGAGAGAACTGTTTTGAAAGGAACAAGAGCTGTGTTCTTGGAGCCTCAAAAAAGTTTGCCCGCTTGAGGTGCCAAACAAATGCCAGCCGTGATCGTTTACGGCCATGAATATTCAGGCCCAGCTGCCAGCAAGAAGGAGCAGCTGGGCTGGCAAAAACTGGCATGTCCCCTTCAGGGTGCCCTTGTACACTGACCCCAGCATCTGGGTCAACTGGGGAAGAAAAGCCCACTTGGTCCCAGGCTTGCGGAGCTGATAAAAATGGATGCCTCAGGCCAACTCCACTTTACAAGTAAGAAGTTGCTGTTGTTGTTTTTTAAACCCACCCATAGCTGCCAAATGCCTTGCTGAATCTCGGGTGCAATATCTCCCTGGAATAGCAGACCATCACAAACAGAAGTGGCAGTTTTGGCAAAATGAAAGCGGACACTGCCAGCCAAATCTAAAATCGGTGCCAATTTGAAGGGGAAATTCAGGTTATGCAGAGACTCGTAGTACAGTGGCATTCCCAGAGTGGGGGTGTCAAAAACACTATGTTTTGCCGGGCAATGCCTCTGTGTTGCTCTCGCTGCCAGAATGGCTCTGAAGGCAGGGGGCAGCCTGCAGGGCACACTGAGGTGCCCTCCCACCCCCCACTCCACCACTCAGGAAAGCCACTGTCGTAACAGGCACACTGGTGGCTCTCAAAGAGATGGGGATGATTCGGTAGCTGAGCAGGTTGGAATGTTCATACTGGTCACTAGTAGGGGGGGTACCCTGGAGGGTTTCCACTGCTGTAGTCGTGTTGTCTGAGTTGCCTGACCAATTACACCACCAAGAAAAGGAGCAGATGTCAAAGACTTTGTCCCTTGCGCTACAAAAAGCATCTGGGAGGATAGTCCCGTTGGCAGCTCCAGATGGCTCGTCGCAACTGGCAAACAGTGGGGAAAGTGAGCAGCGATGGACAAATATTATTGAGGACCACACTTCACTCACGCTCAGCACTAGGCTTAGGACTGGTTCATGCACACATGGCTCAATAGCTGACAACGGCAGTATCCTTGGATGGCAGCCTGCATGTGTGAGCAAGTTCTCCATTATCCTAAAGGTAGAACTTCCATATGACCTCAAATGTTCTCCAGTGGAATTAGTTCAAATGTTCTGTTACCAGGTATGAAATGGTGAACTTGTCCCAAGGTTAGTACTACACATTATGGAGTTTTGCGGGGGGGGGGGGGGGCGACGACGACGACAACCCAATCTTAACCCATTTACAATGATTTGGAAAGGAAATCTTCACACCTGAATTTTTAAATGTATTTTTTATTTTATTAAAACAACTAAAACAAACCAACTGTATCAACTAAAAACAAATAAAAACTAAATTTATACAGTATAAAGTATATACAGCAAGAATGGAGTGCTATATCTAATTTTTTTGCATCATCTCAAAAATATTAATTGCTCAAATTAAAAATTGAGCAATTTTTCTCAGACTTAGCCAGCCTCTTATTCTTTTCCTTAATACTTCTTATTTTTTATTTCCATTTCATTTAGTTTAATCCCTAGCAAAGTGTTTTGAGTCTAAATCAACCACAGATTCATCAAGTCCATAGTTCACTACACTAATATTTCCCTTCTTATGCAGGAAGTCAATGAGTGGTTTCCAGTTGTTCATAAATGACTTTACTGACTTCTCTTTAAGTAAAGCCCACTGTTTATCTTGTCTTGTAAACAGCTCCTCTCTCTCGCTATAGGAGCCAGTCTTGGCAGTGAAAGTGACCCGGAGGCGTTGCTTTCGCTGCCAGGACTGGCTATGATGGCAAGGGAGCGGAGTGGTTTACACACCAAGGCAAGGCACCTTAGCGCTCCCCCCCCCGCCCCCGGAACACGAGAGCATTCACACATTGGCATTCAGAAAGGATTTTGATTTGCTGAAAGTGGGGAAGGGGGCTCTTGTCATGTTCAAAGAGAATTCCCTTTAGTCAACAGAGTTGCTGGCTGGCTTGTTACTTTCCTTGATCTCGTATTTTATTCTTTTGGCTACATGGCTGGATAATCGTCTTCTGATCTCATTTCCACACAAGGGCAATGACATTTTTCAGGACATCCAGCTACAACAACGATGGCGACATTGCTACAGTTCATTTGGGTTTCTTCATCTGCGCCTGGACTTGATTAGATCTTTCCAGAAGCGTGAAAGTACAGAACAATACTGATGCGTTGTCTGCCAAAAGCCCATTGGTCTGTTTTTGTACTTGTCGTGTGACCTGCTAAGGCTATGGAAGAACAGGACAAGCCTCTGGCAATGGGAAAGGTCCCCATTTAAGTGCAGAATTCACATCGTATGAAAACACTTGACCAGCTGCTTTCCCAAGAGGTTTGCTGGCATAACCCCAAGAGCCTCCAAGACTGGTTACATCTCATCCTGAATTTTCTCTGGCCCCCTCCAAGACCCAATACTACTTGCAGTTCACCTTGGAAATCAGGCTTGTCAACAGTTACATGCCTGGTGACCTGTGGTAAGAGCTTCCTTCAGGTAGCCAGGCAAGGATGCTTTGAGAAAGAGATCTGTCCTTTTAGGCAACCAAGGACTAGCACAGTATTTTGCTGAAGCTAAGCAGGGCTGGATAGTGGTATCCTCTTATATTTAGCAGGGGGAGAGCAAATGTCCCTTTTCACCCCAGCACAGTGTCTTTCTCGTGGCTGTTGCTGGTGGTGTTCTCCATTCCTTTAGATTGTGAGCCCTTTTGGGACAGGGAGCCATTTAACTTTAATGTTATTATTTGCCTGTAAACCACTTTGTGAACTTTATGTTGAAAAGCGGTATATAAATACTAGTGATTGATTGATTGATTGATGGGAGACTACTTGTAGTAGGATCTTGAGATGTAGTAGATCCAGCCTTAGAACCACAACATTCTTTGGGGGACTTGCTGTTCACAGCTTCTGACACTGTTCAGAGCTGCTCATGCCAGACATACTTGAGTTGAATCCTCACTTCCTGATAAGGAGGGACCCTCACCCTGGGGTTTGGGCAGAGTGTGCACAGCTAGCCTCCCCCTTATAAGCTTGTACCATCAGAGTGCATGTGTCTGGCTCCTGATGTCTTAATGGCCTCTGCCACAGAAGATTGGACCTCTGCTGAATATGCCATGGTTCTTGCACTTATAATCTTACCAGCTCTGGAAACCACGGTTTTCTCAGCCACCCTGGTGTGATAATTGCGTTAGAAGGACTGCCTGGAAGTACTGCCAATATTCTGGGCTGGAAAAGGAGATGGGGGGGCTGATATGAGGCATACTATCTGTCTTCAGAATAAATGTGATCTGTATGTACAGTGAGACTGTGCATATGATTTATCTAATTTAATGGTACTATTTTACTGGTGCGGGGGCGTGGCTATGGTGCGGGGGCGTGGCTATGGTGCAGGGGCGTGGCTATGGTGGGGTGTGTGGCTATGGTGCCTTGCCCACAGGGCTCCCGCAATGTTGACTTTGAATTGGCTCCCTTGAGGTCTACTGTGGAAGAAAGGTGAAATATCAAATGCAGTCAAGTCACATGTCAGCCTGCATCTATCGCCAGGCACGCTGTCATTTACACAGCAGCAGCCTGATAGATTTGCGCTGCGTTCTGCCAGTTGGTGTGACTCTCTGAGAGGGTTTGTGCATGATGCTGCTCCTGTGAGAAATGATTGGCTTGAACTTTGCCTGGCGTTCCTCTTCTTGTCAGAGTCAAACTGGGAGACAGTGAACCTGAGAATGGGTGATCACTTAAGCAAGAGAGTTTGCGAACACTCGCACAACCTGCCGCACATCACTGCTTTGACTGGGGCTGCCCGTGCAGCGAAAAGGCCATTTCCGCTATTTCTTTTGAATAACGTAGAGATGCCTTATGCAACAAGCACAGAATTAGCATTTGCAGTGGCGTTCCTACAGGGGGCAGCGGCAAAATGCTAAGTGTTGCAGGAGCCTGAGCTCCTATGCAAAGCGGCCCCTCCCTCTGGCCTTCAGAGCCATCTGCAGCTGGGCAAGCAAAGATTTTGAGCAGTTGCAAACCCAGCCAACTGGCTGCCCAGGGACAATGGAGAAGAAGGTCTGCCCCCTCTGCTGTTTCCCTGCTCCTGTGCACCACTCTGCTCCGCCCCCATGCCACGGCAGGCTCCGCCTTACAATGACTGGGGTGGGCGGGAGGGCCAAAAACCAATCACCTCTCCGAGAGGCGAACCACCTCATTGCTGCTCTCCTCCCGCCCCATGAGCATTGTGCCTGGGGCTTTTGCCCCCCCCCCGCAACTGCCTCTAAGCCGTCTCTCTTAACTGTGAATGGTTTTGAGGGGGAGGAGCCATGCTACACAGGAGCTCTGTTGCCTGCAAAACGTAGTGTTTTGCCCTCCCCTATAGGAACGCCACTGAGCTTTAGTACCTTTTACTGAACCTACCAATTCTTTAAAGATGCTGCATTTACATAAATGCTTATTTGGAGCACAAACATCCTGCCTCTCTATTCCATAGAGATCCACAAGGCAGTTAACCTCAGCACAAAATATACGACTGTGGTCGAAATCCTAACCAACTTCCCAGCACCAGGGTAAGGGTGATGCAGCTCTGAGATAAAGGAACAAACATTCCCTTACCTTGAGGAGACCTCCGTGACTGTTACTACACTGCAGGATGCAGCACATGCCACATTGGCACAGCTATGTCAGGACAGGAAATGCGGTTAGGATTGTGCCCTAAAATCTTGAGTTCTCCCAAGGCTGACCAGAGACGTAACAAAGGTGGAGTCTGAGGAGCCCCTGCCCCAAGGCGCTACACCAAGGGGGGTGCAATTTTCCTGCAGTCCCACTTTAAAAAAGTTTAAAAGTAAAGAAAAAAGCCCCGGACAGCTTCCCCTACGGTTGCATAACAAATCGCTGAATTTGGAGTGCTCTCCAAGCAGTTTCCTGAGGTCCCTGCTGCCTCATCTGGGCTGCATGGAGGCCCCGCCCTTTGCCCAGGGGCGGGGCATATACTTCCTTGCTGTTATGCATGCAGGAGGATATTTGTTTGTTTGTTTAATTTATATCCCGCCTTTCTGCCCCAAGGCACCCAAGGTGGCTTTCAACAATAAAATACAATAAAATCACAATTTACAATTAAAAACAATAATTAAAAACAACATTAAAATAATTAAAATTTAAAACAAGCCCTCTGGATCCTAAACTATAAAGAGTCTAAAACAACAGCCAGCCAGCCAGCCAGCCTGTCAACAATTAAAAGCTTTTCAAAATAAAAAGGTCTTCAGCCCCCGCTGAAATATTACCAAAGAGGGAGCAGTTCTCAGTTCTAAGGGGAGGGTATTCCAAAGGCGGGGGGGGGGCCACCACCGAGAAAGCCTTATTCCTGGCCGCCATCCCCCTCACCTCTCCTGGTGGCGGCACAGTCAGAAGGGCCCCCCCAGATGACCTAAGAGTACGGGTAGGATTGTATGGAAGGAGGCGGTCCCTCAAATACCCCGGACCCGAGCCATAAAGGGCTTTAAAAGTCAAAACAAGCACTTTGAATCGGGCCTGGAACAGAACCGGCAGCCAGTACAGTCGCCGAAGCAGCAGCTCGACAGAGTCAAACCGATGTGCCCCAGCAACCACCCGAGCAGCCGCGTTCTGTACTAGTTGTAATTTCTGGATCGTCTTCAAAGGCAGCCCCACGTAGAGTGCATTGCAGGGGTTAAGCCCAGTAGTCAGGGGTTAAGCCCAGCAAGAGGGCTGGAAGGGTGGAGTTAATCCCCCTCCAACCAGAAGACTAGAGCTAGATGAAGCCTGCAGTTAGATAGGCCTGTTGCCTATGTTCAGTTTCTTATCTGTTGCTGTTACAATAAAATGCTTAAACTGCACCTGCCTTGTCTGAGTTGAATCTGCAAGGAACCCCGTCTATTACACTTGCCCCAGGCGCTTTTTCGTCCAGTTATGCCTCTGCAGCTGACCATTGCTGATAGCAGAATAATGGATCAGATGGACCTTTGATTTAATCCTGAAGGACGTTCTTACACTTATAAAATGCAGCCATCCTGAATCCAGTCACCGGTCATGGAACCATCAAGACAGATTACCAGTTTCCACGTCATGATTTCACACTTGTGGGAGGGGCCCAGGAGCTGTGCTAGGTGACTTCCAAGCCTGACATCAGGCTTAGTCAAAGCGAAAACAGGTGCAAAAATGCCATCGAGCACAACATACAAGTACCTTCTGAATTAGAGTAAGCTCTGAGTATGGGAAAACTGTTCCTTCCTATATTGTACATTTGGGAGGGGGGGTGTCTGTGAGAGAGACATGGGACACACATGCACAGAGAAAACTGTGTGCCTGCTCACCACAACCTGCAGGTATGACACTGTCCCAGTATTTGACACTGCATAAGGCAAAGGTTCGCATAGTCAAAGCGATGGTTTTCCCAGTAGCAATGTATGGCTGTGAGAGCTGGACCATACGAAAGGCAGAGCGCCGAAGAATAGATGCTTTTGATTTATGGTGTTGGAGAAGACTCTTGAGAGTCCCCTGGACTGCAAGGAGATCCAATCGGTCAATCCTCCAGGAAGTCAAGCCTGATTGCTCCCTGGGAGGACAAATCCTGAAGCTGAAACTCAAGCACTTTGGCCACCTCATGAGAAGAGAGGACTCTTTAGAAAAGACCCTCATGCTGGGAAAGATGGAAGGCCAAAGGAGAAGGGGGCGGCAGAGGATGAGATGGTTAGACAGTGTCACCGAAGCAATGAACATGAAATTGGGCGAACACAGGGACCTAGTGGAGGACAGGGAGGCCTGGCGTGCTGTGGTCCATGGATGTCGCAAAGAGTCGGACACGATTTAGCGAGTGAACAACAACAAGGCAAAGGAAGGTCTGTTGTCCAGATCTAACAGTGGCATTGCGCACTGATAGAAGAACCCTCCCTTCATAGGCCCGTGTGACTATGTTAGAGCTTGAAACAGATGCTTTGTCCTTGAACATTATTGGACCACTTGGGGCGATGCCATCGACTGTCTCACTAAAGGAGCCCAACAGCGCTTTGCACCCGAGCACCAGGCTCCCAGCCTGCGAGAGCAGCACGGAGCCTCTGCTCTGATCCTTTGCAAATGAAATTAGGAAAACGGGCTGCCTCAGTTGCATCTGCTTTTGCCTGGCACGAAATGGCATTACAAAGAGGGCTTACTAGCCGGGGAAAGTCGTAAATGTAATTTCCTCCTTGAATTAGCTGTGCCAATCTGGCAATGATTTTTATTTCTTGGGGTGGGGAGGGGGTTGCTACACGTATAACTCATTTAAAAATACAGTCTGACAACAACAGCATGCCAGCCACAATATCAGGGAGAAGCAGATTTTGCAAATACCAAGCCAAAAAGGGCAGAACCATTCATTGATCTATTTTGCTACAGTATGCGAATCATTTTCTGAACTACGTTTTGTTGAAAAGTAGTATATACTTTTGAGACATAAACAATCAGGCAAGGGATGGATAGAGCGGCTAGAGGGATGGTCATTTCCCTCTTTCACAATGCCAGAATCAGGGGACAGCCACTAAAACTGAGGGTTGGGAGAGTTAGAACGGATGAAAGGAAATACTGTTTTACCCAGCAGGTAATTAATCTGTGGAACTCCTTGCCAACAGGAGGTGGTGATGGCATCTGGCCTAGGTGCCTTTAAGACTGGACAGACTGGAGGAAAAGTCCATCTCAGGCTACAGGCCATGATGGGTGGTGCAACCATTTTATTTTAGAGGTAGGCTACCTTGGAGTGCCAGATGCAGGGGAAGGGCAATGAGAAGCAAGTGTCATGTGTGCTCCCTGAGGCACCTGGTGGGCCACTGTGAGATACAGGAAGCTGGACTAAATGGGCCTTTGGCCTGATCCAGCAGGGCGCTTCCTATGTTCTTATACTTGTCTTGATAACTATAACTGGACCCCTACGTACCCCTACTAACTGGACGAGAGGCACTTTTTCAAGTGGTGTTCCTCTTATATTTAGCAGGGGGAGAGTAATTGTTCCTTTTCACCCCTGTGCAGTGTCTTTTCTAGTGGCTGTTGCTGGTGGTGTGCTGCATTATTATTTTTTTGTTAGATTGTGAGCCCTTTGGGGACAGGGAGCCATTTAACGTTGTTGTTGTTGTTGTTGTTGTTGTTGTTGTTGTTGTTGTTGTTGTTATTATTCTTATTCTTATTCTTATTATTATTATTATTTCCTGTAAACCACTTTGTGAACTCTGTGTTGAAAAGCAGTATATAAATACTGATTGATTGATAACATTACAGTTGATGCAGGAGTACCCCCCCCCCCGGATTCTCTCAGAACAACTTCCTGGCTAGAGGCACACAGGCCCAGCCACGCCGCAACACCTCGCTCCTCTCCTGGCTGCAAGCACACCTCCCAGCCATGTTTCACACCCACCACGCTCTTTCCTGGCCTCCCAGCCATGTTTCGCACCCACCATGCTTCATCCTGGCCGCCCAGCCATGTTGCAACCAAAAATGAAATTAGAGCCTTGGCGGGAATCGAACTCTTGACCATCAGCCTCACGGACCCTTCGTTGAATCAAAGAAAGACGGAAGCTCAGGGAATCGAACTCGCGCTGCTGCCATCACCGCCAAAGCCCCAGCGAGATGGCGTTGATGGGATTAGAGCAAGCGTGAGCAAGTCAAGGATGATGGGATCGTCAGATGATGCGATTATTGCACCCCTTGACCTGCGGTTTCACCCCGACAGATGCCTTGAATAAATTGTTAACCACAAGCTAACAAGCCGGCTTTCAGAGCTCTAAGCCAATTCGTAGAAAGCACCACAAAAGCCGGCTGTCAAAGTCAGGGATAGCCCAGCCGTTCCCCCCGGAATCCCTGACCATGTGGTTAGAGCGAGCTGTCAAAACGTGAACTGTCAAAGCTTCCCTTTAAAGGGAAAGCCGACTACGTGAATGGGGTTTTATGAATGGACTCTGTGTTTTTATGAATGGGGAACATATTTTGTGAATGGGAAACAGGCTTTGAGAGGGTAAACAGCCGTGCTGGACTCTGTGCTTGTGCGAACTGTGTGAGGGCAACACAGAATGGCTGCAAATGGACAAAATGGATGCCGGCTGCTCCGGGAGTGGATCCCAGCCATCAAGTCGAGCTCCTGAGTCACGTCTTCAGCGCCAACATCTCCGATTCCCGCCAAAGACATTTACATGATAGGCGTAGATGAACTTTTAGATGAACCTTTTGATGAACTTTTGTATTCTTTTGCATATGATTCTTTTGCATATCGAAATTATTCTTTTTGTGTTGTTTATGAGTGCTTTTACATATCAAGATTTAGAATATCTGTCTATCTCTGCTTCCCTCTTGACCCTGCGCCTTTTTCCTCCAAAATACCCAATGATTAACCCTTCCCAATCCTTTGTCATGTCTTTCCCAACTCTTTGTCATGTCAAGATTAACCATTCTTCCAAGGCGCCAGTCACCCCCAAGCACACGGGCACCACACGGGCATGTCTCGGAGAGTTCCTCATACCAGCCTCAGACCAATCAGGGGTCCCAAAACCCCCAGTGCCCCAATAATCAAAGTAGGATTAGACAATTGATTGTGATTGGGTGCTTTATTAGTCTTCATCTACATGTAAGAATGTATAAAATGTCTTGACTCGTGTACCCTGACACACAAAATAGGGTGTCCTTTTGCACGCACGTTTGCGACCTGTTTGCATCTTATTGCAATAAACTTCTCTTCCGGAATCTCCATCGAAGTCCAGCTGGCATTCTTTCCTTTTGTCGACGCTAAAAGAACTTGGGTAAGCTATAGCAGGATCCTGTCGAGGGGGATCGGGGAGACCAGAGGGGGTTTGCGGACTCTGCTTCAGCAGGAAGGGGGAATGCACGCCGGAAAAACAGACCTTTCAATCTTGGGAGTGCTGTCTCTCTTAAAGGGACAGAGGCTTAGAGAAATTACCTTCTAGGCTTGATTTTCTCCCTCAACACAGTAATGGAATGTAATTGTTTTTTAATAACCCAAAAGTTCAGAACCAAGAGGTTTCCAGATTTAAAAGAATTTCAGAATGTGAACCAAAGATTAAAGTCAAAAGGCCCAGTTATATTTTATTTTATGCAAAGCTTCATGGGTGCATCTAAATGTTGGTATATTCTGTAACATAACATGCTGATAGATTCATGCAGGTGAATGCATTGAGCAATTTCTCAAACACTTTATGCCTTACAACTGAATGTACTGTACAACAGCGGCATTCCTAGAGAAGGCGCAAAACGCTAAGTTTTGCAGGAGCCTGATCTCCTGTGTAAAGTGGCCCCTCCCCTTGCTTTCAGAGCCATTTGTGGCTTGGATAGCTGGCTCAGAGGCTTTGCTCTCCCAGCTGCAAAAGACTCTGAGGAGGAGGGGGAAGGGCTCAGGCTCCTGCAAAACTTAGCATTTTGCCCTCCTTCTAGGAACACCACTGCTCTACAACTCTACTGAAAAGCACTATGACTGAGCTGATATGAAATATATCTTTGTGATGTGAAGTTCTGTCTTGACATGTAGTAGAACTAGAAGCTACATTTGTACATCCATGCATGAAGTGGAATTTAGAGTGCCACTGTGGTGTTGTCAGAGCATTGGAAAAGGGCTGGATGGACACACAAACAGACACACACACAAAGCCTCTCAACCTAACCTGCCTTACAGGGTTGTTGTTATAACAAAAGAGGTTTATCCATGTGATCTGCTCTGAGCTCCTTGGCAGAAGGGCAGGATCAGGGGCATAGCTATAGAGGTGCAGGGGGTGAAATTACACTGGGCAACAAGCTTTAGGGGGCAACAAGCTTCACTTGCCACAAGTGGCCAAAATTGTGAAAACCTTGGAATGTATGAATAATACTATCATGTCATATACCATTTGATGCAGAATTTCATGCAGAATGCAATGAAACAAACTGGAGTATAATATCTTCAGTCTATCAAAAGTAATGGCAAAAAAACCCAAGAAAATGAAAATACAACTGTGATGTCACTTCCTGTTGTGCTGTCACTTCCGGGGCATCATTTTGCCCTCTGTACTGGGCTACACTTTCATTAGCTACACCAGTTGGCAGGATATACGTGTGAATGCATGTAAAACTTCTGTAGTCCTCCCCAGGAAACTGGGACAAGATCTAAGGGTCATTTATTAAATGACAGAGGGTAATCCTTTTACCTTACATTGGCTTTTAACATCAGCTCAGTAATCATGAGGAATAATGAGGATGAGCAAGTCCCTTAAGAGACACTGCAAATTGGTGATTAAGTCTGCCGTCCCTCCTCCTGCAAGCTGTAGGAAAGGTCTCCAGTTTGTTTCCAGCGCAGCAACAAGACCACCAGATGAAGTCATCCATCAGTCTAAACTTTGCATCATTGGATTAGATGCTTAATTGAAAAGAGTGGAGCAGTTTCTGGCTAGAGCGGCCTTTCAAATTTGGACACAGGCTGCTTATCAGGACTAGAGCAGGAAGGAAAAGCAGAAATTGGTGGTTCTCAGGGAAAATGTCCTAGAGGAAGAACAATTATATTGCCTCTTAGGAATATGAAAGAAAAATGTAACGCACAAATACCAGATGGGGAATTTGGGACATAGACACATTTTCAAATTTCTTAATCCTTCTTCCTACCCTCACCACCAGTCCTGGCTGCATCATATTCTGGCTAGAAAGGGAAACTACTGTGGTGTCTTCCGGATCTCCGCACAAGGTCTATCGCATGATGTGGAAATGGCACAACAAAGTAATGAAGTGTGCCCGGACTCGATGACTTGAGTTCCCAAGATGGCGGACTCATTTCTGAGTCAGTGGCCTGAGTCTCAATGCCCGAGTCAGTGGTATGGGTGATTCAAGCGAACACGAGTCAGTAAAATTGTAAAAAAAAGTCAGTAAAAAAAAATGGTGGGTTGCTATGAGATACAGGAAGTTGGACTAGATGGGCCTTTGGCCTGATCCAGCAGGGCTCTTCTTATGTTCTTATGTTAAAATTGGAAATGTCTATGTCTCGGACAAGTCATCTGACTCGTTCTCATCTGACTCGAGTTCTCATCTCTTCCTGTTGCTACTCCCTTGCACCAGGCATTCTGAGGTAGCCTACTTCTAAAATCAAGAGGATGCATAAATCCTATAAATAAATAATGCATATACCCATCACAACTTGTAACCTGTGATGGAATTTTCTTCTAGAAATCTGTCCAATCCCCTTTTAAAGGCATCTAGACCAGATGCCATCACCACCTCCTGTGGCAAGGTGTTCCACAGATTAATTACGCACGAGGTAAAAAAGTATTTTCTTTTATCTGTCCTAACTCTCCCAACATTCAATTTAGGAGGAGGTCTCCTGGTTCTGTTCTCGTAAGAGAGGGAAAAGATTATCTGTCTATACAACCCATGCATAATTTTGTATGTCATGTCCCCTCTCAGGTGCCTTTTTTCTAGGCTGAAGAGCCCCAAACACTGCAGCCCTTTCTCATAAGGGAGGTACCCCAGCCCAGTAATCATTTTGGTTGCTCTCTTCTGCACCTTTTCTAATTCCACTATGTCCTTTTTGCGATGTGGTGACCAGAACTGTACCCAATACTCCAGATGTGGCCTTACCATCATTGTACAACAGCATAATAATAGTGGCTGCTTTATTCTTAACTGCTTTTTTAATCACACCAAGCATGGAACTGGTCTTCTTCACTGCTGCCGCACACTGGGTCGACACTTTCATCAAGTTGTCCACCAGCACCCCAAGATCTCTTTCCTGATCTGTCACAGACAGCACAGGACAACACAGAATCACACAGCAACTCTATGGCCGAGTTTGGGTTCGAACTGCAGCCTTCCACCCCCACAACCACAGCTTTGACCATGGAGGTGCCTGTTTTGGGGAGAATCAAGCCTGCGAGTGACAGTTGCCTCTTTTCACCCTAAAAATGAAGGCGACCTCCTGTTCTTCTGTGAAATGCACGTAATCCACAGCTCTGCAGCTCCTTTCAAGCGGGATTTGCAGCATCTGCCTGCACTGATGTGTGGCGCATGAGAAATGAAAGCAGGCACTTCTGAGAGCCGCATCATGCGTGGCCACACCGACAGAAGGGCCAGGCCAAAAGCAACTGCAAGGTGTTAATGGTGGCTCAGCTGCTTCTAAATTTAGCCTCTATCCTAACAACTGGCCAAGCTTTGGACTAAGCCGAAATGAAAAGGAAATCCACCAAAGCAAAAGGTCTTTAGCTTGCACCTCGTTCTCACCTTTGCCTGTTGCCAGGCTTGTTCCTCAGAGTGTTCTCTAACCACATGATTTACGAGTCCAGCCAGGGAGTTCATTGGAAACCCAACACAGATCAGAACAGAGTTGCTGGTAATATCTCATTGTCGCTGAAGATTTCTGGATGCATTTGAACTGGACTAGGCTCCAGACTTTCGAATTATGGTGTTGGAGAAGACTCCTGAGAGTCCCCTGGACTGCAAGGAGATCCAATCAATCAATCCTACAGGAGGTCAAGCCTGATTGCTCCCTGGAAGGACAAATCCTGAAGCTGAAGCTCCAATACTTTGGCCACCTCATGAGAAGAGAGGACTCTTTAGAAAAGACCCTCATGCTGGGAAAAATGGAAGGCAAAAGGAGAAGGGGGCAGCAGAGGATGAGATGGTTAGAGAGTGTCACCGAAGCGATGAACATGAAGTTGGGTGAACTCCGGAAGTTAGTGGAGGACAAGGAGTCCTGGCGTGCTGCGGTCCAGGGGGTCGTGAAGAGTCGGACATGACTTAGCGACTGAACAACAACAAAGGCTCCAGACAGCACTGAAAAAGCAACCACAGCCTTCCCTGCCTGCACACTGGAAATCTAAGCAGCCAATTGCTAGTGCAGATCAGTAGGGAAGAGCCTGAGCTGTGAACCTGTTTATGTTTTTAGGGTGGTTTTCCTTTTTTCCCTTCTTGCAAAAAGAATTGTTGTTGTTGTTGTTGTTCAGTCGCTAAGTCGTGTCCGACTCTTTGCGACCCCCTGGACCACAGCACGCCAGGCCTCCCTGTCCTCCACTAGCTTCTGGAGTTCACCCAATTTCATGTTCATCGCTTCGGTGACACTATCTAACCATCTCATCCTCTGCCGCCCCCTTCTCCTTTGGCCTTCAATCTTTCCCAGCAAAAAGAATGCCAGGCATCAAACATTTCACTAGATCTATGTCTTGGGGGCGGGGGGTCCTGCCACTTCTTGGCCTGAGCCAACAAGGCTGAAAGTGGGCAGTAACCGCAGACTATTCAAGGCACACAAGAAGCTGGCACAACACATTCCTAGAGCCATGAGAGAGCTCCAGGAGGAATATGTTGCCTGTGATCAATTATTAAATGTTCTGACTTGGGAATGGGTTGGCCTCCTCCTTCCCTTCCCCCCGGACCCAGCACTCCTGTCGTAATGGGAGCTGGTGGTCCGCCATTCACCGTTGACCTGCTAGTGCATGTTTATTGCTCTCATTCCCGTATTTGCTTTGGTGAAATCCTCTGAGAAGGAAGTGTCCAATTCTCTCACAGCGCGTGCCAGAGAAATGTGGGCATAACTTGAAACCTGTTCAGGAGCTGATTATTATGCAGATCAGACAATGTTATCCTTTCACTCACTACCTCAAATGTTTTCTACCATCTGTTGGTAACAAACGTGCATCTGGCAGATGACCCATTGATCAGGGCTCCTCTGGTAATTGCGGTAAAAGCTCACGGAGACAGGCCTGGCACAGGGCAGGAAGAAAACTGCCAATACGAAAGAGAGAGGCGTTTTCCTTATAAAGGTAAAGGTTTCCCCACAACCGAATGGTCTAGTCGTGACCGACTGTAGGGGGCGCTGCTCATCTCCGTTTCAAAGTCTGTAGAGCCGGCGTTTTGTCCAAGGACAAGCTTCCATGGTCATGTGGCCAGCGTGACTCTATGCCGTAGCGCACGGAATGCCGTTACCTTCCCACCGAAGTGGTCCCTATTTATCTACTTGCATTTAGGTGCTTTCGAACTGCTAGGTTGGCAGGAGCTGGGACAAGCAACAGGAGCTCACTCCGTCGCGCAGTCTTGAACTCCCAACCTTCCAGTTGGAAAGCCCAACAGCAGCGGTTTAACCAGCTGCGCCACCACGTCCTACAATTTTTCCTTATAGCCGTATGGACAGGAGGTGACATTCTATTGTGGTTTCTACTGGAAAAAACCAAACTAACTAGGAACAAGATACCGGCCCCTCCCCCAAATACCCGCAGGTCCCATATCTTATTTGCGATTCAAAAATTCCCCCCTCATTGCAGAAATGGCGTATCTTTGTCTGATTGCAGCCCTCCTGTCACTGCCTCTGTGCTGCCACTTAGAGCGCAATCCTAATCTGGAGTTGGGCCGGCATAGTTAGGCCAGCAAAGTTTGGCTGGCACAAGGGACACTGTAAAGTGTGTTTGGACCATTCTTGGTGGTCCAAACATGGACACACAAGGGCACAGTGGCCCTTGTGCCAAACTTTCAAAGTATGTTTGGACCACTCTCGGAGTCAGAGAGGCCAGCACACGGACATGCGCCATCCTCCCCGACTCCAAGAGTGGTCCAAACATGCTTTATGGTTAGGGTTACTAGATGCAAACTGGGACAGAGTGCCTATACCTTTAACCATTGCATAGAAGAGGGAATTTGGACAGGTGCAGCTTTTGAAACCCTTTTTTGAAACCCTTGAAATCATGGAAGGGTTTCAAAAGCTGCACCTGCCCAAATTCCCTCTTCTATGCAATGGTTAAAGGAATAGGCACTCTGTTCCAGTTTGTATCCCTATTGAAGGTGTCCCTTTTGCCGGCCAAACTCAGCCGGCCTGACTGTGCCAGCCTAACTCCAGGTTAGGATTGCCCTCTAAGAGGCAAGTCATGATCTAAAGAATCTGAGCTACTCCAAACTGCTGAATCCAAAATAAAGTTGTGCTCGCCTTATCAGCCTACGATCCATGAACTTCAGGTAGTTCCTAGGCAGCAAATTCAAAAATCAGCCTGTTAATGACCTGTAGAAAACATTTCCCAGGCAAGAACCCAGGCGATCTGGGGGCAGGCTAGGAAGGGGGTCAGATCAACTCAGTCTCAAATGTTCACCCAAATCAATAAAGGGCACCTGCAGGCCGGAACACACAACTCTCCTTACGTCAGCGCATAAAGCCCTCAATTCACCTCTATATTCGCCCATAACAATGCAGCCACAAGGACACCAGCAGGCCTCCCCGCTCTCAGGTACAGCCCTGGCAGAATAATTTCCTCCTTTTCTTCTCTGCTTCCCAAGTTCAATTTCAGAGAGTTTCAGTCTCTGCCTCCACCTGCTCTTCCCATATGAAACATTTATGCCAAAGTGGAACGCGATAGGGGTGCCGTTTTTTTACCCAGGCAGCGAATGGAGGAGCAGAGGGAAGCGCTGGGAAGGGAGGGGGAGACGGGCGGCTGGTGAGCCGGCCTCTGACGGAGCAACAGAGAGGAAGCGAGGGAAGAACATCTGGCAGGCAGAGGCTGGGCCGAGAGTGGGGTCACCACCAGGCCCCTGCCTGGTGAGAGGAGGCAGGTCATCTTATATGCACTTTTGAGCTGGAACGGTGGAACAAGGAGGGTGTCACATTACACATGGCGCTTGCTATTTGCAGGGGATCCAGCAAGCTTGTTCTGGGTACAGCACGAGCCTCTTCGGCAGGCTCAAGATTTAATATCATCAGAACCTTGGACAGGATCGAACGGCCCGTCCTGCAGGCCTCAGTTCACGGCTTCCGGAGACGGTAACCGAAGCCGGGCCAAGCCCCTGCACACGTTGGTAAGCAAAGCCACAGCCTTTGCTCAGGTGTCGCAGTCTCCAAGGAGTGTCTGAAATCCGAAGCTGCCGGGGCTGAAGCTGCGGAATAACTACCAATAAAGCTGCCACCCCATGTGTTAATATTTAACATTGTTGCAAAATTCAGTAAGCAATTAAAAAAAAAAGACTCCATTTGCCGCAATGGATTATTTCTCTCCATGGTGGGCTCAGACCAGCAGCCATGTAACACTCAAACAAATGCACAAAAATTCAGTGCCTTTCCTATTGTACCTCTATTGCATCCAAGCTCAAATAATATTTTAAGCTAGGCTGAACTAGGTTAGCCTGTGTGATTGTTATTTGACTAAGGTTATTCTTATAGGCTTCACCGATCTTGATTATCATTACCCTCACCCAAAAATCCATATTGATCCTACATGTATGTGCACTAGTGAAACCAATATTTTGCACACAAACCTGTGCAAAATCTCTGGAAAAGACTGCTTTATCCTCTTTTAGCTAAAAGATCTGCAAATCATCTCACTATTTGGGAAAATACTGACATCTAGTGGTTAAAGCCAGTATTTATATAAAGGTAAAGGTTTCCCCACGACCGAATGGTCTAGTCGTGACCGACTGTAGGGAGCGGTGCTCATCTCCGTTTCAAAGCCTGTAGAGCCGGCGTTTTGTCTGAGGACAAGCTTCCATGGTCATGTGGCCGGCATGACTCTACGCCGTAGCACATGGAACGCCGTTCCCTTCCCACCAAAGTGGCCCCTATTTATCTACTTGCATGTAGGTGCTTTTGAACTGCTAGGTTGGCAGGAGCTGGGACAAACAACGGGAGCTCACTCCGTTGTGCAGTCTTGAACTCCCAACCTTCCGGTCAGAAAGCCCAGCAGCAGTGGTTTAACCCTTACAGTATTTATATGCAATTTCTGGAACAAATTTGTATCCTGGTACAAAATTTCTGGAAGAAACCAAACAGCAACCCTAGATTAACCATCAAGCAAAATAAGCATGTATCAAGGGAATCGGGAACCACAGAGTCCCACTCCCAGATTTACCATGAACCATGATGCAAAAAACGAACAAAAACTCAAAAACAAAAACAGTAAACCAAAACAAAATTGGGAAAAGAAGATAGAATCACTGATTCCAAAATATATTAATTCAAAATATATTGTACTGCAATATTTTCAGGTTTTTTTCTAAATTGTGTTTTAAAACACCAGGTGGCTTAAGAAAATGCAAAAATTAACATTAAAATATTGCTCAATCTTTAAAACACACAGGACCTAATCTGTTGGGGAACAGATTTCCCATGGATACGGACTGCCAGCCTGTATTTAAGATAATCAAAAGAGCAGTTTTAGGTTTTGTGCTTTTCATTTTTTTGACAAGTTTAGAGGAGTGTAAGAGGAAGACGGGGGAGGGGTCTTCTCTATAGGGAACAAAAGATAGGGGGATATGATACAGAGCAGACATTGCCCCTGCTAACATTTCACATGTCTGTTTTTACATGTGTGTATTAGGTATTATGAAAATAAAATAGGAGTTTTGAAGCTCTTTGTCAACTGTCTATCACCCTTTGCCTAGTCTTCCCAAAAGATCCTGTGGAGAAGGCATGTTTGGTGAGTCTCAGTGGTCTCCCAACCTGGGGGTTGGGACTCCCAAGGGGGTCGTAAACCGATTTTCAGGGGGTTGCAAAGAGCTTGGGGCAGCCATCTTAAAATGCTGAGCACCACCATCTTGGAAAATTCATTTTGGCTAGGGAAGCAGCTTTCCCATTAAACTGCCATTTCCTCAATGCTTGTGGCTTGCTATGGGCCTTGATATGTGCATGTGTGTGTGAGTCTCTCCCCAGTCTCTTTCCAAGTGAGCATGTCACGCCTTTCATGTGCATGCCTAGGTGAATCCCAGCACATGGGAAAGAGGAACATACGTACTCTGAAGACTATCTAAAATTTGGCTTTACCACCTTGATCAGAAATGGCATAGAGAAGCCACAAATGCGCTCTGCACAATGTTATTCTCAGTGCTGAATCAATCACTGAACTCAAAACTCAAATGTCACTTAGATATGAAGCAATCAGAACATTCTCAAAAAAATGTGGAATTCTTTCAACTTTCAAAAAGTTTGATTTATTAAAACCAAAGACTTCACTTCCTGCTTCATGACATCACTTCTGGCCCTAGGTCTTTAAAGATGTTACCATCCAACTTTCCTGAATACTCTGATCAGCGTTAATGCTAAAAAAATAAGAAGAGCCCTGCTGGATCAGGCCAAAAGCCCATCTAGTCCAGCTTCCTGTATCTCACAGTGGCCCACCAGGTGCCTCATGGAGCATACAAGACAACAGGCTGCCTGCATTCTGTGGCCATTCCCTTGCAAGCTGGCATTCTGAGGTAAATCCTGAGGAAAACACACTGGTGGCTAGTCAAGATTCTCCACAGCATCTCTCTTTGACAGCCACCAGAACCAGACATGTACTCATAGGAACACAGGAACAGCCCCACTGGATCAGGCCAAAGGCCCATCTAGTCCAGCATCCTGTCTCTCACAGTGGCCCACCAGATGCCTCAGGGAGCACATAAGACAACAAGAGACCTGTATCTTATTGCCACTCCCTTGCATCTGACATGCCAAGCTAGCCTACTTCTAAAAACCAGGAAGTTGCACATACCCTTCATGGCTTGTAAGTAGGAAAGGCACTACCAGAGCCTGAAGGAGGTCAGCAGGGTTCCCATGTGGAGGCAAAGGAGCTAGAAAAGGACAAGGCTTCCTTCAGAAAACAGAAAAAAATAACAGCCAACAGGGATGCAAAAAAGGGGGGAGCACGTGGCTCAAAACATTCAAGGCACACAAGAACTTCTCTAAACACATCAGAAGCAGGAAACCTGCCAGGGAGTCAGTTGCACCGTTAAACAACAAGGGGATAAAAGGGAAGCTTAAAGAGGATATGAAACTGGCAGAGAAGACTCTGTTCTTCACCATAGAAGAGGAAGGGCCAATGCCCATGTGTACATTGCCCTTCTCGGGAAGGGAGTGTGAAGGACCGTCTCAAACAGAGGTGACGAAGGATTATATTCTAGAGCACACTGACAGGTTAAAAAATTAAGAAATCCCTGGTCCGGTGATACAGTGATGCACTGGTCCAGATGGCATGCAGCCAAGAGTTTTTAACAGCCCAATCCTAACCTGCATTGGAGCAGGCAGGCAGGCCTGCATTGCATTCAGCGCAGGCTGGGAGGCAGCTGGGGCTCACCACGGGACAAGGGGACATTTTCCCCTTACCCCAGGGTAAGCCCCAGCCAGCCCTATGGGGTTGCTCAGTTCTACACGAGCAAAATTGCTGGTGCAAATCTTAGCAGCCTGGGGGTTAGGATCCAGCCTAATAGCTAGATCCTGATTCCACCCCCCCTCTCTGGCCTGCCCCTTCCTCTGCTCTCCCTCCACCCCGGGCCTGGCTGCAGGTATGTTAAAAAAAGGGGAGGGACCAGCAGCGTCATGCTGCCGGAATGCTGGGCGGGAGGAACGGGTGAGCGGCAGCCCGCCCGTTGCGTACCGCTCCATTTTGCCGTCTTCCCCGCCCCCGCAGGGAGCGGTACGCAACGGGCGGGCTGCCGCTCACCCGTTCCTCCCGCCCAGCATTCCGGCAGCATGACGCCGCTGGGAGGGACCCAAAAATAACATGACGCTGTACCAAATCAGATCACAAAAGCTAATGTCTGACCAATATGCCTAATTAGTACGCAAGATCAGTTATTCTAATCTTTGGGTATCACACCTGTTGATGATTAAAGTATCTGCTGCTATTTTAACAAAGCTAATGCTTAAAGAACATTTCAACTTCGTCACCAGTCCAGCGACCAACGGATTGGTAAGCCAGACAATCATTAATTACCTGAACCCCATTCATAAATACCAATTGGATTTCTGCAAGTGAAGGAACTTCATCTTTATTGAAAATGAACAATAAGGACAGGAAATGTTGAGGGAATCACTTTTAACACACCTTCCTGGAAAGCTTGTAAATGAAAACTGGATGCGGCCACGCACTGTTCCTGCTTTTATGTTGTGCGTTAGCAACAAAGAACACAAGTTAAATACTTTCAACTAAAACTAGCAGGTACTTAATTGTCCGATACCAGCAACACCCCAGAAGCAAACAGATACAGAGTCCAGTTATCAAACAAAAATCCACAAGTCAGCCAATCATCTCAGGAATTTTTAATGTGCAGTCGAAAAAGATATCATAATCAAGAACCCTTGAAGGGCTTCACCACAGAAACCTTCGAGTTCATATATTCTCTTGTTCATTATTAAAAGGAATTCAAAACCAGAGTCAAAAGAAAACAGAGTTCTAGTTACGACGCTCCTCTGACATATTAGACCAGGTGACAGGGCACAAAGGGACACATTCTCCAGTGTATAGAAAAAAAAGTTTGACTCTTTTTTGAGTGGGGGGGGGGGCACAGAATCAGCTCCAACCATTTCCCATTGGCCATTTAAGGATCACTAACAATGAGTCGTAAACGCGTCTAATTCAGGGAGTGCTGGACCACACACTTCTAAGTCCCTGTTTTAAGTCATTAAGCCCACAGCATTGTGCAGATGGTAGTGTAGGAGGGATGTTACTTTAGCACAGGGGTTCCCAAAGTATGCACCATGGAACCCCAGGGTTCGGTGGCACACTCTGACAAGGTGATATGCAGTGCTGGCCCAGCAAGCAGGCAATAGGCTGTGAAGTGCCACGCAGTGCCCCAGTGAATGCGAAGTGCGCTACAACGCCAGTGACTTTGGGAACCACTGTTTTAACCCATTAGTGTCCAAGAACCCGTTGTACAACATGTAACAAAATGAGCACGGATTTTCACAATGGTTCTCAGTCATAGTGTCATAATTTACTGTGAACAAAATGAAAAAAAAATCCTACAGGAAAGGTAGCGCATTTTTCCCAGCAACCCAAAACGGCCCTTCAGGAAACAAGAAAAACAGAATAATACAGTTCCAAAAAGAAAAGAACAAAAATGTAGCATTTACACCAGACGGCTTTGCTTGAGCATTACAGAGCCTGAAGCTTCCACACCATGTTAATAAAATAGATGCATTTCGTGACAGGATTTGTGCATAATTTCTTCCCTTTTCTGTTTCTGATACTGAGCGAAACACCCCACCCCAGTCTCATTACTAAGGATCACAAAAGGAGAGGCTCCATCCACAGTTATGCAAACTCCAGTTATGCAAGCGGACAGCCCCCCCCCCCATCTTGATAAATACATGGAAAAGGCCAGATGTGATGCGTGCGCCATACCTTTCAGTTCTCCCCCAACAAAGAATAATTCCATTCAAAACTTGTGTTAAGAACCTCTTACTGAAACCTCATGGAGAAAGCGGTCAAGGATTTGACTACGATGTTCCAATATAAACTGCGAGGAGCCGACATGCCTTAGTATTAATCGCCGATACCCCCCACCCTGCAGAACTGACTTACAGACAAT
>JAJKFI010000007.1:22528983-22551331 GCA_029204185.1 Lerista edwardsae
ACGCTGGGCGGGAGGAACGGGTGAGCAGCAGCCTGCCCGTTGCGTTTTGGTCCGTTTCGCCGCCCCCGCAGGGGCGGGGAAGACAGCGGACCGGACTGGAATGCAACGAGCGGGCTGCCGCTCACCCGTTCCTCCCGCCCAGCGTTCCGGCTGCATGACGCCGCTGATAAGAACCATGTAATACTTGCTGAAACATCTTTAGAAGCCGTTGAGTTAAAGAAGCCTGGCGCCTGGTCACCCAGGCCCATGCGTTGCAGGCAGCTTCCAGACCCACTGACGGACCCTACAACCAGCTCTGCATCTCCTCTTCATACTGCTTTGGATCAATGAAAGGCTTGTCGATCGACTGGATCATGAGCTCCCCGCAATACACACATTCGGCTGCCACGATATCATCAATGTCCGCCTTCATCTGTTCCCGACTCGGCTGGCCTTTTCCTTGGCCGGCGGCGTCCGTGTCCTTAGTGCGATGGTGGGATTTGGAAGGTTGGCTTGTGGCTGAAAGCTTCTTCTGAAGGTTCTCCAGCTTGGCCTGCTTATAACTAGGCAAGTTTGGATAGACTGCCTGGAGAAGGCAATCGTAGTGGAACATGTGGCCACACAGGAAGAGATAAAAGGGGCGGTTGAGGAGCGGAAAGTCACATGCTGCACATTTTTCCTGCGGCTCCACGGAGCCATATTTGTTTCTCATCTCCTGAATGTCCTCCCGAATCCTTTTGGCGCTCTGCGTTGCTTCCTCCATCTCTGTCTTCAGCTCTTCTATGTGCTTGTTATAGGCCTCCAGAGAATTGCAGATGGCTTCCTTGAAATGGTCAATAGTGACAAAGTCTGGGAAAAAAGGCAGGACGTCTTCGATCTTCAACAGGTTGCAGCTAGAAAGGCAGGCCATGGCTTTCTTGACGTCCTTCTCTTCCTGGACCACGTGCCGTGCAATCTTCAGCCAGAGCTTCTTCCGCAACTCCTCATCCTCTTCAGGGAGGTCTGCGCAGGACTTTGCCATATCTACATCCACCTGAAAAATCAATCAAAAGAGGAAAAAGGAAAGAGTTGCCATTTCCTCCCAAACCAGACACATGGCTGGGGAAGAAGAGGCCCTGCTAAGAAGTACCAGATCAAAATAATGGTACAAGGATTAGATGTTTGCCAGGCTCCTCCAACCAATATCAGGTGTAATTTGGACAGTTGGAAATCATTTTCCAAAGACATCTATGCCAGAATGCCACAAATCTGAACCAGTCAGTGGCTGCTCGTACTCTCTCTCTCTCTCTCTCTCTCTCTAGTGGCATGACCAGCATGGGAACAGCAGCTCTGTCAGGTTTTATTTATCTGAGGCATCAAGTCATCTCAGATGACCACATGCTGGGGGGGGGGAAGAACTCCAAAAGCAAATGTGTCTCTACTGCATCCCCCAATCCCACGTCTTGGCTGATGTCCAGTTAATGGGATTGGGGGGGGGGGAACGACACCAACAATACCTTGTGTCAGGAAACTGTGGTTTCATGTAGACCTTGCTTTGTATTAGTGGTTGGAAGAGGACTACTCAGGTGTAAATGGCTCAGGTGAGGGCAATTAGTCTCATTGGGATAAAGTTAAAAGCCTCATATCAGGGGACAGAACCCTTTTGCTGCTCACAGGGTAGGTTAACCTCACTGTGTATTGTGAGTACAAGGAAAGCGCTGACAGCTAGTTGTAGTTAGTCAGAGGTAAAACTCTGTAGGTGTTTTTGTTTGTTCTTTTGAGTTTCCTCTTAGCTAATTTATAATCAGAGGGTTTTACTAGAGTCTTTTAGAGGGTTTTAGGGAGGAGTCTTGTGGGCAAGAGCCTCCTAGTTTGCATTTTACTATTTGGATTTTATAATATAAAGGCTCTGTAATTTTATTTGTAAACTTTTAATGTATGTTAATAAAATTGGGTTTTATGGCTTCTATTCTGGTTTCCTTGTTTAGAGGGGGTTTGCCCAGGGGCTCCTTTTTGTTGTGTGAAGCCTGGGCTGGTGGCAGCGGCAGCTACCTAAGGGGAGGGCAGTTATAACCCCCCCCCCCCATCATAACACCTTGTGATGAAACCCCAGGCCCAGCTAATTTCATGATACTACCATACACCACATAACCCAGAGTAAGGAAAACCACATACATTTTTTTCCTCCAATGTCCACTGTATTGGAGTCACCTAACGAAGGCATCTCCCCAGTGGTGTCATTCAAATGATTTAGGAACAGGAACTCACTTTTGATTGGCACTTGTCGGGAACCCGGAACCAGCCACGGAGCCCGTTAGGATCCGGAACGCCCGTTCTGGTCCGTTCCCCCTGAATGACATCACTGCATCTCCTGCACATTTGACTGGTTAGGAACTGCAGCAGTGTTGAAAAGTGAAGAACCAGCTCTTCTTTTAGTTTACAAATGCTGCTTCCAATGCTTTTTCAGCTTGCAAATTCCTGCTGTCACACAAATATTTCTGCAAATGGATTCTCATTAACACCTTTGGGAATGGGAACAGACCCTGGCTAAAAGTTGGAGCACCACACTCTCTTTCACACACACAGCTTGAATCACCAGGTCATGTGCAAATCAACATGAGGGAGGGCAACTTTAGCCTTTGGAACAGCAGAGAGAGGTTGAAAAAGCAGATCATGCATTGAATGAATGACTTCCGGCTATAATTGAAATGTGTTGAAAGAGCCGATTGTTGAAAAATGAACTGTTGGAAAGTGGGGGACGCCTGTACTAGCAGTAGGCTGAGGACAGGTATTGACCTTAACAGAACATCTGCAGAGTTTGCTGATGAGATGTTGCCAACTTACCTTTCACATTATGTGTAACTTTGGCCCGATTAGGGAGGGGACAAAGTCTGCATTGCTTGCTGGGGGTAGAAAGATGGGGCAGTTGAGCAATTCGCATTGCAGCTGTCCTGGCATGGGGCTCCCACCGCACTGAAAGCCAGTCTTGCAAGAACGCATGACCAGTCCAGACCTAACTAAGAGGTGGGAAGGCAGAAGGCCAAGAAGGAATGACCAGAGACAGACAGCCCAGGAAGACAGATATCCATGAAGGAGGTGCTTGGAAGGAACAGGAGGAATGGGGTGTCAGAGCCCCCCCCCACTTCTTTCAAAGCGGGGTGCCATACACATGCAGTGCCACACAAGGTGTGGCAAGGTTACTAACTTACAGGACTTATAGGAAGGATAGCTGCATTAGAATAGTGTTTCTTATTCTTCTCACCAATATGACCCACTTCTTCAGCAACAGTGGCCTCAGAATACCTTGTGGCTTCCAGGTGGCACTGGCCCACAGCCCACAGTTTGAGAACCACTGATTAGAAGATGGGATTAAATAGCCTGGCTACCATTATCCATGCTCTGGTGGCTTCCAGAACTGACCACTGTGGTGTGTGGGTGCGGAGCTGCCTTTGAAGACTCTTCGGAAACCCACCGTTAATACTTAGCTACACCCTGAACTAACTGGGGCCAGAAATGGGACAATCTCCTGGGTGCTTAATGAATTTTACTGGATTCCAGACACAACTGCTAGCTGCAGCTGGAAAGAGTGCTTGCTGGACGGACCTTGTACTGATCTAGCAAATCTATTTTAATATCAGGAAATGCTGTCCTAACAGCTCTTTAATATTGGGAAATGCTGTCCTAACAGCTCTGAATATGGCAGGCTTGCCCAATTCAGTCTCAGCCTTCCACTGAATAGTTCCCCTCCTCTCAAACCTTAGGAATTACAGCAGGCTTTGAATTTTTAAGAACCCCCCCCACACACACACACGGATCACTGATCACCTGGCACTGCGCCTACCTGCAAGGCCAAATCCACAGCCTCTTCGTACATCTCCATAACTTTATACACATGGACGCAAGCCCGGTGGTGGCCATGTTCTGCACACAGCCGCAGCGCATACTTCAGGTCGTAGTGGATGCTGTCAGAGGACAGTCCGGCTTGCTCCAAGTACGACAAGAGCAAGTCAGGGCGGCACGAAGCGTAGAGCGACAGCAGGTAGTTGTGAATGGCCTGCTGCGTCTCCTTCAGCTCGTGCACGCAGAACTCCATGTACCGGATGGCTTCGCTGAACTGCTGGGTGCTCCCACTCTGGCTGTAGTTGACCAGGGCCGGGATGAGGTTGGTGGCGTCCAGTTTCCTGCCCATTTCGATCCAAGCGTCGACCACCTTCTTGGGGATGTGCTGAATCAAGACCGGCGAGAACTTGTAGAAGAGCGAAACGTCCTTGATCTTGGAGAGGACCTCTAGCGCCTCGTTGTAGTTCTCGTGTTGGCAGTAATGGGTGATCACCCGCTCGTAATCGTGCATGATGACGGCAAAGTGCACCATGTGCTCGGTGTCACCGTGGCTCGCCAGCAGCTCATGGATGGTCGCCCGGTTGTTGAACAGACAATCTTTGTTCTTGGGGCTGCCCAAGAAGCTACGGAACCGGTCCCGGGTCTTTTCGTAGAGGTCCCGCTGGGCAGAGTCCCCTTCGAGCACTCCGAGGCGGTTTAAGTACAACTCAGTTAGCCAGGTGGTGAGCAGGGTTGTCTGTGTGGTTTCAGAGGACTTCAGGCTGGCCAGTTTCTTCAGCAGAAATTCCATCAATGCCTCTTCCTGCTTGGCTTCGATAAACTTAAGAGCAATCTCCTCAAAGTAATTCTGAGTCAATGCGTAACACTTAGCGCTGTCCAAGTATCTCTTGTTCTGGAAGCAATACTCGGCCTCCTTGGCTAGCACAATGTCCAGGCACTCGGGACGGTCCTTGCAGTACTCCTTGGCCAAGTCAAACTTGCTGATGTTCATGTACATCTTCCACACATCCCGGGATTCACGCTGCACGTTGTACCGAAACACGACCTTCTCGGTGTGAATCCAGATCTGCCCGAAGGAGGGGTCTTTGATCATGCGCTTCAACGAGCCAAACTTTTCCAGGAACACGTCCTGGAAGACGACTTGCCCATTCAGCGTGCACACGGCCTTCACTCGGTCAGGAAACAGCAGCAGGAAATGAAACTGAGTGAGCACAATGGAGATGGGCTTGTTGGCTGCGGCATCTACATCAGATGGGTATTCCCAGACCTGCTCGTCGCTCAGAACAGAGTCGGGGCGCCCATAGTCCAGCGATCCATACAAGACACCGTTCCCCATCATCCAAGCAAAGGTGCTGGGAAAGGAGCGAAGCTTCGGAGTGTAGAACGCTATTTCGCTGTAGCCAAGGCTAGCGGGAAACTCCCGGAAGCCTGGCAGGTGGTCTGGCGGCATGCTGAATATCAGGCCAAAGGCCTGCTGCTCGGAGCCCTCTGGAATCTTGCCGACAAACTGGAAGAGCCTCTTGCGAGTGGTGGCGATGATGAAGCATTTCCCATCAACTCCTCGCTCCACCTCCAGACAGCAGACTGGGGCTGGCCCTGCTTCCTCCTCCAAGTTGTAAATGGGGCGGAAATATTGGTCCGGATTGGTGCCGAAGAGGCTGCTGTCACTGACGGAAATCTCAGCCTCATAGATCTGGCCTTGGGATGTTCCAACCAAGATGGGGCCCGTGTTCATCTCTGAGCCAAGCAACTTGTTCCAGCCCACACTTTCAATCAAGTGGCCTTTCCAGCGGGATAAGACCCTCGCCTTCTGGGCGTTTCGGTTCAAATAGAGGCATTCACTGGTATTCAGGGCAACGATGAGATGAGATCCTAGAAGAGAAAAGGAGCAGACATGAAAAACAGAAAAGAAAGCAACAGAAATGAAAATAATCAAGAGAGAGCCTTAGCAAGAACAAGACACCCCTCCCAAGGTATTAGCCTCTGATGCCAAGGTTTCAGCACACTGTGAAATTACATTAGACAAACGCAAGAGTAATATTTTAAAACCCCAAATTGAGATTTGTCATGCTAACAGTCTATCTTAGTGGTATTCAAACTTTTTAGAGCAGGACCCACTTTTTAGAATAGCACTCGTGTCAGGACCCACCAGAAGTGATGTCATTAACGTGGAAGGGATGTTGTGGCAGGAAGTGACATCATCAAGCAGGAAGTGCTGTCATTCTAACATAATAAAATGACACTCCTGAAATGCAAATTAGCATTCTTGGACCAGCAACTGTACAACCATGAAACATCTCTGACAGAAAGAATGATTAGGACAAAATATGGTGTAAGAACACTGAACTAAAAACCAAACTTCACTTGAAAATTCAAATTGTTAACACTTACAAAAAGAATATAGCAAGAGTCAGGTCTTCAGTTTCCAAGATGTCTGCTTCCAGCTTTCCACGACCCACCTGACAACAGATCAGGACCTACCAAGTGGGTCCCAACCCACAGTTTGAATAACACTGGTCTACCTGGTGCATGCTCATCAGTCACGGGTGCAGGGATGGCAAGCTGCATGGGCACTGGGCGGCACCACTGCGCAGAGTCCGCACGCTTTTCAGCCCGCCTGCCCTCCCTTGCGCCTGGAACGCTCCGAAATGGAGCTCTTCCGGGCACAGGGAGGCGTGGCAGGGAGACACACAGGGGCAGGGCGACGTGCCGGGGCACAGTTTCGTCGCCTTGGCATGGGGCGCGCTCCCGGCCCGGACCGCCTCTGATGCTCATATAATGAGTCACCCACTTACTTGGTGGGTGGCCCGGGGCGGGGATGGGATGGGACCAGCGCAGCTGACATAGGCTGGATCCACCCCCCTGCCCCAGTCAACCTTTCCCAGAACCCTTGGATACGCATCAGCAATTTTGATGGTGCACGTCTGAGGAGCCCTATTGGGGTGGCTGCGACACAGAGTAAGGGGAATTAATGTCCCTTACCCTGGGCTGCACTGCAGCCCGCTCCAATCCCAAGCTGGACATGGGGCAAGGCAGCTGGCTTGCCTGTTCCGCATAAGGTAGGATCGAATTGCCCAACATTCAAGGACCAAAGGTGTTTTAAACTGCCTTTCATGTGAATAAGCACTTCACAAAAATTTTCTCAAAGGAAAAAAGGGTATAATTTGTTAATAGGTAGTGAGAACTAGGGATAGACGTTTTAGAGAGGAACATTCATGTTGCAGACAAATACCTGGCACACAGCCCCTTAACCTCATCTCACCTGTGTGGTCCAAAAAGAGTTTGTAAACTTTGGCTTCATCCTTCCGTCCGAGTTCTACCTGGTTAGGCTCATCTGCCTTGGCCAGGTCAAGTCTATGCAGAAGGAGGGGAAAAAAACCACAGAATTACAAAAAGGTAGGAGAAACTGACCTGAATCTTTGCTGCTTCACAACAGATCTAGGTCTTCTGAAAAGAGGTTCACAAATGCTTTTTATATAATTGTCTGTGTCTCAACAAAAATGTTAGAGGTGTTCCAAAATTGTAAGACTGACAAAAAATGTATTCAGTAGCTTGCTTCAGCTAAGTGCACAATCATATTGTTGTGATATGAGACAACGGCGAACTGTGATAAGGAGGTCCCTTTTTGATGATTATATATTTTGCTTCTAGAGCCATCACGGTAAATGCAGAGATTCCAGTATGGCAAAATAGAACCCTCCCTCCCTCCCTCCCTCCCTCTCTCTCTCTGTGTGTGTGTACACAAATATGCATGTGGACAACTTTCCATGTCAAACTGGAGAAGGTTGCTGCTGGTGAACACTAAAGAGGTTTTAAGAAAAAAGTACAGATTTATTTAAATTAAAATATGCTGTCTCTTTACACGCATATAGTAACACGTCAGGATCCAAACTGGGCAGCACAAATGAGTGATTTTTCCTTCTAGCAAAAGAGTCCTTGTTCCCCAAGATACTGCTTCAGAGGACAGTATCCGTTCCCCCCCCCCGGCCCTGCGTTCTTCAGGTGGACTTTGGGGATCTGCATCTAGAAGGAAGAGCTAAAAATCTCCTGTGCACATGCAGGACGTGGTGAACAGCACTTTGGATCTCAAACAATACATGGTCAGGTTCCATTTACTAACATGCTAAACAACCAGCACTTTTGAATACATAATTAAATCACTCCAGTTATTGAAGGACCTTCTAATCATAACAAGCAGTTTATTACCTTCTCAACTAAATGACCAACAGGCACATGGCAAACTGATAAGTCCATTGAGAGCCCAATCCTACGGGCTTGTATCGCTGGCGCTGCTGCTCAGCATAGGCTCCAGGTGTCGTAAATGTGCCATAAGGCATGTTTAAGACACCCTGCCAGGAGGGAGGGCCGGCGCTAGAGCAGCGCTGTGCAAGTGCCAACTGGTGCTGACCCCCAGCACTGCAACAAGGACCAACTGGCACTCCCATAGCCGTTGGCCAGTAAGCATTATCGGGGCTGCGGTAGAGGCAGGGAGTGGCCAAAAGGGGGTGGAGGGATGGCGGAGGAAGGGGAAGGGGGGTGGCGGCCACAGCCAACGAATCCTAACCCCCTGTATGTGCTGGGTGCCCCAACACAGGACCCTGCATCCACTCAATAGCAGGTGCAAAGCTGAGGAGACCCATTGGTACCACAGCTGTTTTACTCAGGGCAAATACTCCCTCACCCCAAGGAGACCCTGGCAGTCTAACCCTTGGCAGCGTCTTGATGCAGCTGTCGCCATTTTGGCCCCACTGCTGCTTTGGGAGCCACCGGGATAGGACTGGGCTGTCAGTTTACCTATTAGAATGGGACAGAGGAGGGCAGCTCACTGTTCAGTCCAAAGAGCCATGCCACAAACACATCATGGCCTGTTTATACACGTATGTATGGTGACCAACATTTACCTTTAATAATAATAATAATAATAATACATGTATTTATATACCGCCTTTCTTAAAGTCACTAGATTTCTCTAATGATTACAACTCAAGGTGCAAACATGCTGCAAACATACAGCAGCGGAGGTGGTTCAGTGGAAGACCAAGAGCTTTCCATGCAAAAGGTCCCAAGTTCAATCCCCAGAATTACTAGGCAGAGCAGAGAAAGATTTCTGCCTAAAACCTCCAACAATCACCAACTCACCTATCTAGGTCAACTATACTGACTTAGGCAGACCATTGATCTGGCCCAGTATAAGCAGCCATAACAGCTTCCAGGGCTTTGGCTCAAGATGGAACAAAGTGTCATATCTGCAAAGTGAAGTACATGTGTTCTGGTCTAAAATCTGTAGTGACCCATGAGGCTGTTTTGGAGAGAATCATTATCAGCTCCTCTATGTTCAAGAAACATCTGCCATGCTGATTTTGGGCCCTCTTACAACACACGGCCATTCTATTATGAGGCTCTCGCCCATCACCACAGATTTAGAGCAGGACTTGAAAGCCAAAATTCTCAACATTTCAATGGAACAATGTGGACTAGAATTTTTTTTCCCTGGGATAGCCAGGTGCTTCTTTGTATCCATGACCTTTAAGAATCTCAGTAAAAGGAACAGGATAATAAAGGACTCTGAGCCAGTTACCTGAAAAGTATGTCTTTTCCAAGACTCATACACAGTTGGTTAGAGGAGACCACCAGGCTGTTAATTGCTTCGGGAGGGGTAAAATCAATCCTCTGTTTGTTGAAAATGGGTGTCTCCTTTTCAAGCCGAGCATTCACGTATCCTTAAGAAAGAAAGAAACAGTTTAAAATAATTAAAACCAAACAACAACGTAATGTCACATTATAAAAACAAAATGAACACTTTGGCCTTGGAAAATAAAACCTCCATCTCCCAAGTATGCAGTGTATTACTGAAAAGTGGATGTTTGGGGACCAAGAACCTTCATGCTCTGCTTATGAGCTCTCAGAGGCATCCTGCTAGCTATTACTGCATGCTGGACTGTGCAGTTTAAGCATTCTAATAGTCACTGGTCCTCTCTGCTGATTTAGGGTTCCTGCAAGCAGCAATTCTCCACTGCTCCAAAGAAAGAGAAATATTAATTTATTTTTCCACTCTATCCTAAATCGCCAACCCAGCTTTTAGCTAGAAAGCACATGAACACCAGAAGCCCAAAAAACCTAACATGAATATAAAGAAAATTCAAAAGCAGGCAAAAGGTGGACCAACAGAGTTTACTACAGTGGGTTATCAACCTTTTAGCACTGGGACTGTGAATGAGAATGACTTTTGAGAATGACTATCTGTCTAAGACTCACTGGAAGTGATGTCATTAACATGGAAGTGATGTATGGCCAGAAGTGCCGTCATTGTGACACCTGAGAATGCTTTCCTGAGAATGCAGCAATAAGCTGGGTTATTTCTCAGCCATTTTCCAATAGCAAACTAAATCAGAAAGAAAAAAAACCCTATTTACAACCTTGGCACAAGCAAAACAGCCACACAGCTCTCCCCCGTTTCCAGCATCCCATCTTCCCAATTTTTCAATATGGTTGCTGTAGGTGCTTAGCGACCCACCTGAAATTGGCTAGCGACCCACTGGTGGGTCCTGACTCACAGTTTGGGAACCACTGGTTTACTACATACAGAATATTATAAAAGCAATACAGTACTTTTAAGAAAAGTACAAATTAAGAAAAGAAATAAAGGGGACTCTTTAAATAGAGTCTTTGCTGCTTTTAATTATTTGTCATTGTTTTAATTTATTCTGTATTCTTTTATTTTATTGTAAGCCACCTTGGGTGCCCTAATGTGGGGCAGAAAGACGGGATATAAATTCATTCATTTATTATTATTACTAGAAGTTGGCATGAAAGAAGGGTAATTCAGGAATAAGTGGTAATACTATAAACTACTCCCAGATACTCTTGCTGATACAGCTCTGTTCTCCCATTCAGCCTGCATCTATCATATACAAGACACAGAGGAAAGTGAATGTTTTGATGTTTTCTCCAAGAAATTAGTATGAATGCAGTTTCCCTTTGGCTCACTTTGTCCTCATTCTTTTCAGTAAGATGCAGGAAGTTACTTCATATGACAGTTAACCGGGAAACAACTTTAAGAAGCATATTCACTGGGCACTTTAATCCCTAATTGTTGTTTCCCAGTCATGGCTGGATTGCAATCCGCAGGCCAAGAGAGAGGGGTAAGAAATAGATTTAAGTGAAGATGTATTTATTTAATTAAATACATTTTACAACCCATCTTTGCCTAAATGTGTGGCTAACAATGCCACAACTAAAACAACGAAAGCCATCATAAACACGACATTCACAAAATAAGAATACAACACCAACGACTGTAAGCAGCCCATAACAGAAGCACCTCACAGAGCCAAGAAAGACAATGGTGAAACCCTCAAAGTCCGCAGCATACAGGTCGTCGTAAAAGATGGCGGTTGCAGTAAGAAAAATACAAATAGCTTATAGCCAAAAAAAGGGCAATCAGGGTGGCTATGAAGGCAGTACACACGTATTTAAAACCCATGAACCCAACATATATCCCCACCTATCCTAACTAAAAAGGTAAAGGTATCCCCACGACCAAATGGTCATAAGAACATATAAGAACATAAGAAGAGCCCTGCTGGATCAGGCCAAAGGCCCATCTAGTCCAGCTTCCTGAATCTCACAGCGGCCCACCCCAGGTGCCCCAGGGAGGCAGGAGACAACAAGATGCTTGCATCCTGTTGCCACTCCCTTGCACCCGGTACTCCGAAGTAGCCCACCACCTTTGTAAGGAGGTTGCACAATCCATCATTGCCTATAGCCCATGATGGACCTTTCCTCCAGAAATCTGTCCAATCCCCTCTTAAAGGCATCAAGACCAGATGCCATCACCACCTCCTGTGGCAAGGAGTTCCACAGATTAACTACCCGGTGGGTAAAAAAGTACTTCCTTTTATCTGTTTTAACTCTCCCAACCCTCAGCTTTAGTGGATGCCCCCTGGTTCTGGTGTTTTGAGAGAGGGAAAAGAACATCCCTCTATCGACTTTATCCCTTCCATGCATAATTTTGTATGTCTCAATCATGTCCCCCCTCAGGCGCCTTTTTTCTAGACTGAAGAGCCCCAAACGCTGCAGTCTTTCTTCATAAGGGAGGTGCCCCAGCCCCGTAATCATTTTTGTCGCTCTCTTCTGCACCTTTTCCAACTCCACTATGTCCTTTTTGAGATGCGGCGACCAGAACTGGACACAATATTCCAGGTGTGGCCTTACCATTGATTTGTACAATGGCATGATAATATTGGCTGTTTTATTCTCAACCCCCTTTTTAATGACCCCAAGCATGGAATTGGCCTTCTTAATTGCTGACGCACACTGGGTCGATACCTTCATTGAATTGTCCACCAGCACCCCAAGATCTCTCTCCTGAGCTGTCACAGACAGCTCAGAACCCATTAGCCTATAGGTGAAGTTTTGGTTTTTTGCCCCAACGTGCATCACTTTACATTTGTCTATGTTGAAACGCATCTGCCATTTGGCCGCCCATTCCCCCAACTGGGAGAGATCCTTCTGGAGCTCTTCACAGTCGTCTCTGGTTTTTACCACCCGGAAAAGTTTTGTGTCATCCGCAAACTTGGCCACCTCACTGCTTATCCCTGTCTCCAGGTCATTTATGAATAAGTTGAAAAGCATGGGCCCCAAGACAGATCCCTGGGGCACTCCGCTTTTCACCTCTCTCCATTCTGAAAATTGCCCATTGACCCCCACTCTCTGTTTCCTGGCCCTCAACCAATTCTGGATCCATAAGAGGACCTGCCCTCTTATTCCCTGACTGTGAAGTTTCTTCAGCAGTCTTTGGTGGGGGACCGTGTCAAATGCCTTCTGAAAATCCAGGTATATGATATCCACAGGTTCACCCACATCCACGTGCCTATTGACCTTTTCAAAGAATTCCAAAAGGTTTGTGAGGCAAGACTTACCCTTACAGAAGCCATGCTGACTTTCTTTTAGCAGTACTTGTTCCTCTACATGTTTTAGGATTTTATCTTTGATGAGGCTTTCCACCATCTTACCCGGAACAGACGTTAGGCTGACAGGCCTGTAGTTTCCAGGGTCCCCCCTTCTCCCTTTTTTAAAGATTGGCGTGACATTGGCTATCCTCCAATCCTCTGGTACTGTGGCCGTTTGAAGGGACAAGTTGCATACTCTAGTTAAGAGGTCAGCAACTTCGTTCTTTAGTTCCTTAATTACTCTTGGGTGTATACCATCTGGGCCTGGTGACTTATTTATATGTAGTTTATCAATTTGATCTAAAACATCTTCTTTATTAACCAGTATCTGATTTAATTCCTTAGTTAGGAAGGGCTGTTCAGGCTGTGGTATCTGCCCAAGTTCTTCTGCTGTGAAGACGGACGCAAAGAATTCATTTAATTTCTCTGCAATCTCCAAGTCCCCTTTTATCTCCTCTTTCCCTCCCTCACCATCCAGCGGGCCAACCGCCTCTCTGGCAGGTTTCCTGCTTCTAACATATTTGAAGAAGCTTTTATTATTCCCTTTTATGTTGCTAGCCATGCGTTCCTCAAACGCTTTCTTGGCCTCCCGTATCACCTTCTTACTTGTCTTTTGCCAGAGTTTATGTTCTTTTTTATTCTCCTCACTGGGGCAAGACTTCCATTTACGGAAGGAAGCTTCTTTGCTCTTTACAGCTTCTCTAACTTTGTTTGTCAGCCATGCAGGCACCCTCCTGGACCTTGTCGAACTCTTCTTTCTTTGCGGTATACACTTCCGCTGGGCCTCTACTACTGTTTTTTTAAACAGCCTCCACGCAGCCTGGAGGGATTGGACTCTTTTTACCTTCCCTTTCAATTTCTGTCTAACTAGTCTCCTCATCTGAGGGAAATCTGCCCTTCGAAAGTCAAGGGTTCTTGTGTCAGATTTGCACTGCACTCTTTCCTGGACATGCATGGCAAAACCAATCGCAACATGGTCACTGTTCCCCAATGGCTCAGTAACACTTACATCCCTAACTAGGTCCCGAGTACCACACAATATTAAATCCAGAGTCGCCTGTCCTCTGGTCGGCTCCATGACTAGCTGCTCTAAGGCACAGTCATTCAACACATCAAGGAATCCGGTCTCTCTTTCTTGACCAGAGCAGCAGTTGACCCAGTCAATATGAGGATAATTGAAGTCCCCCATGATTACAATCCTGCCTCTCTTGGTCACTGCCCTGATTTGTTTCCTCATTTCAAGGTCACCTTCAAGTTTTTGATCGGGAGAACGATAGCACACCCCCACTATTACATTGCTCTTACGGCCTGATAGTTTAACCCATAGTGACTCCATGGTGGAGTCCAGCCCACCTTCAGTTTCTACTCTGCTGGATTCTATCCCTTCTTTGATATAGATGGCCACCCCTCCGCCAACACGCCCTTCCCTGTCCCTCCTATAGAGTTTATAGCCTGGGATTACAGTATCCCACTGGTTTTCTGCATTCCACCAGGTTTCCGTTTTGCCTACTATATCAATCTTTTCCCTAGCCACCAAACATTCCAATTCCCCCATCTTTGCTCGGAGACTTCGAGCATTCGCATAATAACACCTATATACGGGGTTCTCTAAAGAGGGACTGTTTTTTGATCCCTTTTCCCCTCCTCTCCTTTTACTGGACAAACTGTCACTTACACTCAGCTTAGAAGTTCTATTTCCTACTCCTCCATTACTCTTAGTCTCCATTACTCTTAGTCTCCATTACTCTTGGTCTGGTCGTAACCAACTGTAGGGGGCGGTGCTCATCTCCATTTCTGAGCCGAAGAGCCAGCGTTTGTCCAAGGACAAGTTTCCGTGGTCATGTGAGCAGCATGATTATACGCCAAGGCGCACGGAACGCTGTTACCTTCCCACCGAAGTGGTCCCTATTTATCTACTCACATTTTAATGTGCTTTTGAATTGCTGGGTTGGCAGGAGCTGGGACAGGTGACCGGAGCTCACTCCATCACGCTGTCTTGAACTGCCAACCTTTCTGTCAGCAAGTTCAGCAACAACGGGTTAACCCGCAGCGCCACCACGTTCCTATCCTAACTACACAGGGTAAAAAAGTAATTTTTTTTGTCCCCACTGGCACACATCAAGGAAGAAGGCAGGTCTTAGGTCCCCAAAGTAGGAGTTCTGTAACTATGAAGCCACCACAGAGAAGACTCTTCCTCTTATTGCTGTCTCCCCCCCCCCCCACTCTGTCAAGGGCGACATACATTGGCAGACCAATTCTGACAATCTGAGGGAGAGGCTGGAAGAAAATGATGCCTCACACACCAGGCAGCTACTTTCACAATACAGGTTGATTATCCCTAATCCAGACTGTTTGTGATGGGAAGGTGTCTGGATTTTGGAATAATTGCATACATACTGTATAATGAGAAATGCTTCTCCCATTTGGGTGCTTTCTGGTCTCTTGGGCATTTTTCAACAATGTCTGTACAGGCACACACCTCAAAGCAGAGAACAGAACTTACAGCCTATACGTGGGAATGAGCGTAAGACCTTTTTTCTACAGAAATTTTTTTTAAAAGTCTTGGACAAAGATGTCTGGATTTCGGATGTCAGGATAAGGGATCTAATCATCTACCTGCATCCAAGGACATTCTTGGGGCTATTTTACCAGGCAAATTAAAAGTTTGGGAAGCTAAACATATTTATTTCCAAGCATTTCCAATGTCTGCCCACAGCAAAATTTTCCATTTCAGAAAATAACAATATATTTGTAGAACCCAACACAAATATCTTTAGCAGAATACAGCTGTTGTGGTACCAACAACAGATAATATCAGAGCTTTCTCACATCTGTCCTTCACAGATATCCATTTTTATTTGGCCCACATATCTTGTAATCTTACTGTTCTCATCACCTCAGGCTAGACAACAAAAAAGGGATGAATGTTGTGGGTCTCTTCCTAGGTTAATGAATATCAGCCTCATTGGCATGGGAGAAAAAACCCACAGACACCAGGGGGATTTCTAAACTGCAGGGTTAGACTGGGAAATGTTCACTTATCACTTGAAGGAACCAAAACAGAAAAGAGGAAACATGCACGATTAATGTAAATGTGTCTAGAGCACCTTTTCTCACTGTGGGTCGAGACCCATTTGATGGATTGTGACCAATTTCTGGTGGGTTCCCCAGAACCCCCACTGAATACAGGTGATAGAAAGATCAGCTAACTAATTGCCTCAAGCCGTTTGTGTGTGTGTTTGTGTTTGTGTGTGACAGGTCATGGGGGCAGGCAAATGCTGGGTCACTTATAAGTGATTCACACTTTGAGGCTCTTAATTAGGGCCGTGGATTGTGTTTCTGCAAACAAATATGACTTGTAAATAAATCACCTTCTAGATAACCTTTTCATAAACCTTGTAAAGCCAGGACGGTCCTGACAGAGTTTTCTTTTTAAAAGTATGCCCTAAAACAAGTGTGCTAAAGAGTATGAGAACCACTGATCTAAAGTATAAATATAATTCAAACACAACTAAAAATAAGAGTGCTATATATATCAGAGACAGAGCATATGCAACTAATTTTTTTCTTGCAAAGTAAATATGAGAGAGTATGCTGTTAAATTAACGTAGTTGTCACACAGGTCACAAGCCTGGAAAAGCCAAGGATTTCACTTCCTGCTTCATTCGTCTGCAGTACTCTTCTACCCTCTACTCTACCTCCATTAGTTCTTCCCCATGGATCCTGGGGAGGGGGGGCGAAATGGGATGGGCAGCTACCATCAGCAACGTGGCGTGTAAGTGGCCCTTTCCACTTGTTGTCAGAACCATTCTGGGCAGCAGCAGCCATTTGCCCTCCCGCCGCTACGCTACTGCTGATTTGTGAACTACTTCTTGCTGAAAAACAGTATTTAAAAATTCTCAATAATAATATTTTGTGATGTGACAATTAGGCTTACTTGCAATCAGTTCTCTTCAAGTTACCACCAGATCCAAGCAGCTTTTTTTGTGATGCTTCCATGATCTAGTGGTACCTTGACGACATACTGCTGTTCAGATCTAAGAGAACTAAGCTTCATGGGGTAGGAACAAAATTTGGGCCTTTGCATCTTTTAAATCCTGGGATAACTCCAGATTGTGCTAATATCTACTAAATCGAAAATATGATCTGAATAACGTCAAGGGTAAAATATATGCAGCGAGTGCAGGGTAGGGGAAATGACACCCCCTCGTTGCTAGCACTGAATGTCAGGCAGGAAACTCAGAGCCAAATCCCATGCATATCTACTCAGAAGTAAGTCTCACTATAGTCAATTGGGGTTTCTCCCAGGAAACGTGGCTAGGACTGCAGCCTCAGTCGCTGCACGCCAGGCTGCCTAACCAAGGCTGAACAGGAGCACGGCTTGGGAGAAAGCCAAGGAAGGCCTCGAGAGGGCTGCAGGGAGGGAGGCCCCGATCCGCCCCGCGCCTACCGGTGTGCGGGATGCCCAGGCTGGTGCGGCTCTGCTGCGAGGAGGCCGAGTGGGAGAGCGAGTCGACGTACTGGTCCAGGATGGAGGCCATGATGGCGGCGGCTGACGGCTGAGGCCCCCGCCCGGCTCCTCGCCGGCCGCTGCTCCGGGCCCCCTTCGCCCACTCCCGCCAGCAGCCCGGCGCTCAGCTGACCGGCGCCATGACAGTCGAGGGGGGCGGAGGACTGGCGGCGCTTCCGGCTTCCGGCTCGAATTCCCGAGCGAGAGGCGCGCGCTGGCTTCGCTCCTGGGAGCAGAGCGAGCGGGGCTGTGCGCAAAGACGCGCGCGCGCCCTCGTCCCCTTCGCTCGGCTGCGCGCTGCTTCTGCCCTCGCCGAGCCCCGGAGGGAAGGCGGAGGCCACCCCAGTGGCGTTCCTGGAGGGGGGGCAAAGCGCCAAGGCATTGCAGGAGCCCGAGCTCCTGCGTAAAGCACCCCCCCTCCGCTTCACAGCCAGCCGCCGCACTCGAGCCGCTTTACCCAGGAGCTCCTTTTTACCAGGCTCCTGCCGCACTTAGTAGCATTTTGCACGCCCCCCTTCTCTGGGAAAGCCACTGGCATTCTCTTCGACTTGCTCGTGCGAGAAGCTCATCCAATGAGCAAAGCAGTCCGCGGAGGTGGAAGGAAGGATTATTCCAAAGCATCGCAATGAAAACGGATCTCACACGCAGACCCCCCTCTCATTGTCACTTCGATGCACTGGGCTTCCCTCACTCTTGCCCCGCATATGGAGCAGTCCAGTCGGAACCAGAAATGAGGGGTGTAAGAGACGGCTTGCATCTCTTTGGCAGGGAACGTGTGAGTCGGCTCCGGTGTCGCTAGGTACGCCATCTTGAAGCCGGGCGGAAGTTGCTTTTCGGCGTTTGCTCCCTCCTTACAAGCTTGCCTCCTTAACGTAAGCACTAAAACGCGCAGTAGCGCCCCACCTCCGTCCTTTCAAACAGGAGCCGCGTAAGGAGGGGCAAAGAGCGCTAGAATGAGTCCCTAAGGGCGCAGTGTCCCTCCGTCGCTTTTGCTGGCAGTGTCCCTTGAAATGATTTGGCTTGTGGGGGGAGCGTGCTTGGGGTGGGAGTGTCTGGTATAGTGGCCAGTAGTTCCCAGGGCCTAGACCTCTTCCTGGAGCCTTGGCTTGGGGCTCAGTTTCTCTCTCCTTCCACTTCTTTCCTGGGAGGAGAGGGTGATGGTGTACAACTTGGAAGGAGTTGGGGGGGAATTGGAGTTCCCACTGTGATGACATGCTGCTGCTGCTATTATTGTTGTTATTATTATTATTATTATATGAGATTTATATTCTACCTTTTCCATACTGAAACCTAATGCCCATGGAGGGGAAGACAGCAACATACAAAAAAAACCAGATAAGAACAGCATGTTGGATCTTGCAGTGCTACTGTGAAGTAAATGGTTGTGTGATTCCTGCAGGTGGCAAAACACAAACCGTTGAAATATATTTGTGAATGAGATGCAACAGCATGACAACTGGAGTGCATGTTGCCTGAGCCATTGTGGCTGGCATTGCACAATCATCTGCAGGTACAGTGACTGGGGCTTCCTTGAGCAATGTAAGCAGCTTAAGCTGGGAGCCACTGAGCTAGACTGGGTTAAGGTACATGCAAACTCTCCCGGGGGAGGGGGTTAATGCAGAGGCACTTTGTGGGTGGTTGTGGGCTGAGAGTTGTGAGTAGCATCCCAGCTCTACCCCAGCTATTGGTACCACATCCATTTGGTTATAACCAGTGATGTCATTTGGGGGAACGGACCAGAACGGGCGTTCCAGATCCTAACGGGCTCCGTGGCTGGTTCCGGGTTCCCGACAAGTGCCAATCAAAAGTGAGTTCCTGTTCCTAAATCATTTGAATGACACCACTGGTTATAACGTTTCCTTGTGCTTTCCAGCCAGGCTCAGGCATTTTCTATCAGGCTGCTTATGCTTTCACTATTCACAGTAATTCCTTTTTCTTTTGGACTTCAAATACTTTGACTCTTTGCCTGCCAACTCCATGTTCATGGGTAATTCAGTGGGATTATCGCATATCTGTCCTAAAGGTGCTACTGTGGGTTTGATTTTGATAAGAACTGAGATCCAGTGGTTTCTGGAGAAGGTTCCCCCAACAGCCCTCTCTACCTGGTCTCTATAGCTGGGATGCAGCCACTAGAGTACTATTCTGTAGCCACTAGACTAGAGTCCCATCAGGTAATGGGGGAGGCAGGTACAAATTATCAAGGTCCCCCCCCCATTCAGTTGTTTGTCCAGTAGAGGGGAAGCAAGAAGGTGTGTGGGCATGCTGACCACTAGGTGCTACTCCTTTTTGTCAGCTGACCTTTTTCCTGGGGTCTGTTTCCCTGTCAGCCAGTCTCCCCACAGAGCTTTCACTGTACTCCTCCTTCCTCCCCCACAAACTAACCTCCTCCCCAGTCAGCGGCCACTAGGTCAGATTCTGCATGGCTGGGGTACTCCTTTAGCCAGCCATTGGGGCATCTGCCAATGAAACCCAGTCTAGTAGCTTATTACTATATTGTGTGTTTTACTGTCAAAGGCCAAAACATGATACAAGTAACATGATACAGGTGATGAAGTGGAAGATGGATGGTTGCAAAGGGCTAAAGAACTTCGGGTAGGTCAGGCAGCAAGAAAAGATCTGGATCCAGGGTGATTTGTGCCAGACTAACATATACTCTAAGGCAATATTCTTCAACCTTGGGGCTGAAGCCTCAGTTGTGGTGTTGCAGCAACTTATGCAACTATTTCATACGAAATAGGTTGAAGACCACTAGACTAGAGTACGACCAGGTAAAGGGGAAGGCATCTGATGTCCCCCTTCAGGTGCCAGGAGATGGTGTCCCAGTCCTGCTCAGGTTCTTAGAAATTGTGCTAACTTAACTTTCATTAGTGCCAGGCTTCATAGTAACTTTTTCTGCTCTCTCTAATAAGAATATTTGGTTATAGTGAACAGTGCAGGGAGGGCATTTCGGGGCAGGGAGCAGGCAGTGACAAGAGTGGGCAGGGTCCTAGGAAGAGGGTGGGATTGACAGTGTGGACCCCTGGCTATATGTTTATATATTGGGGTCATGGTACAAAAAGGGTTGAAGACCACTGCACTAAGGGATTTAAAAAAAAAGCTAGAGGTGATGTGATTATAGAGGAAAAACTAGGGAGATGCATTTTGAGATACCTCTGGTCATACTCCCAGCAATAAGAAGGCAGCCCTTATGAAGTCGTTTCACCTGGACATCAGGACACACACAAAGGCTCGATATCGTCAGAAGGACGGGAAGGGCCTATGAGCGGGGAATGCAGGGGGTAATTTATACGCAGGACCAGGGCCAAAGGAGGGGCCCCAGAAATGTCCTGGGATTGTACATTTTCCTATTGCACCCTGGCTCACTGCCTGCACGAGAAGCTGGAGGTGCTTACTGTAGGCAAGTAAGCAGTGGTGGCTTCTGCATTGGGCCAAGGAATGCAAGACACGGCCCTCCTTGTTAACACAATGATAAATCTGACGGGGGGGGGGAGGAACCTGGCCTGCTGCAGTAGCTCTTTGGCTTGTGGATCCACTTACCATGAAGGAGCGAATAGGAGCTCAGTGTGACAATGACCAAGGAGGCCTCCATGGCTGGCTTGGGCAATAAACCAGTTACTCTTCCTTTCCAACCAGCCACTGAGGGGTTTATGGCCCTTGAAACTATGAGTACAGGCTTCTCTTTTACTGTAGAGTCAAAAAATTTACCAGTGCCAAGCCCAACCTCTTGGCCTTAACCGGGGTGAAGTAAGGTACAGTAAGTTGACTTAAACGGAGCACAACTAACAACAAAATGCCAAGTGCAGCTCTTACTCTTAACTGGGATTCTGCTCTGGCAATAAGTAGCTGGCCTAAGCTGGCCTCTTCGCAACTTTCTGCCCACCCCAGGAGCTCCGCACCCAGGGGTCCTTCTCCCCCCCCCCCGCCCAATGGTAGGTCCACGACTGTTAACATACTGCACTGGAGAAGTTATTTAGTGTTCTGTGACGCATAGGTAAGAACCGTCTAATAAAGCAACAAGCAATGAAGAAATCACTAGTTTTATTAAAATTTAATAAAAGGATTTCCATTTTTATCCAAAGGACACTTGTCCATTTTATCCAACAACACTGTTGCTAACTTTGATAGAAGGCCAACTTGAGAAGCAATAAGATTGTATGACATAACAATTGTAGTCTTTGCAAGGAATAAAGACTATGGAGGAACAGGCTGATGAAAGTGTCAGTTCAAATATGCGTCATACTAATTCCTGGTCAAATGGGAATGAACGATAATCTCTTCGTGCCTTTCTTGAAATTGGACCGGATGATGATTCAATGTACTCAGATGGACGTTGGTTGGTAGACGTGCTCTATGTTTTCTCACAATTGTCTCCTGTGCGTGGATCTTTCCAAGAAAGGGTTAGGATGGAAGAGCCAGAGACTGCCATGCTTGATGTCATCCAGTTAGAGCAATGGCGGCCACCCTATAAGGATGCTGCATTTGCAGGCAAGGGAGAGTTGGGGCACGCAAGGCAAGAATTAAGAGGACTTGCAGGCCTGGCTGTGCTTCCCTCTGTCCAAGAAAAATGCCAGAGTCTAAACAGACACAACTCCCCATAACTACAGCAAGGACTCCATGAAAACAGCGGCACCCCTCTGTTTCCACAATATTGCTTGTTATTAATAGTTTTGTATAGCCACAGAGCAGAGCATAGAACTTATTGCCCATAATGGCAACAAGCACAAAATCTTCTAGTGTTCACACTACAGCAAGTTTTTTTTTTTAAGCCTTGGCAAAAATGTCTGGATTTTGGATCTCTGGATAAGGGATCATCTAACTGTGGTTTTCACAATGCTCTGTTCTCGAACTGTATTTGTTTATTACTTCTCTTTTCCACCTACCTATTTTTGTCTGTATAAAGTTGAAAATGATTATGTGAAGATGTGTTGAAGTTTCTCTGCATGTGAAAATGTTCTCTCATTCTTTTCCATTTCACTCTCCCACCTCTGCCTCAGATTACAAGCATCTGAGTTTTTTCATCCATCTGACATCTGCCTCGGTTTTTCCTTCCTTCCTTCCTTCCTTCCTTCCTTCCTTCCTTCCTTCCTTC
>JAJKFI010000007.1:22552616-22568039 GCA_029204185.1 Lerista edwardsae
CAAGGTGCAGGAAGCTGGAGTAGCTGGGCATTGGCCTGATCCAGTCGGGGTCCTCTTATGTTCTTGCTGATAAAGGAAATACGTATTTCCCAGCAGGTAAGTAATAATGGTAAGGGGACGTGGTGGTGCAATGGGTTGAATGGGTGCTGCTGGGCTTTCTGACTGGAAGGTTGGGAGTTCAAGACTGCGCGACATAGTCAGCTTCAGTCGCTTGTCCCAGCTCCTGCCAGCCTAGCAGGTCAAAAGGATTTAAAACAAAGATAAACCCGTACCACGTTGGGGGAAAGGTAACAGCATTCTGTCCGCTAAGGCGTATAGTCATGCTGGTTGGACAAGCAACTGGAGCTCATTCCGTGGCGCAGTCTTGAACTCCCACCCTTCCGGTCAGAAAGCCCAGCAGCAGCCATTCAACCCACTGCGCCACCACGTCCCCTTACCATTACTTACTTACCTGATGGGCCCACCAGTTGCCTCAGAGAACACAAAAGACAACTAGCTATGTGCATTTGCGTTGCCACTCCCCTGCATCTGGCACTCCGATTACCTAGCTTAATTAGCTGCTAGGGAACAAAGTATTTCCATTTCTCTTTAAGAACATACAATGAGCCCCACTGCGTCAGGTCAAAGACCCATCTAGTCCAGTTTACTGCATCTCCCTGCGGCCCAGCAGATGCTTCCGGGAAAAGACAAGATAACTAGATATGAGCATCTTTTTGCCACTCCCCTGTATCTGACACTCTGAGGTAGCCTACCTCTACAGTAACGAGGTTGCACTAACCATCATGGCATGTAGCCAGCGGTGGACTTTTCCTCCAGAAATCTCTCCAGTCCCCTTTCAAATGCATTTAGGCCAGACACCATCCATCACAACCTCCTGTGGCAAGGAGTTACACAGGTTACTTACCCGCTGGGTAGAAGCACAAGCTTCCGTGGTCCTGTGGCCGGTATGACTATACGCCTTAGCGGACAGAACGCCATTACCTTCCCCCCGAAGTGGTACCTATTTATCTTTGTTCAGGTTTACATGCTTTTGACCTGCTAGGCTGGCAGGAGCTGGGACAAGCGACTGGAGCTCACTCCGTCCCGCAGTCTTGAACTCCCAACCTTCCGGTCAGAAAGCCCAGCAGCAGCCATTCAACCCACTGCGCCACCACGTCCCCTTACCATTACTTACTTACCTGATGGGAAAAAAGTATTTCCTTTTATCTGCAAGAACATAAGAGGACCCCCACTGGATCAGGCCAATGCCCAGCTAGTCCAGCTTCCTGCACCTTGTAGCGGCCCACCAGTTGCCTCAGAGAACACACAAGACAACTAGATATGTGTATCGCGTTGCCACTCCCCTGCATCTAGCACACCGATGTAACCTAACTCTGAAGTCAGGAGGTTGCACTAACCATCCTGGCTTGTAACCAGCGGTGGACTTTTCTTCCAGAAATCTCTTCTGTCCCCTTTTAAAAGCATGTAGGCCAGATACCATCCATCACAACCTACTGTGGCAGGGAGTTCCACAGGTTACTTACCCGCTGGGTAGAAGGACAAGCTTCCGTGGTCCTGTGGCCGGTATGACTTGCGCCTTAGCGGACAGAACGCCGTTACCTTCCCCCCAAAGTGGTACCTATTTATCTTCGTTCAGTTTTACATGCTTTCGACCTGCTAGGCTGGCAGGAGCTGGGACAAGCGACTGGCGCTCATTCCATCGCGCAGTCTTGAACTCCCAACCTTCCTTTCAGAAAGCCCAACAGCAGCTGCTGAACCCACTGCGCCACGACATCCCCTTACCATAGCTTAATTACCTGCTGCGTAAAAAAGGATTTCCTTTCATCTGTCAGAACGTAATAACATAAGACGAGGCCCACTGGATCAGGCCAAAGGCCCATCTAGTCCAGCTTCCTGCATCTCCCAGCGGCCCACCAGATGCCTCAGGGAACACACAAGACAACTAGATATGTGCATCTCGATCCCACTCCTCTGCATTTGGCACTCCATTGTAGCCTAACTCTAAAGTAAGGAGGTTGCAGTAACCATCATGGCCTGTAGCCTGCGATGGACTTTTCCTCCAGAAATCTGTCCAGTCCCCTTTTAAAAGCATCTAGGTCAGATACCATCCCCACCTCCTGTGACAAGGAGTTCCACAGATTAATTACCCGCTGAGTAAACAAAGTATTTCCTATTACCTGTTCTCACTCTCCCAATTTTAGTGGATGTCCCCTGGTTCTGGTATTGTGAGAGAGGGAAAAGAACATCCCTCTATCGACTCTATCCCCCCAGTTCATGATTTTGTATCAATCATGTTCTTCCTCAGGCACCTTTTTTCCAGACTGAAGCGGCCCAATCGCTGCACTCTTTCTTCATAAGGGAGGCACCCCAGCCCCTTAATCATTTTCGTCGCTCACTTTTGCACCTTTTTCCAGCTCCACTATGTCCTTTTTGAGATGTGACCAGAACTGTACGCAGTGCTCTAGATGTGGCCTTACCCTTGATTTGTACAATGGTATAATAATTTTGGCTGTTTTATTCTTAGTCCCTTTTTTAATTACCCCAAGCATGGAACTGGCTTTCTAAATTGCTGCCGCACACTGGGTCAACAGCTTCATTGAGTTTTCCACCAGCATCCCAAGATCTCTCTCCTGAGCTCTCTCCTGTTACAGATAGCTCAGAACCCATTAGCTCATAGGTGAAGTTTTGATTTTTTGCCCCAATGTGCATCACTTTACACTTGGCTACGTTGAAGCGCATCTGCCATTTGGCTGCCCATTCCCCCAACTTGGAGAGGTCCTTCTGGAGCTCTTCACAATCCCTTCTGGTTTTCACCACCCGGAAAAGTTTTGTGTCATCAGCAAACCTGGCCACCTCACTGCTTATCCCTGTCTCCAAGTCATTTATGAACAAGTTGAAAAGCACCGGCCCAAAGACAGATCCTTGGGGCACTCCACTTTTCACCTTTCACCATTCTGAAAATTGTCCATTGACACCCACTCTTTGTTTCCTGCTCCCCAACCAGTTTTTAATCCATAAGAGATACCTGCCCTCTTATTCCCTGCCAGTGAAGTTTAACCAGTAGCCTTTGGTGAGGAACTGTGTCAAATGCTTTCTGAAAATCCAGATATATAATATCTACAGGTTCGCCAGCATCCACACGCCGGTTAACCTTTTCAAATAATTCTAAAAGGTTTGTGAGGCAAGACTTGCCCTTACAGAAGCCATGCTGACTTTCCGTCAGCAGCGCTTGTTCTTCTATGTGCTTTAAGATTTTATCTTTGATGAGGCTTTCAACCATTTTACCCTGAATGGCTTGTAGTTTCCTGGATCCCCTCTCCTTCCTTTTTTAAAGATTGGAGTAACATTTGCTATCCTCCAATCCTCTGGCACCATGGCAGTTTTAAGGGACAAGTTGCATACTGTAGTTAAGAGATCGGCAATTTCGTTTTTCAGTCCCTTAATAACTATTGGGTGGATGCCATCTGGGCCTGGTGACGTATTGACCTTTATTTTGTTGATTAGGTCTAAAACCTCTTTTAACCTCTATCTGACTTAATTCCTTAGTCAGGAGGGGCCTTTCAGGCAGCAGTACCTGCCTTGCCCAGTCCCTTTTGATCTACGCCCTGGTGTGCCTGACCCAGAAGACTCTGACTCGAGTCAAAATTATTCAAGTCACAGCTCTGGGCGAGTCAGGATAGGGCACCCATTTGGACTCATGCACAAGTTGAGTTGTGGGGGGGAGGCGGAGACTCGAGACTTGACTCGAGTGGTGAAAAGTGGTGAAAAGACTTGACTCAAGTCTCACAGCGGGGCCAAATTCCCATCCCTGCCACTTACCTGTATCTTATTCTGTTTTTACTTTACCATCAATAAGCAATTCCACCTTTTTTGCACTACCTAACAGGCTCAGTGGGGACACAATTCTCTTTTATTCCTGCTTTTTCTTTTTTAAATTATGAGGCCCTCTTTGGCCATTCCTGACCGGTGTATTATTTTTTTCCCCCAACCCACTTATTCCTCCTTTTCTTTCCTAGTTACCAACAATTTGGCCACACTAAGCTCTCTTTTCTTCCTTCTTGCATCATGTCAGTCCCAATTTGCCACCACTTATTCCTTTCTTGTGCTTCCAACTTTGCTCCCACTTATTCCACCTTTTCCCCTTTATATAGGCTCACACAGTGGCATTCCTATGGGGTGGGGTGGGCAAAACACCAGCTTTTGCAAAAGCCTGAGCTCACGTGTAAAGCAGTTCCTCCTCTCTCCGTCACAGCCATTCGCTGCTTGGAGAGCAAAGTCTCGCAGCCTGTTCTCCGAGTGCAAATGGTTCTGGAGGCGAGGGGGAGGGGCCGCTTTACATTGGAGCTCAGGCTCCTGCAAAAATGTTTTGCCCCCTATAGGAACACCGCTGGGCTCACCCAATGTATCTGCACTTAGGGCTCTTTTCTTGTCTTCCATCATCAGGCTTCGTCTGACCACGTCCAAATCTATACGTTACTCTTTCTTTACCACTGAGCTCTCCCATTTTCCTCTCTATGTTTTCAGGCTCAGTTGGCTACACTGAGCTGTACTTTTAAGCATTATATGCTTAGCCGGTCCATGCTTAGCTCTCTTTTATTCCTTCTTTTCTTTCTTACATCAATAGGCTTTCCTTGGCCACTATTTATCTGTTCTTTATTTTTTTCTTTCCCACCTGTTAGCTCACCTTTGTCCTATCCCTTCTTCTCTGTTTTCCAAGCTCAATTTGGCCACTGCTTACTTCTCTCTTATTTCTCTTTTTGCTTCTTTCCTTCTTCAGTGCTGTTTCTGCTTCCCGCTCCTCACTTCTTTTTCTTTCTATCCCCCTCTCCTTCTGTTTCAACGTCCCACCACCCACCTCTTTTATTCTCTCTCACATGTTCAGGCTCAAGTAGGCCACAGAAGGCCTCTCTATCAATCCTGCTGCTATTTCTTACCACCTGCCTCCATTTTATTCCTTCTTGTTTAATGTTTATGTAGTTGAAATTGTTCTACCACAGCCTTGCAGCCCCACAGAGGCCAGCAGGGTGCCTTTCAGCAGATATTAAACAAACGAGAAGTACTTTTGTCCATTTTTCATATGACCAAGGCCTGAATTTCCTATCACCTATTTACCTCCTACCTCTGGCTTCCTTTCTTTCTCTTTACATAGCCTCAATTTCCCACCACCCGCCTTTATTTTGTTTCATTTTTTCTATGCTTCTTTCTTCCATCTTGCCTGAATTTCTCACCTTCTCCCTCACTTGAATTAATTTTTCCTTCCTTTCTTGCAAGTTTTGATATAGCCTCTTTCTTTTCTGCCTATTTCCAAATCCCTACTTGTGTTTTTCTATCCATCTGTCTTTTCCTTTCGGTGACTATATTTTGTTTTGCTTTTCCTACCTCTTTCTGATTCCCCCCCTATTTTTTTAGATGTCCTCCAGTTCATTCACTGCTCTTTTTAGGTTTTTCCCTTACTTTTGGGGAGAAGTTGGTTTCTTGGGCAGAGGGAGAACATGCCTGTGCTTGCCATATCCAGGCTGTGGGAATTCCCAGTTCTTCCCTGGTTTAAGAACATCTTCATTGCCCATTTGCTAGTTAGCAGACTTAAAATCTTCTTATTACTCCAGCTGGGAGATCTGAGGTATGGCAGTTCCGGTCCTGCATGTTGGCTCACATCTCCTCCTTCTTGTTCAATAGCTTTATATATAATGTCATCTGGGGAGAAGAGAATTGAAAAGTTAGCTGTGGGTTCTTCTCAGAAAGGGCCATGTTTGTTCTTACAGTTGGGATTTTGGGAGATAATGACTAAAGACATTCATATCTGGACCCAGTGAGACATGGCTTTGATCATGTAATTGGTCCTTACATATCTTTCTCTCCTATAAATAGCGCATGGCCCAAAGACAACCCAGAGAAGGACTGCTGTGAAAGGCAAGGGAGGGTTTAAGCCTAACTCATGTTGCAGTTTCAGTCATTTCACGTCCTGGGAGAAAGGGAAGCTTCGATTGGTCTCAATGGATAAATGCCATGCACAGAGCCCCCTGGTTTGGATCTGGATAATGGAGGTAAGTAAAGGGTTAGGGTGGCCAGTCCCCTCCACGGTCCCAGATGTGATCAGAAGACTAGAAGGTGAGGGCGAACCCTTCTCTTTGGATACCTTAATAATCCGTGTCCAGGGATTTCCATCTTAGGTCTTGCAATCTTCAGCTCTCTTTCCCTGTTCAAGCTGTTCTTCATGCATCTGGAGATGGGGCTGTCTTGATTCTGCCACTGAACAATTCAAGGCAAGGGATGCAGCGTGATGGGGTTCCTGCATCCTCAATGTACCTGCCAAGACAGGGGAGCAAAGTGGCCGATGCTGCTGATGACGTGCAGTTGAAGGGCAATCTCCACCCCTGCTTGAAATGGAAGGCGCACTTGCCACCCCTTCTCCTGAGTGTGCTTACCTGGTCAGTTCCCACAAGTTGTTCTGTCACTGGGTCCTGCTCCAAACAGCCCTGCACCAGGATGCGGAATGTTCCCAAGAGGAAGCCCCTTTCCTTAGCCTCTTCCTTCTCTGCCCTGGGGCCCACAATGCCACCTGGCCAGCAGGAGTGTTCGTCGCAGTTCAGCTCAGTGCCATGAGAGTTGTCCTGGCTAAGGTTGCCCTCAGGCCTTGAGAGGACAGGAAGGAGCATCCTCAGAGTTGGTCAGAGGAGTGCCTGCTCTGATCCCATTTGAGGGAAGACTCTGCTGGCTGGCTGGCAAGAAAAGAGAGGACATTTCAGGACAGCGATCCAGACACTTGTGCATCCGGCAGTGGGCAGCAGATCATGACTCCCCACCTGCAGGAAGGCGACTCCTCAGTTGAGACCTTCAGGCTCCAAACACCAACAAGTGGTTAGATCAGTAGTGAAGCTTCTTCCGTAGCTGAGGATTCCCTGGTGCAGATCAAAAGGGAACAAGGACTCTTAGATGCTCAGGGACAAGGGAAATTACATGCTCCTCTCAAAACCAACATTTCCCAACTCTTTTCACTATTACTACCTAAATATCTAGCACTGCTACAAATAACTGAATGTTTGCACAAACAGAGTCCAGGGCAATGCGTCCTCCTTCCATTCTTAGCATCCTCCGTGTCTTTTCCCATGGCTTGAACTGTTCTGTTTCCTTGCCTGCACCACAAAGCATTCCTAGCCTGGCTCCTCTTTTCCTCCACCGTGACAATGCATAATGGCTTTGAAGAGATACTCACTGGGGACTAAGGGCCCCTGAGAGGCTGAACTCAGACCCCCCAGGATGAACATCAAGGTACAGGGCAGGTCAGCTGTTGGCCAGAGAATGTTGCAACTGCAGGCAGTTTGGCACAGCCTACTTGAAAAGAACTCTGCTCTGACTTCTAGCTGTCCAGGGACTGGCATGGGAAATGCAAGCGAGCAACAAGCTCTGTCATTGGTCAGGGGGCTAAAGGTTCTTGCCTGGCTTCCTTTGTATGATTATAAGCTGCCTTGGGCATAATTTTGATCCGAAGGCCAAGTATAAAGCTAAAAATAATGAAACCTTCCCCAGTTTCTTTATTAAAAGAGATATGTGATGATCCTTGCAGCCAGGGTAGTGGTACGGACTCAGATCTGAGCAGGGTATCTTTCAAAAGGTTGACAGCCTTGATGCATTTAACCTGGTCCCAAGCATCACTTTTCTGATAACTCTCACCTGGCTGGCAAGAGACAATGTTCTAAGATTGCCTGAAGTATCAGAGAGATTCAAAATGTAGAAGCCAATAATAAATCTTTCTTGGTTCTTTCAATATATTATCTTTTAAATGGTATAAATGAGATACTTGCCAAAATGTGTTCTCTCTCTCTCTCCCTCCCTATTAGGATCAACATTATGATATAACTAAAAAAATCATGAATACCATCTTCATCCCTTCCTTTTCCTCTCATTAACTCCCTCTCTTTATAATAGTAAAAATGTGAGTTAACCAAGAATGACTTCCTGCTCTGCTCTGCTCTTTCTGGTCTTGTGAGAGCAAGGTTCTGATCAACTAACAGTTGAACCAAGGGACTATGATGTCAGAGTGTGATATCACAATAATAAGGCCAACAACAGGGCAACCAGTTACAATGAAGGACAGAGTGCCTATACCTTTAACCATTACATAGAAGAGGGAAATTGGGCAGGTGCAGCTCAACATGGAAGGATTTAAAAAGCTGCAACTGCCAAAATTATCCCTTCTTCTATACAATGGTTAAAAGTATAGACACCCCCCTCCTGGGGGGGGGAGTACTGGTCAGATGGCTCCCCCCTCTGCCTGATCTGATAGTCTAGGATGGTGGCAGAAGATCTATTCTACCAAGGCTTTTCCCCATGCAGCTGCATGCCCAAAAAGGGAAAGAACAGGAAGGGAATGAACATGCTAACCACTAGGTGTTGCTTCCCTGGGTCAGCCTGCAGCCCCTTCAGGAGCCCCCTCTTCTTCCTTAACTGTAACCAAGAAAGCCATGTTCCCCCTGCATGCAGGTTCTCTTTTTTTTCCTAAAGAGATCCTGAACACTTCCTCGGCGACAGGGTGCTCCAACCCCTTTATGGAGTTCTGTTATGTTATGTTATTTTCCCTTTTCTGCACTTGGTCACTGTGATGACCAGAACAGAATAATATAATATTCCAAATATGGCTGCAAATGTCTAACTACAATACTGATAGTTTTGTTTTCAGTTCTTCTCCTTGTTAGCTTGTGGTTTCCTGTTCTGTGGTACAAGCAACACCACCTGCAGTTTTCTAGTTGTATTAAAGTAATCACAAACTTTGCTTTATGTGGAACTGATCAATTTAGGCAGCTCTTACAATGTCATTATCCTGGTCACTTGCAATAACCTCTTTGAATTCCCTGTTAACAACTAACATCACATTCACTCGCATTCTGAGCAGTAAATCACAAGATGATGTAAGCAAATGAAGGGCCCGATCCTAACCAACTTCTCAGTGCTGATGCAGCCGTGCCAATGGGGCGTGTGCTACATCCTGCAAGGGGGGGGCAGTCACAGAGGCCTCCTCCAGGTAACATTTGTGACCTCAGAGCTGGATTATGACTACATTGGCGCTGAAAGGTTGGATAGGATTGGGCCTCAAAATTCTAGAACACGGTTTCTAGAGACTGCTTTACTCTCTCAGCTGACTCCTAACTGCCTCGGAATGATCTTGTCCTTCAAACGCAACAGCTAGAGATTGACAAGTTCCAATTCCAGTTTCATGGTATCCTCCCAGCAGCCCTAAGAAATGCATTTTGACAGAGAAACAAATATACTTGCCCCTATCCAGAGGGATGTTTGCTCAGTTCTGGTCCCAGCCCCTGGCCAACCACTGGGGGATGCCTCACTCAAGATCTCCGCTCAGCTGCGAGCTGCTCAGCTGTCTTTTGACCTTTTGGTTCCCCTGCTGTCCTCACGTTCCAGTTAGGAAGCCCTGATAGCACCTTTCCTTTGTCCAAGAGGAAAAGGGACATGAAATCACATAGACCCGATCCGCAGATCCCGTAGAAAAACAGATGGTAGGCAGGGACTTTGCGTAAGCAAGTTGGCAAGGGGAGTTTCAACTGCATGAGCCAACCCAGTGTAGGAGGTGAACCTGTTTCTTCTAAGTGGATCTCAGTGCAGGAACTGTTGAGTTAGAGACTGGCTTTCTTTTACTTTGCCTGCAAACTCAAGGACTGGCTTTGATTTGGCAGGTGTTCTTCAATGACTGTTATAATTCAGCTTTTCTGTATTTGGAGAGCGCCTCTTGCCCAGTTAGCAGGGGTTAACTGCCAACAGGACAACTGCTATCCCCACCACTTCCTTCTCTCCATTGCGAGAACAGACCTTTTTCTTTTACCTGCTGTTTCCTGATGGAGCCGAATCTCCTTGTCCCACGATGGCCATGTTCATGCAGAAGCCTATGGAGCCTTAGTCCTGTGCAGGCCTTCAAAAGCGATAAGTGTTCGACCAGTCTGAGAAAGGCTGTGAGGCCCACTTCATTGGCTTGGTTGAAGCCAAGGGCAGTTTGGCTCCTTCCCTCCAGAAGTGTCTTCTTACCTGGCCACACCTGAGAGAGAGGAAGGCAGCCAGGCTCGCTCCATCAACGGTCACTTGGCTCCTCCCCCTCTCATAACTGCCATCCTCAGTGGACATTCCACCTGGGCAGTAGAACAATGGGGGCCTATCAGAGGCAGATCTAAGGGAGGGCAAAGCTCTAAGTTTTGCAAGAAGCCTTACCTTGCAGTGGAAATCACCCCTCTCCTGCACCGTTTTAGCCAATCTTCACAGGGAAAGCAACATCTTGGCGTTGCTTACTGGCTACAGCAGCAAGGGAGAGGAGGGATTTACATGACAGGGTAAGGCTTTTTGCAACACTTAGAGCTTTGCCCTCCCTGTAGATCCGGCTCTGGGGCCTATGAACAACTGACACCTGCCTTTGCTTCCTTCCACATCTTTCCCCAACCCTCTTTCCTTTTGTGTTGTATTCATTGTGTTGACTGCCATGATTAAATAAAGTTTCAGTTGCAACCTGCCTTGAGTTATTTGACATTGTGGTGGTGGTGGTGTGTGTGTATATATTTATTATATAGCTATTCAGTGTATGGAATAAACAGTCATTTTTTGTTTTCCTCATGTTCAGGAGCAAAGGGTGGGCAAGAAAACAAATTTTTAAAATATAAACATCTGTAATGAGCCAGGAATCCCCAGGGAAGTCTACAGAAAATACGGAAAAAGGTTCTCTCTGGAGAGATGTGCAAGGAAGAGAGATCACTGCGCTGCTTGCCTGACTGCAAGTTTTTCTCTCAAGATATACTCTGGAAGTCATGAGGACTAGAAACTTGCTTCTTTTAAAAAGGGACACTGAAATTTGCTTGATTCTGTGATAGGCAAGGCAGCAGATGTGTCTGTGGTGATGACCACTCCACCTCGCTATGATTAAGGCCTCAGTAGCCTCAACTGTCCTTAGCTGGAGGAGCAGCACATTATTTTTAGAGCTCAAAGGCTGAGGCAGTTCCTATTACAGTTCATGTTTGCAATGGAGTGTGCAATTAGAAAGCTCTTGTTGCACTAAGAACAACTTTCATAATGGCCATTCCATATGGTGACTCACCCCAGGCATATGTGAATAAAAAAGGACGAACAAATCAAACCACCAATCAATCAAACGGTATTTACTGTATATACCACTTTTCAACAAAAAGTTCACAAAGCGGTTTACAGGCAAAAAATAATAAAAGTTAAATAACTCCCTGTCCCATTAGGGCCTTAAAAAAAATGCAGAACCCCAGCAGCAGCAGCCACTAGAAAGACACTGTGCTGGGCTGAAGAGGGACTGTTACTCTCCCCCTGCTAAATATAAGAGGACCCCACTTGAAAAAGTGCCTCTTGCCCAGTTTGCAAAATAGCTCTTCTGCACTTCTAGTGACGAGAACTGTCCTCCTCCATAATGCAGTGTGTGAATTTTCCAGCAGTTGTGAGTCCCCCAGTTGATGGGGGATGATGAAATGATCCTCCAGAAATGATCCCCCAGTTGATGGGGGATGATGATGATAAACTCTGGTTTACATGCTATATTAGACATTCATTGCATCAAGGTACCTGCTGAAGGTCCCTTTTCCCAGGATCTTCTGATATACAGATGTGAATTGCTTAATGATGGGGATAATGTGATTAGGGACGCAATTCAACAAGGGCCAACGTTAGCCGCTTGCATTGGCCCAAGGGCAGCAGAGCTGGTACAAGAGGGTTGACCAGCACCCTCATGTCAGCTCTGCTGCCATTGGGCCAAAGCTAGCAGCAGCGTTGGCCCAAGGGCACTGGCCAAAGGCTGCGCTGTCCCACTCCTGAGCCAGCCAAGTTTGGCTGGCACAAGAGTTGAAGGGGGGAAGAGCGGGAGGGAAGGCATTTCTGGTTGGGCCGGGAAGTGTGCCGGCCTGGGGAGTGGGGTGGAGCTGGGTTGCAGCTGTTAGGCTGCACATCCCCAATTCAGGCTGCCTGGCTTGTTTGGAGCTGCACCTATTAAACAAGGAGGCTCCTTCCTGCTCCAACTTGCGCTGGATATGGCACAGGCCTGCATAAGAGCCCCGTTGGATCAGGCCAGTGGCCCATCTAGTCCAGCTTCCTGTATCTCACAGTGGCCCACCAGATGCCTCAGGGAGCACACAAGACAACAGGCTGCCTGCATTCTGTGGCCACTCCCTTGCACCTGGCGTTCTGAGGGAAACACACTGGTGGCTAGTCAAGATTCTCCACAGCATTTCTCTTTGACAGCCACCAAAACCAGATGCTCCTCTTGTTCTGCCAAATTCCCTGCTGGGCCTCCCCAAGGGCCCCAATGGCTAACTAGTTTCCCCTCTGGAGCAGCCTCAGAGACAGGCAAGAGGGAGGGGGTTCGTTCACCCACTGGGCCTCCTCTCTTCCAGCAGCTTTGCTTGGAATCACCTCTGGCCACCCTCCTCCAGACTGTCCTCATCACCAGCTTAGCTCAAAATACCCTAATATAGCAACAACAAACCCCACCACCAAACAATAGGCAGTCAGCTTGCCTAAGCCACAACTGCCTCCTCCACTTTGTGGCTCCAGGGGCGTGGCAGCCATACAACAGTTCCCAATGGTTTCCCACAACAAACGTACCTTCCTTTTATCGAGTCCTTCCTTTATCCAGTCCAACAGTCCTCTGTCCATCCAACAGTCCTTCAGGCAGGCAGTTCACTCCATAAGTGAGTCCACTCAGCCACCTTCCTTCCTTCCTACATCTGCCCCGTGCTAATCTCCCTTCAATACCTATATCTTGTTGCCACTTTATCCAGCATTCTGAGGTAGCTTACTTCTAAAGTATGGAGGTTACACTATCCATCATGACTTGTAGCCTGTGATGGAATTTTCCTCCAGAAATTTGACCAGTCTCCTTTTAAAGGTGACTAGGCCAGATGCCATCACCACCTCCTGTGGCAAGGAGTTCCACAAGGTCCCCCAAGGAAGGAATTCTGTAACTATGAGGCCACCACAGAGAAGACTCTTCCTCTTATTGTCTTTCCGCCCGCCCGCCCCCCCCCCCACAACTCTGTCAAGCGTGCATATATTTGGAGAGCCCATTCAGATATGCTCAGGGACTGGAATATATGGAAGAAAACAGTCTCTCTTGTGCCAGGCAGATATTTCACAATATCTAAGGACATTCTTGGTGCTATTTTACCAGGTAAATGAAAGGCCTTCTGAAGTTTGGGAGATTAAACAAGTTCCTTTCCAAGCATTTCCAATGTCTGCCCATGGCAATATTTGCCATTTCTTAGTTTGCCACTGAACTAGAAAATAACATAATATACTTGTAGAACCCAACACAAATATCTTTAGCAGAATACAACTGATGCGGCTGCGGCACCAACAACAGATAATATCAGAGCTTTCTCACATCTGCCCTTCACAGATACCCATTATTCTCAGGATCACAGATCTTGTAATTTTATGGTTCTCATCACCTCAGGCTAGACAACAAAAAGGGATGAACGTCGTGGGTCTCTTCCTAGGTTAATGAATATCAGCCTCATCGGCATGGGAGAAAAAACCACAGACACCAACAGGATTTCTAAGCAGCAGGGTTAGCCTGGGAAATGTTCACTCATCACTTGAAAGAACCAAAACAGCAAAGAGGAAACAGTCATAAGAACATAAGAACATAAGAAGAGCCCTGCTGGATCAGGCCAAAGGCCCATCTAGTCCAGCTTCCTGTATCTCACAGCGGCCCACCAGGTGCCCCAGGGAGGCATGAAACAACAAGATGCTTGCATCCTGTTGCCACTCCCTTGCACCTGGTACCAGTAGCCCACCACCTTTGTAAGGAGGTTGCACAATCCATCATTGCCTATAGCCCACGATGGACCTTTCCTCCAGAAATCCGTCCAATCCCCTCTTAAAGGCATCAAGACCAGATGCCATCACCACTACACCTCCTGTGGCAAGGAGTTCCACAGATTAACTACCCGGTGGGTAAAAAAGTACTTCCTTTTATCTGTTTTAACTCTCCCAACCCTCAGTTTTAGTGGATGCCCCCTGGTTCTGGTGTTTTGAGAGAGGGAAAAGAACATCCCTCTATCAACTCTATCCCTTCCATGCATAATTTTGTATGTCTCAATCATGTCCCCCCTCAGGCGCCTTTTTTCTAGGCTGAAGAGCCCCAAACGCTGCAGTCTTTCTTCATAAGGGAGGTGCCCCAGCCCCATAATCATTTTTGTTGCTGTCTTCTGCACCTTTTCCAGCTCCACTATGTCCTTTTTGAGATGCGGCGACCAGAAATGGACACAATATTCCAGGTGTGGCCTTACCATCGATTTGTACAATGGCATGATAATATTGGCTGTTTTATTCTCAACCCCTTTTTTAATGACCCCAAGCATGGAATTGGCCTTCTTAATTGCTGACGCACACTGGGTCGATACCTTCATTGAATTGTCCACTAGCACCCCAAGATCTCTCTCCTGAGCTGTCACAGACAGCTCAGAACCCATTAGCCTATAGGTAAAGTTTTGGTTTTTTGCCCCAACATGCATCACTTTACATTTGTCTATGTTGAAACGCAATGTCTACGTTGAAACGCAATCGTGAAATGCAGTCACGATTAACGTCAATTTATCTAGAGCACCTTTTCCCACTGTGGGTCAAGACCCACTTGGTGGGTCATGGATTTCTGGTGGGCCCCACAGAGCCTCCAATGAAAACATGGGTGATGAAAAGATCAGCTAACTAATTACCTCAAGCCCTGTGGCTATGTAAAAATCAGATAGCTGCTAACTGACCTCAAAGAGCTGAGCTTCAGTTTGCATGCATCTGAGTTCCTGCAGTTTGCAGGCCTGTGTAAATACGGGGAGATAAATGTTTGAGCATCTTTTTCTGGTGTGTGTTTTTTTCTCCCAAGTTGGTAGTGGGGGGGCAGATGAAGCCTGGGTCACATGACTGGGCCCCTCAAGCCTTTAGGCTATTAATTAGAGCCGCCTCATTTAGAGAAATGGATTGTGTTTTTGCAAACAAGCAAAACTTGACTTGTAAATATATAAATACCTGCTAGATCACCATTTAAAAAAATCTCATGAAGCTAGGTGGGTTCTGATTAAAAGTGTGTCCTGGTGCTAAAAAGTACGAGCACCATTGATGTAAGCATACCATAATTTTAATTAAACACAGCTGAAAATGAGACTGTTGTACAGAAGTCAGAGAGCGTGCACAAAATAATTTTTTCCTGCTAAATAAATTCAAGAGAGAACGCAAATAATGTAATTGTCATTACATTACAGGCCTGGAAATATCGAAGGATTTTACTGCCTGCTGCATATCTGCAGTATTGTTCCACCCTCTACTTCCATAAGCTCTTCCCAATTGACAGGATGGATAAAAATTGATGATTAAAAAAAAATCAGATTTTTTTTATTTAAATCAGATTTTTTTTATTTTTAT
>JAJKFI010000007.1:22573039-22589041 GCA_029204185.1 Lerista edwardsae
GTGATTTAAACTAACTTGAGTTAAATCAAATCCACCCTGCCCATTGATCCTTCATCTCTTCTGGGGGGCAGAAATGGGCTGGGCAGCTACCATCAGAGCCACACTGAAATGCTAACCCTCGCAGGTCAACTTATAGTCTTACTATCTTTTTCTCCACTTAGGTTATAATCCTATACACCAGTGATATTCAAACTTTTTAGATCCAGGCCCGCTTTTTAGAATGGCACTCATGTTGGGACCCACTGGAAGTGATGTCATTAACCTGGAAGTGATGCTGTGGCAGGAAGTGACATCATCCAGCAGGAAATGCTGTCATTGTAACATAATAAAATGACACTCCTGAAATGCAAATTGGCATTCTTGGACTGCAGCAATTGTACAACTTTGAAACATCCCTGACAGAAAGCAAGATTAGGACAAAATATTATGGAAAAGCACTGAACTAAAAACAAACTAAAAAAAACTTCACTTGAAAATTCAAACTGTTAACACTCAACAAAAGGAATATAACAAGAGGAAGGTCTGCAGCTTCCAAGATGGCTGCTCCTAGCTTTCCGCAACCCGCCTGACATCAAGTCACGACTCACCAAGTGGTTCCCGACCCACAGTTTGAATAACACTGCTATACCCTATTGCACTCAATAGGCCTTGCATCTGAGTAGACACAGCTAAGAGTGTGCTGTTAATTTACCAATGTATATACTTCATTTGTGGGATGTGGTAGCACAGCGAGTTAATCCGCTGTTGCTGGGCGTTTGACCGCAAGGTTGGGAGTTCCAAACTGCATAACGGAGTGAGCTCCCGTTACTTGTCCCAGCTCCTGCCAACCTAGCAGTTCAAAAGCACGTCAAAATGCAAGTAGATAAATAGGGACCACTTCGGTGGGAAGGTAACGGCGTTCCTTCCGTGCGCTACGGCGTAGAGTCATGCCGGTCACAGGAACACGGAAGCTTGTCCTCAGACAAAAACGCCGGCTCTACAGGCTTTGAAACGGAGATGAGCACCGCCCCCTACAGTCGGTCACAACTACACCATTCGGTTGTGGGGAAAACTTTACCTTTTGCACTGTTGTTCAGTTTCCCAGGTTGGGAAACTGCTTGTTGCTTTAATACAGACCTTTGAGATGTTAGATAGTCCCTTGATAACTTGGAGAAAAGGCTCCTTTTAAAGTGGTAACCCCTTATATTTACCAATGTGATATTTTGTACTGAGCAACTGGTCCTCTTCATCCTCTTCGTCCTACTTGTTGTTGTTGTTGTTGTTGTTGTTGTTGTTCAGTCGCTAAGTCGTGTCCGACTCTTCGCGACCCCATGGACCACAGCACGCCAGGCCTCCCTGTCCTCCACTTGCTCCATTGAGTTCGCCCAATTTCATGTTCATCGCTTCGGTGACACTATCTAACCATCTCATCCTCTGCCACCCCCTTCTCCTTTTGCCTTCAATCTTTCCCAGCATGAGGGTCTTTTCTAAAGAGTCCTCTCTTCTCATCAGGTGGCCAAAGTATTGGAGCTTCAGCTTCAGGATTTGTCCTTCCAGGGAGCAATCAGGCTTGACTTCCTGGAGGATGGACCGATTGGACCTCTTTGCAGTCCAGGGGACTCTCAAGAGTCTTCTCCAGCACCATAATTCGAAAGCATCTATTCTTCGGCACTCTGCCTTTCTTATGGTCCAGCTCTCACAGCCATACATAGCTACTGGGAAAACCATCGCTTTGACTAGGCGAACCTTTGTTGGCAGGGTGATGTCTCGGCTTTTGATTAAGTTGTCTAAGTTCGCCATAGCTTTCCTCCCAAGAAGTAAACGTCTTTTAATTTCATGGCTGCAGTCACCATCTGCGGTGATCTTGGAGCCCAGGAAGATAAAGTCTGTCACTGCCTCCATTTCTTCCCCTTCTATTTGCCAGGAAGTGATGGGAGTGGTGGCCATGATCTTAGTTTTTTTAATGTTGAGCTTCAAGCCAATTTTGGCACTTTCCTCTTTCACCCTCATCAGAAGGTTCTTTAAGTCTTCCTCACTTTCTGCCATTAGAGTGGTGTCGTCTGCATATCTGAGGTTGTTGATATTTCTCCCAGCAATCTTGATTCCAGCTTGTGAATCATCCAGCCCTGCCTTCCTCATGATGTACTCTGCATATAAGTTAAATAAGCAGGGTGACAGTATACAGCCTTGTCGTACTCCTTTCCCAATTTGAAACCAGTCGGTTGTTCCATGTCCAGTTCTAACTGTTGCTTCCTGACCCGCATACAGGTTTCTCAGAAGACAGATCAGGTGGTCTGGTACTCCCATCTCTTCAAGAACTTGCCACAGTTTGTTGTGATCCACACAATCAAAGGCTTTAGCATAGTCAATGAAGCAGAGGTAGATGTTTTTCTGGAACTCTCTTGCTTTCTCCATGATCCAGCGAATGTTGGCAATTTGATCTCTAGTTCCTCTGCCTCTTCGGAAACCAGCTTGTACATCTGGTAGTTCTCGATTCACATACTGCTGAAGCCTAGCTTGTAGGATTTTGAGCATCACCTTGCTAGCATGTGAAATGAGTGCAATGGTGCGGTAGTTTGAACAATCTTTGGCATTGCCCTTCTTTGGGATTGGAATGTAAACTGATCTTTTCCACCTACTACCACCTAGCAGTTGGAGAATCCCAACCAGAGACAAAACTTCCAGGACTGCTTCAGAAGGAACCCTGATGCGAGGCAGGGCCTTCTGGAACCATGCCCCCCCCCAATTTACTAGCAGTGCAGGTGAGGCAGAACTGCCCTACCGGAGTTCCTTGAAATCCAGTGCTGTGATCACACAAACACAACCCATGGGCTCTTGAGCAATTGGAGCAAGTGTTTGCAGGATCACAGCCACTGCAGCAGCAGTGGAGGCCCTTTTCAAAGAACTAGGGTAGGGCAGTCCTGCCTCACCACACCTGTACTTTGCTGCCACATCCTTACCGCTATTGCTTGCATGGTTAAAAGGCGGGAGTGGGCTGTGTGTGGCAGGGACTCATAAGGTCAGGATAAGGGCAAAAACTAAAGTGGGCTTTACTAGCAGATCTCTAGGACTGCAGTCCTTTGCATGGGTTCCTGGGAGCAATCCCTGTGGAACAGACTGGGATTTTCTTCTTGTGTGCATTTACTTACAGAGAAGTCCTAATGATTTCAATGTGACTTACTTTCAAGTAAATAGTATCCCTAGGATTGCAGCTGAAAAGACATTCTTAGTCCTCATTCCCAAGCTTTCCATATAGCCGTTACTGTTCTCTTTTCCTGACTTTGTCCTTTCAGCTTCCAATATTTAAATTTGTATCTTCCTTGAAGGCAGAGACTGGTTTATGAACATAAGAAGAGCCCTGCTGGATCAGGCCAAAGACCCATCTAGTCCAGCTTCCTGTATCTCACACCGGCCCCACCAGGTGCCTCAGGGAGGCATGAGACAACAAGATGCTTGGATCCTGTTGCCACTCCCTTGCACCCGGTACTCTGGAGTAAAGGTAAAGGTTTCCCCATGACCGAATGGTCTAGTCGTGACCAACTGTAGGGGGCGGTGCTCATCTCCGTTTCAAAGCCTGTAGAGCGGCATTTTGTCCAAGGACAAGCTTCTGTGGTCACGTGGCCGGCATGACTCTACGCCGTAGTGCACGGAACACCGTTACCTTCCCACCGAAGTTGTCCCTATTTATCTACTTGCATTTAGGTGCTTTCGAACTGCTAGGTTGGCAGGAGCTGGGACAAGCAATGGGAGCTCACTCCGTCGCGCAGTCTTGAACTCCCAACCTTCTGGTCGGAAAGCCCAGCAGCAGCAGATTAACTCGCTGTGCCACCACGTCCCTTAGAGTATACCACTCTGGAGCAGCCTACTACTAATGTTGCCTTGCCTTTGTAAAGCACTGTGCATACAAATGTCTCACTTTCCTGCAGCCTTTTAAAGTAGCTGTGCGGCTAACAAGAAAGTTCAGCACTAGGGTCCAAATGTCTAATCTTTTTTTGTCTTTTCCCATGAACTGAAATTAGCCAACAGGGAAATTCTTCCCTTGAAAGCCACATCTGATCCCAGTTCTCTCAAGGGAGGCCTGGGAAGAGGCTCACAAGCAAGCTGGTGCTGGGTGCCTGAGGGGGTAGCAGCCCTGGCTTTCGCTACACATCCTTCAAATTGCTGGCTAGATGCCCATCCAGTGCTTATTTTATGGGTATCTGCTAATTCCAGATAGCCTCTTTTCAGATTAGTGTTGCTGCTTGTCAGTCATGGTCTTGAACGGGTACTGACTTGATTATCCACAACCTTGTGGCCTGATCCTGTGCATTCATAATTCAAAGGAGCTCAATGCAAATGCTCCAGTGGTGTCATCTAAATGATTTAAGAACAGGTACTCACTTTTGATTGGCACGTGTCGGGACCCGCCCACCGGAAGTGACGTCATAAGCCAGAAGTGATGTCGTGGCAGGAAGGGACATGAAAAAAGCCCTTTTTGAGGCCTCAGGTGATTTTAAACTGACCCAACAGTTGCAACAGTATTCCACAGCACCCCCACAACATGTGAAGGAGGCCTGGCATCATGTTGAAACCCCAGAGCAACTCATTTTTCAGTGGCAAGGAAAGGAAAGGCTCCGCTTGCTGCCTGCCTGGCTCTGAGAACATGCAGACAACTCAAACATGCAGGAAATTCAAACGTTGCAGAGGGCGGAGTCGACGAGTGGGCGGGCGAATGGGCGGGGCCAGCTGTAATCCTAGAAACCGGTACTCACGTACCCCCGCATACCCCCTGCATGACATCACTGAAATGCTCCCTTACCCTAAGGAGGTCTCAGCAGTAGCCTCAACACCCCTAGGATCCAGTCGTCATGTATTGGCACAGCTGGAATCATGGGCACTAGGGCAGTGGTGGGATTCAAATAAATCAACAACCTATGTCCTCCTTTCTCTGTATTGCTTCTTACTACAGCACTACGTTTTGTGTATCAGTAAATTAGCAACCAGTTCTGCAGAACCGGTGAGAAGTGGCTGAATTTCACCACTGCACTAGGGTGCTTAGGGTTCGATTGTACATCAGCTAGAAAGTTGAATATATGGTGCCAGTGAACCAGCCATATTTGTTTTGGGCTGCATTCAGATGTTGCGATCATTCATGATGTATGTAAGCCGCACAGCAGGGTCTACTTCCTGCTTCAGGTAAGGCATATGACATTTTTAGATTGTGAGCCCTTTTGGGACAGGGAGCCATTTAACTTTATTATTACTATTTGCCTGTAAACCGCTTTGCGAACTTTGTGTTGAAAAGCAGTATATAAATACTATTTGAATGAATGAATGAATGAATGAATGAATGAATGAATGAATGTGACAAATTAATTTAAAAAAAAACATGATGGCTACCAGAATTTTTGGACCAGGTTTCTGAATTTCTGAAAACATCTAGATTCTGGGGTATTTTTTTTTCTTAATGAAGGATGACAAATAGAATTATATCCCAAAAATATAAAAATCAAAATCATACTCTTTATCCAGTAGGTCACATTCTAGATGAGTAGCCCACACAAGATAGCAAAACAGTTAGGCTAATATTTGTTGTGGCATCAGCTTCCGGAAGCAAGATTGGGAGAGGAAGGCGGGGTCTAAATCCTTTCAATAAATACATCCGGTCAACTTCAGTCATCTGATGGACAGCACAAGCCTCCTATTCATGTCTACTCAGACATGCCAGTAAGTCCCATTGTATTCAATGGGACTTGCTCCCAGGAAAGTGTGTATAGGATTGTAGCCTAAGTAGGCTTGTGCCTCAATAATATAGGTTTGCTCAGGTGTAAGCCTTACCATCATGTCCAATGTGGTTCACTCCAATATTGCGTAATTCATTGAATGGCAGCAAAAATTATACTGGATTATGTGTTGCTAGTTTTGCCCACTAGGTGGCAACATGTACCAGCAACAATTAGACACAGGGGCTACATAGCATCCTCAAGCAATGATATTCTTAGTGTAAATTCTCACCTACTTGAGGAGGAAATGTTGTCCGATATTCAAAGGAATGGCCAGCAGACTCATGCATGTGTTTGCATTATCTGGAGCATTAAAAAAAGAGTCTTGCCTTTAACACCTGAAGCTACTTAAGAGATGCATTGATACGTTTTAAAAATGATTGATGTACAAGTTCCGCTTTTCACCTAATTCAAGTATAATTCTGCTCAAAGTTATGCCATTTGCCGGGCATGCGCTATAAGTACAGTACGTTGCCAGTATAACAGTATAAAAGAGCCCCCTAAATGCAGCAAGGTTTTATTGAGTATCAGGATCTGAATCCATCTCCTTTTCTGTCAATGCACAGAGTCTACAAAATAAGGGCATGTTCTACAGATGTTTTCCAATATAGATGAGTGTGTTCACAATGATTTTCTACCAGCAACAGCCAATTTTTTTTAAAAAAGGTATCACTATATTTGGTAACTGAATAACAGGTGCTTGATGTCACACCAAGGAGCTGTTGGCAAAATTGTCTGGTTTGAAAGAGTATTGCGGCAGAGTAGAGGAGATATTTCTCCATTCCTGTGGTTTAGGAAGTCATGGCCCATCAAGCAGAATGGCAACTTTTCCATGCCCACTTTGCAATCACTGTGTGCACCAAGTTTCCTTGTCTATCCAACTTTGCAGAGCAGACTCATAGCCTAGTCTTAGGGAAATCAATGAGCTGAAGCCTACAGGATCAGCCTGGAACTGAGCAGGATTTATCATGTCTCTGAATGTACTGCACCACAAAAGCCTCCCTGTCCATTAGCGCCTCTTCTGGTGCCTGCATTGCGCTCTTTGTCAGATCTGCACAGTTCAGAACATGGGTTGCCCCCATCACCACAAGGAAGCAGTGACCATATTCCCCGATGCAGAAACTAAATCAGGGAAGGTTTGAAAATCGAAACCACCTTGCTGAGTGTCTAAAGATTCAGAATGTGCAGTTAATGAAAGGGGGAAGGATGCCGGCCAATCCCTATCCATTGGCAGGCAGGAACTAGAGGGAATTTGCCCTCTGCTTCAGAAAGATGCAGAGCATCAGATTCTGCTTCAGTCTGTGGATCGCTCAATCATTAGTGCAACTCAACTTTGCATACTTGGAGTTCTAAGCTGCAGCCCATTGCAGTGTCCCTTAATCTAGGCCTGGCCATGCAGTCTGGACCCGGCTGCCACAGGTGGGGAAAGGCTGCAATCTTAAACACACTTAGCTGAGAATAAGCCCCATTGACGATGATGGGGAAATGACTGGAAATGAGGCAAAATTTTCTGAGTTGGGAGAGATGAGCAACACCAATTTTTTTTTTAAAAAAATATAAGCCCGGAGACAAAATGAAGAACTGCCATGAAAGCAAGAGGCCAGCAAATCAAATTCCAGGACAACTTCAAATCCTCCTGGGGCGGGGGGGGGGAGGAAGATAGGAGGGAGGGGCAGGGAGCTGGAATCAAGCCCTGTTAGGCTGCATCCAAGGCTCCGTCGGGAGGCTGCGCGGCCCCGATTCGGGCAGCACGGCTTCCTTGGATCTGCACTGAATATGGTCAATTTAGAATTGCACTCTAAGCCTTGATCTGTGACTTTCTGCTTCCTGGTGACAACAGGCCTTTGGAATGGTAACTGGATCCTGAACCTACCAACCACCTGACGAACACCTTTGAATGCCGCAAAGCAGCGTGAGAATCCTCTTTGCTACAGTGAGCATTGAATGACGTCGGGTATCCTCTGACGAGCTGCACATAAGACATCACTGCAAAGTCTCAGGATTTTCTCCGCCTGGCCTGGGCTGTCCTCCCTCCAGCCGTGATCACACTTTATTTCATGTGACTTTTGAAACCGGGGAGTTGGCTTTTTTCCCCACAGTGGACTGAGCTGTCGGAGGAGGTGATGCATGATGAGTCCACATTAGTTGGCTCCCTAATTAGATAATAATTAAGCGCACAATTGGCAAGAGAGGGTTGAGTCTCATCGCTCGGTTGGTTTCACCAGATCCCGGCTGCTCCTGCCCAGACTGCATCTTCAGGCACATTTGCAGAGATCACCATCTTTCACGTACAGCTTCTGGAACAAGCCTCTGCACACTCACTGCGGAGAAAGGGCCTACTCCTAGCCAACTTTCTGGTGCTGATGCAGCTGCAGTGCAGCCCCGAGGTGTGTTACCAGTGATGTCATGCAGGGGGAACGTGGGGAACTCAGTTCCACTAGTTAAAATTAGGGCTGACTCCGCCCACTTCACTCTCCCTCCTCCCCCCTCCCAATTCCTCTGCAAAGAGCTTTTCTTCTTGGTTGGCCGGCACTCAGAGGGTTAAAGGGAGCGACTCCAGATTCCTAGGGGGCAAAGGCAGTGATGTCATTCAGGGGGAACGGACCAGAATGGGCGTTCCGGATCCTAACGGGCTCCGTGGCTGGTTCCGGGTTCCCGACAAGTGCCAATCAGAAGTGAGTTCCTGTTCCTAAATCATTTGAATGACACCACTGTGTGTTACCTTACCTTGAGGAGGCCTCCATGACTGCCCCACCACCACAGAATGCAGCTCACACCCCATTGGGACAGCTACATCAGGGCTGGAAAATTGGATAGGATTTGGCCCCAAGTCCTCTTGAATTCACTGAGGCTTATTTCCAAGTAACTGTGAGTGAGATTGGACTGCATGTTTCATTGAAGAATTGAATGATTCATCAAGAACCAATTGGAAGCTTGCAGACATTTCCATTGACTTGTGAGCTCCTTGAGGTCTTGGGAGAACAGGAACATGTTTCGGATTCTGTGCGGAGCTGTTGAACCCAGGTTAGGACATTCTCAGTGGTTGACACTCCAGCTCCAAACTCCCCGCTCTGGAGAGGTGCATTTCAGCCTCCTGTGAAGTGACAAATAAGAGGCAACTGGGCAGCCCAACCCTAAGGTGCGCTGGTGCCGCCAGGTGCATGGCCCAGTGGCCTACTTAGAGGGGGCTCACCACACTAAGTCCTGCAAGCAGCCGCTCCAACCTCCTCTTCGGAGCCGTTCCCAGTGGCGAGAGCAAAACGGAGGCTAGATTGACTCCGAATGGCTCTGAAGAGGACGGGGAGCAGCTGCTTGCAAAACCTTGTGCTGTAACCCCCATCTAGGTATTTATTTATTTATTTATTTATTTTATTAAATTTTTACCCCGCCTTTCCGCCCGAAGGCACTCAAGGCGGCATTACAAAAAACAGGTTAAAACAAATAAAAACAACAGAATTAAAAACAGTAATTAAAAACAATATAAAAATACAATATAAAAATACAATAATCATCCCATGGACATAAAAAGTATAGAAATCTAAAAAGAATACAAAGACCAGCCAGCCTGTCAGCAACTAAAAGCCTGCTGAAATAAAAAGGTCTTCAGCCCCCGCCGAAATACCGCCAACGAGGGAGCAGTTCTTAGCTCTAAGGGGAGGGTATTCCAAAGTTGGGGTGCCATCACCGAGAAGGCCCTATATCTGGCCGCCACCCCTCTCACCTCTCCTAGTGGCGGCACAGTCAAAAGGGCCCCTCCAGATGACCTCAGAGTACGGGTAGGATTATATGGAAGAAGGCAGTCCCTCAAATACCCCGGACCCGAGCCGTAAAGGGCTTTAAAGGTCAAAACCAGCACTTTGAATCTGGCCCGGAACAGAACCGGCAGCCAGTGTAGTCGCCGAAGCAGTGGCTCGACAGAGTCAAACCGACGTGCCCCAGCAACCACCCGAGCCGCCGCATTCTGTACTAGTTGTAGTTTCCGGACCGTCTTCAAAGGCAGCCCCACGTAGAGCGCATTGCAATAGTCTAATCTAGATGTCACTAGGGCATGGGTCACTGTGGCCAGGTCTGCGCAGCTCAGGTACGGTCGCAGCTGGCGGATCAGCCGAAGCTGAGCAAAGGCTCCCCTGGCCACCGCCGACACCTGAGACTCCAGGTGCAGCTGTGAATCCAGGAGAACCCCCAAGCTGCGGACCTGCTCCTTCAGAGGGATGCAACCCCGTTCAGAGCAGGGCGATAGTCCAATACCCGAGCTGTGGATTTCCGGACCAAGAGCACCTCTGTCTTATCCGGATTTAATTTCAGCTTGTTCGCCCTCATCCAGCCCCCAACCGCCTCCAGACAGCGATCCAGGACCTCAACCGCCTCCTCAGAATCAGGGGGAAAGGAGAGAAAAAGTTGGGTGTCATCAGCATATTGATGGCACCCCACCCCAAACCCCCGGATGACCTCTCCCAGCGGCTTCATGTAGATGTTAAATAGCATGGGGGACAAGATGGACCCTTGCGGCACCCCAAACTTAAGAGGTCGGGGTGCCGAGCAAGCGTCCCCCAGCACCACCTTCTGGGATCTGTCAGCCAGGAAGGAGCGGAACCACTGCAAAACAGTGCCTCCAAGCCCCAACCCAGCCAGCCGACCCAGAAGGACACCATGGTCGATGGTGTCGAAGGCCGCTGAGAGGTCCAGCAGGACCAACAGGGACGCACTCCCCCTGTCCATTCCTCGGCGTAGGTCATCCACCAAGGCGACCAAGGCAGTCTCCGTCCCAAACCCCGGCCTGAAGCCAGATTGGAATGGGTCCAGATAATCCGTTTCCTCCAGAACCCTCTGCAGCTGGGACGCCACCACCCGCTCAATCACCTTGCCCAGAAATGGGATATTTGAGACTGGCCGAAAGTTATTTAGATTAGTGGGATCCAGGGAGGGCTTCTTCAGGAGGGGGCGAACTATCGCCTGCTTCAGAGCAGGCGGCAGCACCCCCTCCCTCAGAGATGAATTCACCACCCTCCCCATCCACTCGGCCAGCCCTCCCCGGGCAGCTCTAATTAGCCATGCCGGGCAAGGATCGAGCGGGCAAGCAGCAGGTCTCACACTCCAGAGAATCCTGTCCACATCCTCAGGTTCTACAAGCTGAAAAGAATCCCAAATTGTAGGATAGACAGGTTCCCCTGTGACATCACTAGATATGCCCACAGCGGCGTCCAAGTCATGCCGAATCTGATCGACCTTCACTGCAAAGTGTTGCACAAACTCGTCACAGCGAGCCTCTGTGTGATCCTCCCCTCCAGTAGGGGGGGGCAGATGTAGAAGGCTACGGACCACACGAAAAAGCTCAGCCGGACGGTTCTCTGCAGCTGCGATGGTGGCAGAGAAGTGAGCCTTCTTAGCTGCCACCACTGCTCTGGAATAAGCTTTTAATTGGGCCCTAGCCCGTGTCCGGTCAGATTCGGCACGAGTCTTTCGCCACCGACGCTCTAGTCGTCTGCTCTGCCGCTTCATCGTTCGCAGCTCCTCAGAAAACCAAGGAGCCGCTCCGATTCTGCGACTGGGCAAAGGACGCTCAGGAGCGATCTCATCCAGGGCCCTGGCCATTTCCGTATTCCAGAGGTCGACCAGGGCGCCGGGTGGGTCTCCAACTCTGGCCACAGGAAAATCCCCCAGAGCTCTCAAGAATCCATTCGGATCCATCAGTCTCCGAGGGCGGATCATAGAATGTGATCCCCCGCCATTGCAGAGGTGAGAAGCTGCAACGAGCCTAAATCCCACCAGACAGTGATCTGTCCATGACAAAGGAGTAATCTTGATCTCCTCCACCTCCAGATCCCCATCAACCTGCCCAGCAGTAAACACCAGGTCCAGCGTGTGTCCCGCATCATGCGTTGGGGCAGATATTCTTTGAGACAGACCCATGGTTGCCATGGAGGCCATGAAATCCTGAGCCGCAGGTGTTCCAGGGGCCTCGGCATGGACATTGAAGTCCCCCAACACCAAAAGGCGGGGGGACTCCAACACCACGCTCGAGACCAACTCCGTCAGCTCAGGCAGGGAGACTGCTGGGCAGCAAGGCGGGCGGTACACCAACAGAATCCCTGTTCTGTCTCGCCCCTCCAACGCAACACGAAGGCACTCAAACCTGGTGGACTGCTGAACAGAGTATCTGGTGAGACGGATGGAATCCCGATAGACCATTGCAACCCCACCTCCCCGCCCCTGAAGTCGTGGCTGCTGCAGTACCTGGAAACCTGGTGGACAAATCTGGGAAAGATTAACCCCTCCCAGCTCATCCAGCCAGGTCTCCGTGATACATACCAGGTCGGCCTTCTCTTCCAGGATTAGGTCCTGGATCAAGCAGGTCTTATTATTAACCGACCTGGCATTCAGAAGCAGCAGCTTCAGACTTGGGGGACTGTTGCCAAGAGTGCCCAGGGTCAGAGGGGTGAGAGAAGGGCAAGAAAGAGGGACAGTCTGTCGACGACTGGCCCTCCTTCTTCTATAACGTCTGGCCCAACCCCCACCGCCATACCTTCCGTGACCCGTAACTCTGCTGATGGTGGCCCCCCTCCCCTCCCCAAAGCTCCCTCGTAATGTCAGACACATATTCCGGCAGGGACGACCTACAGCCAAACTACAGCAGCACACACAATCTAAAAAACAAAAACACAGGCACTCACACACACGCACACAACGACCCCACTGCAGCAACACCTCACCCCCCTCACACCGAGGTTTGGGTTGCTGCAGATCTCTGCCTCTCTCTCACAGAGGCAGAGGTCCCTCTAACAACTGTCTCTACCTGCCCCCCTCTCACCGAGGCAGAGGTATGCCTCTGGCATGGCCTGCACTGCACACAGAGCAGCTTTGGAGGTGGCAGAAGCAGTGGCGGTCCAGGCCAGGACCGCCCCCCCCAAGTTGCCCCACTCCCGCACCTCATGCAGACACGCCTCCCTTACCCCGAAAACGCTCTATTTCGGAGCGTAAGGGAGGCATGGGCGGGCCAGAAACCGCACGGTCTCTCCCAGACTGCGCGCAATGGCGCCCCACGCCCCATGGCTCGTGCCATGGGGTGCTACAGGTAAGATACGCGCCTGGGCAGAAGGTCCTTTGGGGGAAGGGGATATTTTCCCCTTCCGAACCATCCCTATGGAGGTAAATCTGGGACGCCGGTGTAGAGAAGGGACAGGATATAGCAGAAGAGGCCTCTGCCAAGCCCACTCCTCCCCCAGGCCCAATCCCCTCTTCCAAACTTCCCGCCCAAAAATGCCCCCTCCCCTCCTCCAAGCCTCCCTCCCACCACCACCTCCTCCCACCCTGTGCCACCCAGTGGGAACTGGCCTGTGCTGGCCGGGGCAGGTGTCAGATCCAGCACTGCTGAGCCAGTGCAGGCCTAGCCGGCTCCCAAGTAGGCACACCTGTGCCAAGCAGCACGTTTGGTGCCACTCTGAACTGGCACCGCAGTGGCTGCACCAGCTTACAGCACAACTTGGGTTGCACTGTTCAGAGGCTTGACGCCAGTTTCAAACCTCTACGTAGTTCGAAAGCTCAGGCAGGTTGAGTCGTGAAGTGCTATAAAAGAGGCCACTTCTCGAGTCTCCTGGCCCCCGTGCCCTGGGCATCTGCTGCCAGCATGGCTTCAGCGACCTTTGCTCTCATACAATTTGACCAAGTGCATTTTTCTTAATGGGGTTTATGACTGTTTTATTGTCAGCCGCCCTGCGCAACAAAAGGAGGCAGTGAAGAGATTTATTAAAAATCAGTCGCTCCAGTGACTGTGCTCAGCGCCACGAGAAAGTGGAGGCCTGATGAGCCTCTTTGGGTAGGCTGGCAGCCAGAGGCAGATCTGGGGGGGGGCAAATCTGTAAGTGTTGCAAGAAGCCTTACCCTGTCATGTAAATCCCTCCTCTCCCTTGCTGCTGTAGCCAGTAAGCAACGCCAAGATGTTGCTGTTCCCTGTGAGGATTGGCTAGAACAGTGCAGGAGAGGAGTGATTTCCACTGCAAGGTAAGGCTTCTTGCAAAACTTACAGATTTGCCCCCCCCTTAGATCCGCCTCTGCTGGCAGCCCTCCAGGAATCAGCATCAGTCTCCAGGTAACCACGGAAAGCCGTCCTGGGGATGGAAACCGAGACTCCTCCCTGGCTTGATCACATCACGTCATGCTGGGTGGAAGAAACCTCCAGGAATTGCTTCAGCCAGATTTGACAACTCTGCGTCTGGGGCTCAGCCTGGGAACTGCAGCAGAAGGAAAAACAAGGCAGAAGACGCTATTACGAGAAAGGGCGTAGGAGGGAAGAGGGGGCAGCAAAAGGCGGTGGACTGAGAGCGCAATCCTAACCTGGACTTAGGCCAGCACAATTAGGCCAGCCAACTTTGGCCGGCCCAAGGGATACAGGAAAGAATGTTTGGACCATTGAGGGGATCCCCAGTGAGGGGATTGGACGGATTTCTGGAGGAAAGGTCCATCGTGGGCTATAGGCAGTGATGGATTGTGCAACCTCCTTACAAAGGTGGAGGGCTACTGGTACTGGGTGCAAGGGAGTGGCAACAGGATCCAAGCATCTTGTTGTCTCGTGTACTCTCTGAGGCACCTTGTAGGCCACTGTGAGATACAGGAAGCTGGACTAGATGGGCCTTTGGCCTGATCCAGCAGGGCTCTTCTTATGACCACTCTTGGAGCGCAATCCTACGCCAGTGCCAAATCCAACACTGCTCAGGAGAGGCTGGAGCCTCCCTGCGGCAAGGGAACATTTGCTCCTCTGTGCACCCCTCGGATCTGCACCTGCTAAACAGCAGGTGCAGATTCGAGGAGACCGCACGGCCCGAATTGGAGCCGCATGGCCTCCCAAGCAGGTATAGGATTCGGCCATATGGCTGAATCCTGGACCCGCCCATGTCCCACCCCCAGCCCCCCTCCCTCTGCCAATCCCCGTCCCAAAACGGGACAGAGCCTCCCTCACGCCGACCGGCTTCGGTTGGCGCGAAGGAGGCTCTCCGTCGGCGCTACTTGTAGCATCAGCTTGAGAACTTTAGTGCCGACCAGGGGTGCCACTCAGCGCCCCCGCATCGTTGCTAATGACATTGCGTTAACGCAATGCGTCAAATTATGCATGGAAGGGATAGAGTCGATAAAGGGATGTTCTTTTCCCTCTCTCAAAACACCAGAACCAGGGGGCATCCGCTAAAACTGAGTGTTGGGAGAGTTAAAACAGATAAAAGGAAGTACTTTTTTACCCAGCGGGTAGTTAATCTGTGGAACTCTTTGCCACAGGAGGTGGTGATGGCATCTGGTCTTGATGCCTTTAAGAGGGGATTGGACAGATTTCTGGAAGAAAAGTCCATCGTGGGCTATAGGCAATGATGCGTTGTAACCTCCTTACATTAGTAGTAGGCTACATTCAGAGTGCCGGGTGCAAGGGAGTGGCAACAGGATGCAAGCATCTTGTTGTCTCATGCCTCCCTGGGGCACCTGGTGGGGCCGCTGTGAGATACAGGAAGCTGGACTAGATGGGCCTTTGGCCTGATCCAGCAGGGCTCTTCTTATGTAACGCAACGATGTTGCGTCGATTCTACAGGGTGCGCAGGATTGCGCTGTTAGAGTCAGAGGGGCCAGCACACAGACGTGTGCCATCCTCCCTGACTCCAAGAGTGGCCCAAACACACTTTCTGGTGGCCCTCGTGCCAGCCAAACTTTGCTGGCCTAACTCCAGGTTAGGATTGCACTCTAACGTAAGTAAGGAGTAGGGCAGGTTCAGAGCACTGGAAACTCTACATCCTCAAGGGCCACAGTATGCTGCTGAACACATGGTGTGCCGTGTTGCTCCCACACTGGCTACTGTGCTGTCGAGGTGGGATTAGGACAGAGAGGATACACACACAGGCTATCCAGAAAATGCGTCTCTCCACCTTTTTTGATGGCAGGAATCCAGCACCTTAGGTTTTGCTTAGCACTGATGGAGAACGCAGTAGCAGCTCCATTGCATATAATAGGACAGCAGTTCCCAGAGGTTTTGGCAACAGGACCCGCCTAGCTTTGTGAGACAAATAAAAAAAAAGTTTTGCCAGCCACATCAGCTTATTTTTGTTCTTTTTACTGGGGAGTGGGGGACTTTCACTTTCCATAGGGCTCAAGACATTTTGCTTGCCAGCTTGGAGGATTTGTGAATGCCAAGGGGTGTGGCTGTAATGGTGATTGGGCAGCAGTCTCTCTCTCTCTCTCTCTGTGTGTGTGTGTGTGTGTGTGTGTGTGTGTGTGTGTGTGTGTGTGT
>JAJKFI010000007.1:22589051-22633761 GCA_029204185.1 Lerista edwardsae
GTGTGTGTGTGTGTGTGTGTGTGTGTGTGTGTGTGTGTGTGTGTGTGAGAGAGAGAGATTCAAGGCTGTTTAACCCTTGATGAACATAGTTTAATCTGCCTTGTCAGTTTTGCGACCTTCCCAAAATTGGGTCAAGACACAGTTATCAGTCCCAACCCAAGTTTGGGAACCACTGATATAGAATCTCACTCACACCCCAAATTTGTGATGGCTCATCAATTGCCTATACATATTTCCCCACAGCCAAATTAGAGATTGCTTCTCAGTTGCTTCGACCCTTTTACTTCCCTGTTTTCTTTATGGATCTTGGAGCAAAACCCAATATTTTTGTTTGCCCCCAACTGGCAATTTGCATTTGTTTGCATTACTGTGCAATTTGCAGGGATGAAGGTGGCCCTGACAGCCTCCCCATTGACTGTCTTCTCTTTCTCCATCCCTTACTGGTACTTTCAAAGACATCAGTTTACAAAGCAGAACTATGCAGCCACACTACTCGACAGGTGCTCAGTGTTGACACTTTATCGACAGGTGGGGCATATTCTGGCCAGTGAAGCAACTCTCAGTTGCTTTGACCCTTTTACTTCCCTGTTTTCTTTATGGATCTTGGAGCAAAACCCAATATTTTTGTTTGACTAAACTAGTTATATCCAGTGGTGTCATTCAAATGATTTAGGAACAGGAACTCACTTTTGATTGGCACTTGTCGGGAACCCGGAACCAGCCACGGAGGATCCGGAACGCCCGTTCTGGTCCGTTCCCCCTGAATGACATCACTGCCTTCGCCCCCCTAGGAATCCGGAGTCGCTCCCTTTAACCCTCTGAGTGCCGGCCAACCAAGAAGAAAAGCTCTTTGCAGAGGAATTGGGAGGGGGGAGGAGGGAGAGTGAAGTGGGCGGAGTCAGCCCTAATTTTAACTAGTGGAACTGGGTTCCCCTGCGTTCCATCACTGGTTATATCCTGCCGCATCTCTGAGGATTTGAAGTGGCTCTCCAGATTGAAAACACTGTCAGACCCAGATTATTAGGGTGTGTAAGCCAGAACAAACAAAAAACAAACAGAAAACAAAACATACAACCAAAGCACTACTACCCAAGTAGTAGTAGTGCAAACCGAGAGAGAGCCTACAATGATCAAAAGGAATTGAGGAAGGCCTGTTGGAATACATGTGTTCTGACCCTTTTCTGAAAGATTAAAAGGGGGGCTGGACAGTGAACTTCCTGTGGAAGGAAATTCCATGGGGAAGGAGCCTCTGCTAAAAAGGCCATTCCATAGTCAACCATTAGCAATACTTCAAATAGCCAGAGAACGCACAGGAATTCCTTGCTGGAGGATCTCAGGACTGGGTAGGTAAATTCAGGTAGGAGAAGGCTGCTCTTCAGGGACCCGGCCACCTAGAGCAGTGCACAAACAGAGCACAAACCCTGTTTGTGCAGCACCCCAATAAATAAATAAATAAATAAATAAATAATTGAAATATGAAATTGGGGACCCACCACCAATCCCAACCCCCCCTCCCAGGACCCGATCTGCCCCAAATGCCCATGGACGCTACTGCTGGCCATTTTAAAGGGGTCAGTGAAGGTCCCTTCAGAAGGTCTCTGCATAGTGGATAGAGGTACAGATAATGACAGGTATAGATAATGAGGAAAGGAGCAATTCTGGCCCTCTTAGGTAAGTGAATTGACAGATAGTGAGTTATACAGATAGTGATACAGTGATATGGACAGTCATAGCAGATGGTGAGTTTGCAGATAAAAAGGACTGACTTTATCTGCCTCCAGGAGCCGCTACCTCTTACCTCTTGCATGTCCTGGCCTTTTGGTCCCCCTGTTTGCAATACAAACATTCTCAATACCCAAGAATACAGATACAGTTGTTGTTCAGTCGCTAAGTCGTGCCCGACTCTTCGCGACCCCATGGACCACAGCACGCCAGGCCTCCCTGTCCTCCACTTGCTCCATTGAGTTCGCCTAATTTCATGTTCATCGCTTCAGTGACACTGTCTAACCATCTCATCCTCTGCCGCCCCCTTCTCCTTTTGCCTTCCACCTTTCCCAACATGAGGGTCTTTTTTAAAAAGTCCTCTCATGAGGTGGCCATAGTATTTGAGCTTCAGCTTCAGGATTTGTCCTTCCAGGGAGCAATCAGGCTTGACTTCCTGTAGGATTGACCGATTGGATATCCTTGCAGTCCAGGGGACTCAAGAATCTTCTTCAACACCATAATTCAAAAGCATCTGAGCTGCACTCTGGTTGCTGCTTGCATCAAGAAAATGCTACTTACTACTTCCACATTCCATTGAAGTCGCCTCAGTATGTACTATGAACGATGAACGTGAGTACTCATAGTTTAAGGAAGCTTCCTCCTGTTTCTGCCACTCCTCCTCCTGATCCCTGGCTGAAAATTATTTGTGGATTCCTCAAAACTGTGTCCAAAATAAACAAAAGTGGTGTTATTTTTGTGAAATTGATCTAAATTTGTGTCAAACTGTGTCAAAAATAAGCAAAAGCAGTGTTATTTAATTATTTGATCTAAATTTCATTTTATGTAGCGTTTTGTGTAGGACAGTGGTATTCAAACTTTTTACATGGGGACCCACTTTTTAGAATGGCACTTGTGTTGGGACCCACCAGAAGTGATGTCATTAACATGGAAGTGATGTTGTGGCAGGAAGTGACATCAAGCAGGAAGTGCTGTCATTGTAACATAATAAAATGACACTCCTGAAATGCAAATTGGCATTCTTGGACTGCGGTAATTATACAACCATGAAACATCCCTGACAGAAAGCAAGCTAGGACAAAATAATATGTAAAAGCACTGTACTAAAAACAACATTTTTTAAAACCCTCACTTGAAAATTCAAACTGTTAACACTTATAAAAGGAATATAGCAAGAGTAAGGTCTGCCATTTCCAAGATGGCTGCTCCCAGCCTTTTACGACCCACCTGACATAGTCGTGACCCGCCAAGTGGGTCCCAACCCACAGTTTGAATAACACTAGCATAGAAATTATCATTATTTTGCATTCTGTGTTGATCACCAAAAACAAAAAACAAAACCCCCATCCCTACCAACGGGGAATAACCAGTGGTGTCATTCAAATGATTTAGGAACAGGAACTCACTTTTGATTGGCACTTGTCGGGAACCCGGAACCAGCCACGGAGCCCGTTAGGATCCGGAACGCCCGTTCTGGTCCGTTCCCCCTGAATGACATCACTGGGAATAACACTTCAAACCAGTTGGTGCCCCAAGAAATCTGTTAGTCATTCAGATGCCCAACGGACTCTGCTGTTTTAGAGAGTCACACTTGCTGAACATTGGGTGGAACCTTTTCCACAAAAGTAGGTGACACTTTCCATAGACTATCCATTACAGAATGGAAAGGCATAGAACCAGTTGTAAGTATTTCAACAAAGGAAGGGATAGAGCTGTTGTTGCTTTCCTTTCTTTGGTGTGGCCTAATCTTGGAATAACTTTATTGCAAATTGAAAAGACTCAGAAATTGCAAAGCTGAGTCTGTACTGGGAAAGCTATTGTTCTTGATCAGCAATTTCACCTTCAGTTTTGGACAAAACTCTTAAATGAAACATGGATACTGTGTCTGGAAAACCCAAAATCCCTTCACTGGGCATGGGGCACATCTGACAGAGCCACTGTGGTGTAGTGAAAATGTGCTGGAAGGTTGAGGAGACCTTAGAGGAGTGGGAGGACTGTTCCGCCAAATTCCCTGCCGGGCCACTCCAAGGGCCCTAATGCCCACAACTAGGCTAACTAGTTTCCCCACAGAGCGGCCTCAGAAATAGGCAAGAGGGAGGGGGTTCAGTCACCCACTGGGCCTCCTCTCTTCCAGCAGCTTTGATTGGGATCACTGGCTGGCCAGCCTCCACCAGACTGCCCTCATCACTGGCTTAGCTCCAAACTACCCTAACACCAACAAACAATAGGCAGTCAGCTTGCCCAAACCATAACTGCCTCCTCCACTTGGTGGCTTCAGGGGTGTGGCAAACATACAACTATTCCCCACAGTTATTCCCCACAATGAGCTTACCTTAGCCAGCCGGCCGGCCGCCCATCCGTCCGTCCAGCCAGCCGGCCGGCCGGCACTCCAGCACCTACCTGGTGCCCTCCTCCAGCACCTATCCAGGTACCATCCTTCAGCTCCTGCCTCCAGCTTTATACTGAGGCCAGCCAATCAGTGGGCAGGCTTTAATTCATCAACCACACCCATCTGCACCTGTGCTAACCTCCCTTCAGAGCCAGAGCCCTCATCAGCCTACAGCTGTGCTCCCCAGACTTGCAAAGACCTTGGGGGTTAACCCTATAATCCCTGGCTTATCTAGGACAAGGGGCCATTGCTGATACCACTCCTTATCTCCTCAGGGTATCTCCTGCCTTTTCCAATACAAGGACACAAATGTGATCAACCTATCTATCTACTGCACTGCCAGACATTTCCCATCATTCTGCAATGCAAATTCCAGCAAGTTCCCCCTGTTTCATTCCAAAACGCCAGCATCTTACAGTTTTATATTTTCCTGCTGCCAAATTTGCAAGAGGATTTCAGTCTACCTGGAAACTGCATTTATCTCCATGTTCCTTTTACACCATTGTTAACTACCAGTTCATAGTGCCTCTTTCATTCCCATCATTGCCCTACATCACGTGCATAGTACAGTATAGTGTAATTCCCAGAATTTCCAGATTTGACTAAAAGTGCAATCCTAACCTGGAGTTAGGCCAGCACAAGTTAGGCCAGCAAAGTTTTGCTGGCACACCGTAAAGATGTTTGGACCACTCTCAGAGTCAAAGAGACCAGCACCCAGACATGCGCCATCCTCCCTGACCCCGAGAGTGGTCCAAATGCGTTTTATGGTGGCCCTTGTGCCGGCTAAACTTTGCTGGCCTAACTGTGCCAGCCTAACTCCAGGTTAGAATTGAGCTCTCAGTTAAATCTACTTCACAGGGCTGTTTCGTGGGTCCACTGCTACATATGCTATCCTGAGCCTTCCTGATTTTATTTTCCTGAAAGGTGGTATACAAATTTTGTCAGAAATCATATTATACTGTGCCTCATCAGATAACACTGGTTCAAATGAGGGCTGGTGTTGCACAATGGTTGCAAATCAAGACTTCCCTGGTTCAAATCAGGCCTCTGCCATGTATTTACTAGGCGTCCCTTCGACTACAACTTCCCAACTACAACATGGGGAAAATATTAGTCACTCACTTTACAGGGTCCTTGTAAGGACTAACTCATGATCATACATGACATCCATTGAGCACTAAGAGAATGCTATAGAGCAGTTTCTCAAACTTTTTAGCACTGGGACCTACGTTTTAGAATGACAATCTGTCCAGGAGCTACCGGAAGTGATGTCATTGTGATGCCAGAGCCTGCTGCTTTCCTGAGAGTGCAGCAATCAGTTGGGTTTTTTCTCATTCTATATGTACTTTCCTGGGAGTAAGCTCCATTGAACACAATGGGACCTACCTCTGAGTAGACATGCATAGGATTGTGCTCTCAGCCATTTTCCAATAGCAAAATGAATCAGGAAGAAAAAAAGCCTATTTACAGCTTTGACACAAGCAAAACAACCACAGAGCCCTCCCCCTTTCCAGCATCCCATCTTCCCATATTTTCAATATGGCTGCTCTAGGTGCTTCACAACCCACCCGAAACTGGTCTGCAACCCACTGGTGGGCCCCTGACCCAAAGTTTGGGAACCACTTCTACAGAGATGCTCAAGTACTGTGGTTACTCTCCAGCCACTGTTATGAATGATTAAACCGAGATGCGCAAAATTATAATACTCCCAGCTGGCTGTGCAATTTACAAGAGAATCAAAGACTTACAGCTTAATCCTGGCCACGCTTTCTGAGAAGTAGGTCCAGCTGTTAAAGTTCACTTGCTTGTTAAAGTGGGACTTGCTCCCAAATAAGTGTGCACAGGATTGGGCCCCTTGTCTCCATAGCTATCACTCTCGCACTTTAGGTGCTCTTTTTTTTCCTTTTATCTTTATGAAAACAAAACTTGTATCCGAAGCCAGGTTAGGCGCATTGTAGGCAAGTTCTTTGCCTTTAAGTGAAACTGCACCCGCAGGTTTGACATCCTGGGAGCTGGATAAGACATGAGAAAGAAACCTTGTTTGTTTCTAACAAAGTAATTGCTGAGATTAAACACGGCTTACACAGAAGAGAATTCCCACAGAGGTGAAGAAGTCGTTTCAGTCTGTTCATTTCAGACAGTCATTTCAGTTGTCAGAAACACAGAAATTTGGGGAAAGCAGGAGTGTGTCAGTAAAAAACAACAACTGTGATGTCAAGAGTTAGGCATGTGAAAACTCAGTTTTCTACACAGCCATTCCCAGAAGGTGGCCCCAGACTCCTGGAGTCTTGCTGTTGCAATAGTCAAACAGCGGTGATGATGAAGATTTATAGTCCATCCCTTTGCAGGCTGCCTGTCCTGTGGTACAGCAGTGCCAAAATGCCCATGGCTGTATCCCATGAGGCCAGGCAGCCAGCCAGAGGTCTCCTAGGAGTAAGGGAACATTGGTCGGACGGACCCCAGCAGCCCTTAGCTCTTAGCCGGGAGCTAAGAAAAGCCCTGCTGAATCAAACCAAATTACTAAAGAAAATGGGAAAAGTGACATTTTAATTTGGGGGAGTGAAGATTACTCATACCTCCATTTCAGTTAACTATTTTCTTCTGCAAACTGGGCAAAGGTACTTGCAAATTTTATACCCTTGCCTAATTTGCAGAAGGGGTCTCTCTCTCTCTCTCTCTCTCTCTCTCTCTCTCTCTCTCTCTTTATGCGACCCTCTGATGGGTCCCACTCTACAATTTGGGAAACACTGATCTACATGAAAATGCTGGAAGAGGTCATCCAGAGTTTTGGCACATGGTGTCATCTGAAGGCTCTCTGAGCAACCAAGCCTGGAGAAGAACATAAGAAGAGCCCTACTGGATCAGGCCAAGGCCCATCTAGTCTACCTTCCTGTATCTCACAGTGGCCCATCAGATGCCCCAGGGAGCACATGAGACAACAGGCTGCCTGCATTCTGTGGTCACTCCCTTGCACCTGGCATGCTGAGGTAGCCTCCTTCTAAAACCAGGATGTTGCACATACCCGTCATGGCTTGTAACCTGTGATGCACTTTTCTTAGAAATCTGTCCAATCCCCCTTTACAAGCATCTCAGTGAAATGCCAGCCCCACGTCCTGTGGCAAGGAGTTCCACAGGCTTAACTACAGGCACTGGGTTTCTGTGTATCTGCACAGTATGAACCTGGGTATCTATGTATCAGCATAAAGTATCTGAACCAGCTCTGTTACTGGTGCAGAACCCAGGAGAGTGGCATAGAGCTTCAAGGCACGGAGGGAGGACAGGATGTACTGTCTCTGCTCCCCTCCCGGGCCTGAACTTTCCCCAGACCACCCTCCCCCAGCCCAGCTTGGCGCTCCGCCACCATCCCACCACCATATCACCCAGTTGTTCACTTACTCCAGTCGGCAAGCACAGCTCCAGCACTGTTTGCGACATGCACGTGCCTGGTCTGCCAACAGGAGCTGGCTTAGGATCCTGTTCTCAGTGTTTCAGAAGAGGTTAGAGGGAAGGTTTCTAGGGGACATCTGCAGGTGAATCTGCCACTATCATTCTTGCTGGGCAGGTGGTCTGTGTCACCTTATTGGCAACGTGACACTATACGGCCCAATGTAGTGTAGTAACTAGAGCTGGATTAGGAACAAGCCAGGAGACCAGGGTTCAAACCCCACTTAGCCTTGAAATCCACTGGGTGACCTTCAGCCACTGATTCTCTCTCAGCCAGACCTACCTCGCTGGGTTGTTGGAAGGATTAAACGGGGGAAGCAGTGAACCCCATATGCCACACTGAGCTCCCTGGAGGAACTGCGGAGTATGAATATAATAAACAAGAATGCAAAAAGGTGGAAAACCCCGCACTGAACTGAAGTTTGGCTCTGTCTGGCTTGTATGGAAGATGTGTCATCCCTGAGATGGAAGGAGGAAGGACTGAGAGTTAGCATGCAATTCAATAAAAATCTCATGGCATACCATTAGTAAAAGTTTCAGGTACCATTGTTCAGATGCAAAGATCACTGCAATAAAAATTTTCCCAAGGGAGCCCGCTGGAATACTGTACGTGCTTACACCACATGTTGCTCTCCTACTCCTTGTCTGCTAAATTTCCTGCTGTTGCAGCAATCGCTACACTGCTGATTGTGACACTGGGAACACTCATGTCAACACACGGGAATAAGGCTGCGATCCTATTCCAGGGACTATCCCAATAGGACTTACTCCTAAGTCCCACTGAAACCAATGAGGCTTACGACAGAGTAGACATGCACAGAATTGTACTGCAAATCACTTCTATTTCTACTTTTTAAAATCCCATCTGTCCTTCAACTGCACTCTGCGTCTTCTGGGGTTTGTTTCCAGTTCTTGCAACTTGGTCAGGACTGCAGTAATAAATGCAGGGGAACAAGATCACTTTGGAAGATGGTTTGCTCCTGTACGCATGCATGAAACATGCTGCAGACGACCTCATCTTTCAAAAGCCAGATCTATGTGCTTGTTGCACAACCAAATCCAAGAAAAGCAATGTGCTCACTACCCTAGCTTTTCATGTGATTTATATCGTTATGCTCTGTTAAGATCCACCACTCCTGATCTTCACTGAAAATTTCTATCAGAAATCAGAAAGGACAGTATCTCTGTTAGGCTAACAAACTGGGTGCAACAGTGTTTCACCTTTTGAAAGGGGGGGGGAATACTCATTTAAAGAACAGCTTACGTCAGTGATTCTCAAATCTTTTAGCACTGGGACCAGTGATGTCATTCAGAGGGAACGGACCAGAACGGGAACGGGCGTTCTGGATCCTAACGGGCTCCGTGGCTGGTTCCGGGTTCCCGACAAGTGCCAATCAAAAGTGAGTTCCTGTTCCTAAATCATTTGAATGACACCACTGACTGGGACCCACTTTTTAGCATGATCATCTGTCCAGGACCCCCCACCCCCGCAAGTGATGGCCAGAAGTGCTGTCATTGTGATGCTAGAGGCTGCTGCTTTCCTGAGAATGCAGCAATAAGTTGGGTTATTTCTCAGCCATTTTCCAACAGCAGAAAGAAAGAAAAACTACTATTTACAACCTCAAGCAACATAACCATACAGCCCTCCCGCTTTCCAGTGTCCCATCTTCCCATATTTTCAATGATGGCTGCCCTAGGTGCTACACGACCATCAGAAATTGCCTTGTGACTCACCTAGTGGGTCCCGACCCACAGCTTGAGAAACACTGGCTTAAGTGATTAGAATTAACCAGAGCGGTACCTGCCAACCAGTGCCATTGCGGTACCTGCCAACCTGTGCCATTGTGTATGGAAGTGTGGTCAGAGCTAGCCATATTTCCCAGCTGAGTTTCTCACCACTTCCCCTGCCTCCCCCTGGCCCCTTGCCATCTCTTGGGGCCCTCAGCTTAGTCAATTGCCTTAGTACCCTTCTCCCATCTGACTCCACCACACTCATTGACCCCACCCTTGTCTTCATCCCTAGTCAGTTGATGCTTATTCCTGTGACCAGTGGCGTTCCTATAGGGGGGCAAAGCGCTAAGTTTTGCAAGGAGCCTTACCATGCCATGTAAATCACTCCTCTCCCTCGCCATTGTAGTCAAACCTCCTGGGGAAAGCAACACCTCGGCGTTGCTTACTGGCCAGGCAGGCAAGGGAGAGGAGCGAGTTCCACAGCAACGTACGGCTCCTTGCAAGACCTAGCGCTCCGCCCCGCAATGTTGACGCTACTGCCTGTGACATTTATCTCTGTGCATCACACGTAGAGAGGAAAAAAATCTGTGTTTTCTTATTACTGGCGGTATTGGATCGTGCATGGTGGGGAGTCACCCACGTGGGGTCAGGGACTCCCCTGAGCGCAAGAACGTGCAATCAATGGGCCTGCATTTGCTCTTGGGTCACATTTCATTTGTTTTGGGAATATGGGCTCCTCTTTCTTGGAAAGCCTTGGCTTTAAATCTGCCTCTTCGGAACTTTTCCTCACCTCAGTGGAGGTCACATGACCCTGCTCGCAGCCTGAAACTATGTTTGATCTCCTCCAAAGCACCCTGAGAGTGTGGCACCGAGCAGCTTCCCCTCCGAGGGGTCAGTTCGGGGGACGGGACGGGACGGGACGGGACGTGCACGGTTTGCACTTGGGTCATTGCTGCCGTTCAGAAAGCCTTCAGTTTCGCCTCTGAAAGGGCTCCCCCAGCCAGCCAGCCAGCCAGGCAAAGCCGTCCGAGGGCAGCCGAGTGCTGAGCGTGAGTTTTGCCGGCGCGCTCCGACGGAGCGGGCTGCTCGCGTTGCAGGGCCAAGAGGTGGGGCGCATGCAAATCGGGCGCTGCACTTTCGGGCGTCCTTTTAAGCCCCGACAGGTCTGGGAAGCGGCATGCAAAGCGAGGAGGGCGGCTCCCAACCTGCCCAGCAGTGCGAGTCTCTTTCGGTTCAGTTCCTTCCATCCCAGACACCTGAAGGAGGGACGCGGTCCCCGAGACACGGGCACAGGGGGAGGGCATAGAGGGACTGGCCCGGCCCGCAGGGGGCTTTCGCTCGTCTCCTTCGTGCCCGCGGGCGTCCCGAGAGCTTTTTGGTTAGGCCATCATCACCCCCAGGCCTGCATCATTTTCTGCTGCAGCCGCCCCAGCTTTTGGAACCGAGGAGCCCCGGCGGCCCCGCTCCGCGCCCGCCGCGCCATGCCCCCGCAAGAGCTGCTCGACTACTCGCCCACGTTGCGGCGGCGGCGCAGCACCCCCAGGGGCAGCGGCTCGGGCGAGCTGGGCCTCAAGTGCGTCCTCATCGGCGACGGGGCGGTGGGCAAGACCAGCCTGATCGTGAGCTACACCACGAACGGCTACCCCGACCACTATCAGCCCACGGCGCTGGACACGTTCTCGGGTAAGCCCCCTCCCTTCCCGCCTGTCCGGAGTGCGGTCTCTCGGCCGACGGCTGGGCCCCGGTGGCAGCAGAGGGGCTTGCCCGCTGGGAAGCCCAGCCTGAGTGGTGGTGGCCCCTCAGCGGGCGGAGCTGAACTCTGGCTCCGGATTGAAGATCGCGCCCCTGGAAGACCCAGGAAGGATTTCTGAGATCACGCACCAGGGTTTGATTCGCGGGTTTCTCTGCTGACTTTGATCCTCGGGGTATTGTGGCGTTCTGAGAGGGGGGTCAAAATGCTAGGTTTAGGAGGAGCCGGGGCTCCTGGGGAAAGCGGCCCCTCCCCCTCGCTTTCACAGCCACGAATGGCTGTGAAGGCGAGGGGGAGGGGCCGCTTACCCCAGGAGCTCAGGGGAGCCGCGAATGAGCCGCAAATGGCCTGTGAAGGCGGGAGAAAGGAGCCGCTTTCCCCAGGAGCCCAGGTTCCTCCAAAACGTAGCATTTTGACTCCCCTCTAGGAACGCCACCGGACGTATTGAGCCTTGGTTTGGTTTTGTATTTTTATGGGACGTTTATATGGACGGGTGAAGGCTTGCTCCTTTGCAAGCTTACTGGAAATTCCACGCGTGTCAGTGGACCGTATTCCCAAGAATAGATGCATCGAATGGCCAACATTTTATTTTTATTTTTTGGTTAGGACTGTTCAGATGTTTAATTGTTTCGTGACTAGTAGAAATTCAGGAGGTTGAAGCTTTGCCCAGCAGTCAGATCAGGCAGCGACGGGACAAACGTGTCTTTCTTGCATAGGAAAACCTGCCCAGCAAAAAGATCGTGACTACTCACGTGAACTCTGAGGTTGCAATGACCTCTCTCTCTAATCTAATCTAATCAGCCAGGGCTTTGAAGAGGTTTGCGGGGTGGGGAGGTAGGTTTGGCTGGCATTGGGCCAAATCGGCCAAGAAAGAAAGAGGGGACTGCCCGGGCAGATTTGCGGGAAATAATAATAAAAAGCTCACTTGGTAGGTGCATTCTTAGTTTTGTATGATTTAAAGCAGTAGTCTTCAGCCTTTCTCACCTACAACCCCAATATATTAATAAATACGGTATGGGGCTGGGGACCCTACTATTTAATCCGCCCCCTCCCAGGACCCTCTCTGCCCAGCCTGTCACCACCACCACCCCACTCCTAGCACTGTTCACTGAACTGTAAATATTCTTAGTAGAGAGAACAGAAAAAGTGACCCTGAAGCCTTGCACTGGAGAAAGCTATTTTAGCACAAGTGCTAAGAACCAGACACCATCTCCTGGTACCTAAAGGGGGATATCAGATGCCTCCCCCTTCACCTGGTGATGCTCTAGTCCAGGGGTCTTGAATCATTTTCATTCCCATGTATTGCCGTGACCCCACAACTGAGGCTTCTCGACCCCATTGGGGTCCCGACCCCAAGGCTGAAGAACCCTGATTTGAAGGAAGCAGTGTCACCTTGCACATTTAAATGCCCACAATATTTAAAGCCTCAGCCGTCATGTGCACCCGACGGTTACCTGTCCGGTGCACCCAAGGTTAACACATCAGGGATGTTGAATCAGCATTAATAATAGCTGTGAGAAGTTTTTTGAGAAAGGACCTCTGTCTCAGGAGCACACCTTAAACCTGCCGAAGGAGGTGTCAAAGATAAAAGGGTTGGCCTTTCCTTGAAACGTGGAAGCTCTCCCGCTTTGCTAACTGTGCAGGACGTCTAGTCAGTCTGATCGGTTTAGGGGTGTTGTTAATTGAAGGAGTAAGATTCAGGCGCTTACTACATTACTAACTGTATTCCCAATTGCGGTATCTTACAGGATGACGGTGGCGGTTGTGTGGGAGTGTTAGTGTCATTCATTGGGATGAAACTCCAATAGCACCGTAGGGCTTGATTCCTTTGGATCTGTTTCCCACGCTGCTGGTCAGGTGACAGGATGCCAAACTGGTAGTGTGGGAAGGAGGGCCTACGAAAAAGAGCCATTTGGAGGAAGTGCTGTCAACTGGAGAGAACAGGCTTTGAAGCGAGCAGCTGTAACTATTCTGAAACAAAGCACTGCATGGTTTTTGTGCCCTGCGGAAGATTGTCTGTTGAGACATGTTGGGCATATAACACAATCCTAACCTGCTGTTGCTGCTGTTCAGTCGCTAAGTCATATCCGACTCTTTGCGACCCCATGGACCACAGCATGCCAGGCCTCCCTGTCCTCCACTAGCTTCCGGAGTTTGCCCAATTTCACATTCATCGCTTTGGTGACACTGTCTAACCATCTCATCCTCTGCCGCCCCCTTCTCCTTTTGCTAACCTGCTGTTAGGCCAGCAAAATTTTGCTGGCACAAGGGACACCATAAAGTATGTTTGGACCACTCTTGGAGTCAGGTGAGGCCAGCACCCAGACGTGCACCATACTCCTTGACTCCGAGAGTGGTCCAAACGCACTTTTTGGTGGCCCTTGTGCCGGCCAAAGGTTGCTGGTCTAACTGTGCCGGCCTAACTCCAGGTGAGGATTGCGCCTGCAGTATGGGGAGACCGTAGAATGAAGCCTTGCCCTTTTAATCATTTCTGTCCCCGCTTTTCTTTCGACGACTTCCAGCATGCTCTTTGGGCACCTTGGGGTCTGCACTGGGGACTGCACCGTCCCTGTATGTGTCACTGTGTGGGTGACTCAGGTGTTGATAGGATTGCCTGCTTGCAGCCTGCAGAACTGCGGGGCTCTTGCAAGAGGGAATAATGCAGCCGTGAAACAGACAGGAGTGTTCTCGCAGGCGTGAGCTGGAAAATGCAAAGTGCTGAGTCAGTGCACCAGGCAGTCTCTAAATCCGCCACCTCACCTTGAGTAGCACAGTTTTATCCACGTATGGGCCATGTGTGTCTTTGGAACCAGTGGCCTGCCTGTATTGGAGATTCTGGTGATTTCAGACAACCATTTACAAGGTGATAACTTCTCCCTGATTGCCCTGTCAAGGGCAGGGAGAGGACAATCGTATCACACTTCTGGGATTCTGGAGGCAGAAGTGTGGTAGCAGAGGCAAAACAAATTACTATAACTGCACTGTGGTTATCACAGTAAATGGCAGTCTGTATGAACCTTCGCTCTGTTCAGTCTTTTTCCGTCATGGCGTGTCGTTAGTTCATCGTGTTGAGCACTCTGTGTGTTTTTAAATAAAACTAAAATTTGATATGAAAACCCATTTTAGGTTTAGAACAATTGTACTCCAGTGTGTCAACATTGACTTTTGCCTCTGTCGTTGAATGGTGAGGCACCTTCATGACAAGCGTCATGACTTCAAAGCAGTAGAGATCCCTGCCTTGGAGAGTTTCTGTTGGTCAGGAATCCTGACTTGCAATGGAGAATAAGACACAGCAGGAGAGGGAGGTGTGAGTGCAGCTCGTGGTATTGCCTGTGAAATGCGATAGGCGAAGGGAGTGTCTTTGGAGGGGGGGTATTTGTTTTCCTGGGTGTGGACCTAAATAGGATGGAGATGCTGAGAAGTTGGGGAGAGGACTGTGGGAAGATCTGTGGACTGTATGACTCTGGTTCTAAGTCTGCCTTTTCATCTTATGTATTTGTGTGGTCATCTTGTGTTATAGATACTGAATGTTGAATGCTGAACATCATACATGATTCTAATCAACCATCCTCTCTTCCTCCAGAGCTTATGCTGTAACCCAGAGTTTCTCCAAGTGTGCTCCTAAGGCAGTGATGGCAAACCTTTTCGGCTCAGAGCACAATCCTAGCCTGGAGTTAGGCCAGCACAGTTAGGCTAGCAAAGTTTGGCCAGCACAAGGACCACATAAAGTGCGTTTGGACCACTCTTGGAGTCAGGGAGGATGGCGCATGTCTGTGTGCTGGCCTCTTTGACTCTGAGGGCGCAATCCTAACCTGCGTTAGGCCGGCATAAACTAAGCCAGCAAGGTTTGGCCAGCACAAGGGACACTATAAAGTATTTTTGGACCACTCTCAGAGTCCAAGAGGCCAACACCCAGCCGTGCGCCATCCTCCCTGACTCTGAGAGTGGTCCAAACGCGCTTTATGGTCGCCCTTGTGCTGGCCAAACTTTGCTGGCTTAGTTTATATCAGCCTAACTCCAGTTTAGGATTGCGCTCTGAAAGTGGTTCAAACATACATTACGGTATCCTTTCTGCCAGTCAAACTTAGGATCGTTCGTGCCCTCATACTTGCACTGTCCTTTACCTTCCTTAGCATTGAAATAAATAGACATCTGCTTTATAGACATCTGCCCCTGCGTTAGCAGGGATGGGCATTCGAGTTAGACTCATGTATTTGACTCGAGTCCTGACTCTCTTTAGTGTGTGTGCTTGCTTACTTCTCCCCCCCCCTTGCCTTTGTGTCACCCTAAAAGACCTGAAAGCCATCCTTCTGACCAATAGCAGCAGCAGATGTGGTAGGAGGTGGGGCTAGGGGGGTTGAGGAGGCTTAAGGGATTTTTTTCTCAAGGACTTGACTTGTTTCTCAAAATGACTGGGGACAAGTCAAAGTGACTCAAATGTCTGTGAGTTAAGTTGCAGCAGTACACGCTATGACTCGCAAGTCGAGTCATCAGGTTTCTGACTCTTGACTCGGGCTTATTGACTGGAGCACTTCCCTGGCTGTTAGAAATACAAGTGGATGTATGCAAACACTAGAACACTATATAAATGTTAAGAATCACGGAGACTTTTCTTGGGTAAACATGAGAAGGATTGGGCTATATAAGGTAGTTTCACCTTCCACTTTTGGTCAACTCTTGGAAAATGAATAGCTTTTTCCATTGTGTGAAACCTAGAATGAGCATGCAGAGGCATGTTTGAAGGTGATGTATTCGTTTTTAAAATTGGGAGCATATGATGTTTGGGTGTGAGGTAGGTCATGAGTCAGTAAACAGTGGCCCAAACCTTATACTGCAGTGGTCTGTTTGAAGCTTAGATTTTCTGAGCTGTGACTTTTAAAAAGCATTTTTGCTACTTAATTTAAAAAAAATCTTAGTTGAACAATCATTTGAGTGTTAATCAATTAACTGATTAACTCTCCATATATTTTAAAATGAAAAAGAATTGTCTCAAGCAATAAATCATATTTTGTTTACCCATGTGTAGAGATGTTTGTTTCCTGAGAGTAAAATAGAATTACAGTTTAAGGGCGCAATCCTAACCTGGAGTTAGGCCAGCACAGTTAGGCCAGCAATGTTTGGCCAGCACAAGGGCCACCGTAAAGCACATTTGGACCATTCTCGGAGTTGGGGAGGATGGCGCACGTCTGTGTGCTGGCCTCTCTGACTCCAAGAGTGGTCCAAACATACTTTACAGTGGCCCTTCTGGCAGCCGAGCTTTGCTGGCCAAACTGTGCCAGCCTAACTCCAGGTTAGGGTAGCCCCCTAAGTGTTACTGAGCACAATGGACTTACTTCTGAGTAAAATAATTAATGCTGTTTTCAAACACCTCTACCCATGTGTCACAATCTTAGAAGAGGCTTTCCTTTCTCGCTTATACCCAGAATACCTCTTCGAAGACTGACAGTTTCCATCTGCGGGTTTTAGAAGGGCTGGTATCAAAAATCATGTATTTTGAAACCTGCTAAGGTTTTTGGTGACCCTGTTCTTTCACAGTTCTACAGCAGCAGGCGTGTTTTTTGGGAGAACCAAGGAGACCATATTCTGGTAGTAACCCTGTGACCCTTTCTCTGCGAATTGGCTTCTAGGTTCTAATAGTACTCACAAAAGAGCAGAGGCAGTCCTGGGCAATCCGGAAGCCATCCTTCTGACCAATAGCAGCAGCAGATGTGGTGGGTGGAAGTAGAAGGTGGGGCTGGGGGCGGGTTGAGGAGAAGAGGGGCTTAAGGGATTTTTTTCTCCAGGACTTGACTCATTTCTCGAAATGGCTGGGGACAAGTCAAAATGGCTCAAATTTCTGTGACCCCCAGTCGGCTGACCCCCAGAAGTATTTGCAGTGATGCCATCACTTCCCCGCAATAACTTCTGCTGGGAGCCTCTGATCCTTGCAGGGGCGCAGGTTTCCTCCATGTATCGGACAGCCAAGGTAAAGGTTTCCCCACGACCAAATGGTCTAGTCGTGACCGACTGTAGGGGGCGCTGCTCATCTCCGTTTCTAAGCCTGTAGAGCCGGGTTTTGTCCAAGGACAAGCTTCCGTGGTCATGTGGCCGGCGTACATGAACGCCATTACCTTCCCCCCAAAGTGGTACCTATTTATCTACTTGCATTTTTACATGATTTTGACCTGCTAGGTTGGCAGGAGCTGGGACAAGCGACGGGAGCTCACTCCGTCACACAGTCTTGAACTCCCAACCTTCTGGTCAGAAAGCCCAGCAGAATGATGAGGCTACTAAGCGGTGGCCCCTCTGAGAGCAGGCGGTGCTTGGTAGCTGCCAGAAGCCATTGTGGGAAGCGATCTTGCATGGCTAGTTTTAGCCACGTGAGCGAGACGGCTTCCCAGAGTGGCTTCACACTCAATGGGGGCAGGGGAGTGGCTGGCATCATTGCCCCCCCAGGTCAGCGCCCAGATAATTTGCGCCCCTTGTACCCCCCCCCCGGTTAATAAAAAGCTGAGACATCACCCTGCCAACAAAGGCTCACTTAGTCAAAGCTATGCTTTTTCCAGTAGCAATGTACGGCTGTGAGAGCTGGACCGTAAGGAATGCGGAGCGCCGAAGAATAGATGCTTTTGAATTATGGTGTTGGAGAAGACTCTTGAGAGTCCCCTGGACTGCAAGGAGATCCAATCGGTCAATCCTCCAGGAAGTCAAGCCTGATTGCTTCCTAGAAGGACAAATCCTGAAGCTGAAGCTCCAATACTTTGGCCACCTCATGAGAAGGGAGGACTCTTTGGAAAAGACCCTCATGCTGGGAAAGATGGAAGGCAAAAGGAGAAGGGGGTGGCAGAGGATGAGATGGTTAGATAGTGTCACCGAAGCAATGAGCATGAAATTGGGCGAACTCCGGAAGCTAGTGGAGGACAGGGAGGCCTGGCGTCCTTCGGTCCATGGGGTCGCGAAGAGTCGGACATGACTTAGTGACTGAACAACAACAACAACATTGCTTGACCCTTCTTGAGCAAGCATTGCAGCCTCTTTTCTAAAGGTGTTTGTTTGCAACACAACTCCGAGGACTCAGGCCAAGGTATAATGCCCCCTTATCTTTCTCCCGCCTTGTTACAACAGCAGTTCAGGGAGATACTGCTTTATCTAAGGCCACCCAATGTGTTTTAGTGGCTCAGCAGGGATTTGACTTTCATGTACACGCCCAGCAGTAACTCCTGCATCAACAATGGCTCCTTCAAATTGGGGTGCACTTTGAATAGAGGCCCTAAGGGTGCTGTCACTTGTTCTGTCCTCTAGGCCCAATTGTAAGAAATGGGAAGCCCAGATGATCATCCCATTTATGGGCAGAGAGAGGCCAAACGGCACACCCAGATTTGAGTAGCTATAAAATTGAGTAAGTTCTCCTTGAAATCCAGCCTAACTTCATAACAGCCTTCCAATGCTCCTTTTTTGCATTTAAAGCACAGGAAGCATTTCTCTTTCCTTTATTCAGCACTGACCATAGACTTCCCACAAGGTTCGGCCCCTTCTGTTGCAGCGAGATAACATGCACCCAGCAGTGTTTTGCAGTTTTCCTCAAATGGCACATTCACTGTGTGCATTATGTGATAACGTGTGCATAGAATCAGATTTATCTGAAGGGAGCTCACAACTATATAATAAGGTGATCATTCACTGAGAGGCTTTTCCATGCAACCACAATGTAGTGTGCTTGGGTGGGATTTTGCTTCACTGTGTCATAAGAACATAAGAAAAGCCCCGCTGGATCAGGCCAAAGGCCCATGCAGTCCAGCTTCCCGTCTCTCACAGTGGCCCACCAGATGCCTCAGGGAGCACACAATGCAACAAGATGCCTGCTTCCTATTGCCACTCGCTTGCACGTGGCATGCAAAGGTAGCCTATTTTTAAAACCAGAAGGTTTCACATACCCATAGAGGCTTGTAACCTGTGAATGACTTTTTTTCCCCAGTAATCAGTCCAATCCCCCTTTAAAGGCATCAGGCAGCCGAATCCTAACCTGTGTTGGAGCAGACAGGCCAGCTAGCCTGCGTTGCATCCTACACATGGTAGGAGGCAGCTGGAGCTTACTGTGGGGCAAGCCCAGGCAGCCTTATGGGGCTGCTCAGATCTGCAGAAGTGAAATTGCTGGCGCTAGTCCAAGTGGCCTAGATCGGGGCCACACAGCCCAGGGATAGGGGTTAGACTCCTCCCCCTTCCCCAGACCTGCCTGCCTACATGGCTGCATTCCCTCTGCCCTGCCCCTGTTCTGCCTCCCTCTCACCCTCCAAAGCCCTCTTGCTGGCCAACCTCAGGCTGATATTTGTGGGCTGACGCTGTTGCCGGCGTTGACCCAGCACCCAATTTCTTGGCACAGACATCCTTACGGCACATTTACGACCATGTTGGGCTGACTGAGAATTGTGCCCTAAGCCTGACGCCAACACCACATCCTGTGGCAAGGAGTTCTACAGACTCATTACATGCTTGGTGAAGACATAATTTTTTTTTGTCTGTGTTTAGTATTAAGTCCAAAGGTGAATGACTAAGGGGGTCTGGGCCTGGTCAGGGCCACTATGGGGGAGTGCCTATGAATCCTAAGAATGCCACCTTGCATTCGATTGTTGAAGAAAGCTGGGATATACATACCAGCTAAAATGCATTTGGAGTTTGCTTCCATGAATGGGATAGCAATACCCAGGCTCTGTAATCTTCCTGGCTGTCAGTGGAATAACAGATCAAGAGTAGCAAGTGAGCAGGTCAAAAAAAAAAAAAAAACCAGTGTTACAGTAGTCTCAACAGGGTAGCTATGGAAGGAGCATGGTAAATGTTGCAGGTGCTGCAATGTGCTGTGTAAGTAGCCCCTCCCACTTGCTGTCAGAGACAGTCTGGGCAGTGATGGCAACTGCAGCAAGGGCAACTGGGACTCAGTGCATTGTGGCGCCTGCAATACTTCCTGTGCCTCCCCTCTGTAGCTATGCTGCTGAGTAGTCTTGATAGCTCTGGAAAACAAATGTCATTCCCACGCCTGTGCTTGAGCCTGGCACGGCTGCTGTTGGTCATTGCAAGTTTGTTCTCCGCTTGGGGTCAGTAATAATAGGCCTGAACGCTGACCTTCACCCACCAAACTATCCTGTTTAGCCAGCTTCTCTGCTATACTGACACTCCTGCCGGCTTTTAAGGGAGAGGACAATGCATGCTTCGGGTCAGAGAGACCTACAAACAAGAGGAAAGAAACTTCCTCATACCGCTTACACTATGCTGGATTTGGGCTGCTTTCAAAAAGGGGCACAGTTCTGCCTGCTTCCACCCCCACCCCCACTTGTGTGCATCTCCCTTGCCAAAGGAAAAAACGACAATATGCAGTTGTTGAGCAAATGTAAGGGATTTTTTTTCCCTTCTGCAGCATGGAGGGCAGTAACAATTGAGGCAAGCCTTGTTGTTGTTGTTCAGTCACTAAGTCGTGTCCGACTCTTCGCAACCCCCTGGACCGCAGCACGCCAGGCCTCCCTGTCCTCCACTAGCTTCCGGAGTTCGCCCAATTTCATGTTCGTTGCTTCGGTGACACTATCTAACCATCTCATCCTCTGCCGCCCCCTTCTCCTTTTGCCTTCAATCTTTCCCAGCATGAGGGTCTTTAGAAAAGTCCTCTCTCCTCATGAGGTGGCCAAAGTATTGGAGCTCCAGCTTCAGGATGTGTCCTTCCAGGGAGCAATCAGGCTTGACTTCCTGGAGGATTCACCGATTGGATCTCCTTGCTAGTCTGGGTTCTGATGAAAGGGGGCTAGACCTTGGGACAAATGCCCTTTGTGACCACTGTACAGACCAGCTGTGCATTACGTAGATGAAAATGCCCCATCACAGACAGCAACAGGAATATTGATGACACGGCCACATTACATCAATGACACGGCCTTTGGAGCAAATAGTAGACCCCCCCCCCGCAGTGTGCAAGCTGCTATGGCTCTTCAGAACTACGGTATGGCTCTAAAGAACTGGCTCTTTAATGTTGCGTCTGGTTGGCAGTTGTGCCTTGGTTGTAGTTCGGTAAAGCCTTGACAGCTGCTCAACCATGTTTAAGACTGAGGGCACAATCCTAACCTGGAGTTAGGCCGGCACAGTTAGACCAGCAAAGTTTAGCTGGCACAAGGGACACCGTAAAGTTGGTTTGTTCCACTCTTTGAGTCAGAGAGGCCAGCACACAGACATGCACCATCCTCTCGGACTCTGAGAGTGGTCCAAACATACGTGACAGTGGCCCTTGTGCAAGCCAAACTGTGCTGGGCTAACTCCAGGTTAGGATTGTGCCCTGAGGTTGTAGCTCCAGGTGGGATGGCTAGCCGGGGGACAGGCCTTGAATCCTGAAGTCCTAATTTCCAGATTTCGTGGCACTCCTCAAGACAGGCAGTTCTCTGTAACGTGTCTGACTTTAAGGACAGCCACATTGGTGCTTTGGCACAGGTGCCATCTATCCAGCCTTGTGCTATCCAGGTGTGATACGAGCGCTTTGACTTGTGGTCTTTGCGGCTTTTGGCCAAACGTCCAGAATGGAGCCAGGATGTAAATTGGGGGCTACCTGTATAACCCAGCTGAGTAATGGGCAATGCTGGAAGGAATTACAGTATCCTGCAATGGCACCACCCATAAGAACATAGAACATAAGAAGAGCCCCACTGGATCAGGCCAAAGCCCATCTATTCCAGCTTCCTGCATCTCGCAGCGGCCCACCAGATGCCTCAGGGAATACACAAGACAACTAAATATGTGCATCTCATTGCCACTCCCCTGCATCCGACACTCCGAGGTAGCCTACCTCTAAAGTAAGGAGGTTGAACTAACCATCACGGCCTGTAGCCCGCGATGGACTTTTCCTCCAGAAATCTGCCCAGGCCCCTTTTAAAGGCATCTAGGTCAGATGCCATCACCACCTCCTGTGGCAAGGAGTTCCACAGATTAATCACCCGCTGGGTTAAAAAAAGTATTTCCTTTTATCGGTTCTCCCTCTCCCAACACTCAATTTTAGTGGATGTCCCCTGGTTCTGGTATTGTGAGAGAGGGAAAAGAACCTCCCTCTATCCACTTTATCCATCCCATGCATAATTTTGTATGTCTCAATCAAGTCCTCTCTCAGGCTCCTTTTGTCTAGGCTGAAGAGGCCCAAACGCTGTCGCCTTTCCTCATATGGGAGAAAACTCCACCTATAACGAAGCTGCCAATGGAAGGGGCACAGAGGAGCAATATGAGCAAGAGGCTGCCTTACGGTGTCTGAGGCTGCCTTACGGTGTCAGTCCATTGACCACCCAGCCCAGTAGTGTAGCCAGGGGTGTGTGGCATAATAAGTACTGCAGGTGCTGCAATGCTCTGTGTAAGTGACCACTCCCACTTGCTGGAATAGCCAGTGGAAAGGGCTGCTTACAGGGTGTGTTGTGGTGCCTGCAGTACTTACTGTGCCACTCCCCTGTGGCTACATTGCTGATCCAGCACATCAATATTTGCTCTGATTCACAGCAATCCTCCAAGGCCGAAGGGCTTTCTCATCAGTTAAGTCCCTTATTATATTGAGCCTTTGGAGGGATGATGCTAGGGGGCTGAACCTGAAAGCTTCTGCATGCAGAGCACGAACGGTTTCACTGAGCTTCCGTCAGAGTTACGCTGGGATGTTCAACTGGGGCAGCACCAGCTCTGCTACGCGTTCCGACAGCACGCATTCACACACAGAACATCACATTCGGGTTTTGCCTCGGTCTATCTCTTTTCCATGCCAAGTATTTTCCATTTGCTGTGTGGGGTTGGCAAGTACAAAGTAATGAGACACCAAGAGGGAAATGCCCATTATCTGGAAGATCAAACCAGCATCTGAGCAACTGTTTTGACCAGGAACAGGTTTCTCTTCTTTCTCGGTGGCTATGATGTGGTAACCAACTCAACTGTCTTCCAGCCATAAGGAAGTGAGGGCTTGCACATCTGCTGTTGTGATAGCTGAGGAGGCATTGTGTGACCTTGATCTATCATTGCCTCCTTTTCTGTTCTGCATTCACCTGAGTCAGCTGTTTAGAGGAGCGAGCATTAGGTTTCTCCCCCGCCCAAACACAGCAGCAGGCAAACCTTCCATGGTGGTTCAAAATGTTGCCACAACAGTTGTAGGAAGCCTACCATTTCCAGGACTATATAATTCACTAGGTGAGTGGTTCCCAAACTGTGGGTTGGGACCCATCAGTGGATCGCGAACCAATTTCAGGTGGGTCTTGAAGCACCTAGGGCAGCCATATTGAAAATACGGGAAGATGGGGTGCTGGAAAGGGGGAGGGCTGTGTGGTTGTTTTGCTTGTGTCAGGGTTGGGAGTAGGCTTTTTTCCCTTTCTGATTCTTTGCTGTTGGAGAATGGCAGAGAAATAACCCAGTTTATTGCTGCATTATAAGAAAGCAGCAGGCTCTGACATCACAATGACATCACTTCCAGGTTAATGACATCACTTATTTGGACAGATTGCCATTCTAAAAAGTGGGTCCCGGTGCTAAAAGGTTTGAGAACCATTGCACTAGGTGACTAGGGGGATCTCTGTTTCCAAACCCAGTCATGTAGCCAGAGCGGGACAGCCTGTTAAGCACATCAGGTGTCACAATGCGCCATTTAAACACCCCCTCCCACTAACCACTGGAGCCATTCTGAGCAGCAGTGGCAACACTCAGGCATTCAGCATCTGGATTAGAGAATAGGCGCTCAGCGCCTACATATTGCTGTCGCTGCCCTCAATGGCTTCGATGGCGAGCGGGAGGGGCTGCTTACATGTAGCATTGCTGTGCCTTCTGTACTTAGCGCACTGCCCCCTTCTGGCTATGCTACTGGTCAAACCAACCCCTGGCCCTGCCTTAACAATTAATAGGCACGAATTGAAGCCATGGACAGAACAATATGGCTGACTCAGATCATCGCTGCGAAGGAAAATTACATTAAAATCTCTTCATGACACAAGTAGTTGTCAATATGAGAGTAATTTTTTTTTACTTCTAGACTATTAAGAGTATTTTTTTAACTTCTACACTCACCCCCCCAAAGAAAAAAAACAAATTCTGTTAATGTTCAGTACTCACTGGATCGTAGTTTTATTGAGCCGATGTAATGTGAATACATGAATCTTTCCGTGGAAATTAAGTCCCATTTTTCGTTCAGCGATTCGCACACCCGTATGCAGAACATGCAGGCATGCTTAAAGAGGTTGAAATTAACTTTTACACGCGTGCAGGGAGATTTTTATTCGAGAATTCGCGGCAATCCTCCTCCTTAGCGGCGATGATCTGAGTCAGCCATATTGTTCCGTCCATGGCTTCAAGAATGTGACGTCATGGCTTCTCCAGTGTATAATAACTCCATGGGTCAAACAGCTTCCCCCATACCCCAGCTCCTATCCTCTAATCCAGAGGTGGCAACATTTAGATCCATTCCCCCACTGAAGGACAGCTATTGTTTGTCCAGATTAGGAGCTGTAATTCATTCCCTATCAGCATGGCTGTGATGGTGACGCAAGACACCTTGACTCCTGCTTGCCCTCACAGAGACAGTCCCACCATTTGGCAGGCTGTAGGGGCCTGTCTCAGGGGATGATTTTGGAGTTATTAATGTATAATAAAATGTATGGGAGCCTCAAGATGTCGGTAGGCAAATGATAGAAACTGTACATTTAAAATATCGCCGAAAGAGGACACACGCATGAATGGTGGCAGCAGGTAAAATCCAAAGGCAAAACTCAATTTATGAATTAAAAATCAAAATCCAGAGCCTATATAAAATCTAAAAGCAAGAAAAAAACTAAGAGTGCCATCCTACCCTAACCTGAAGTTAGGCTGGCACAGTTAGGCCAGCAAAGTTTGGCCGGCACAAGGGACACCGTAAAGTATGTCTGGACCACTCTCGGAGTCAGAGAGGCCAGCATACAGACGTGCACCATCCTCCCTGACTCCGAGAGTGGTCTAAACGTGCTATACGGTGGCCCTTGTGCCGGCCAAACTGGGCTGGCCCAACTGCCAGCCTATCTCCAGGTTAGGATTGTGCCCTAAAAGAAATAAAATGCTCCTGCTACATTTCTAAAAACTGGTAGCAGTTTCGCTAACTGGACCTCCTTGGGAGAGAAGTCCACCACCTGGATACTGCTATTGAGGAAGTCTCATCTCACGGCCCACCAACCATCCATCTGCGGCAATGAGACACCAGGCCAGACCTTATGATTTACAGTCCGATCCTGAACTGCCTGGCTCCCGTAGGATCAGCGGTACCAAAATGCTGCATCCTGCGGCATCCTGTTGCATCCTGCAGCAGCCAGACAGCTGCTGGAGGCTCCTCAGGAGAAGGCGACATTTATCCCCTTCCCCCGGGAAAGTCCCACTGCCCGCAATGGAGCTCCTTGGCTATTTTGGCAGCAGTGAATCAAGCAGTTCTGTGTCAGGCTTCCTGGGCCACCGCCAAGGTAAGATCTGGTGCTGGAAGCCATCACCAGGTCCAACTCCCTCGTGGGCTGGCTCCTCCCCTTCCTCCATCTGGCCCCGCCCCTTTCCCTCCTCCCCCTGCCCCAAACAGGCTTACCAGCGGCCAACACTGCTGGAGTGCCAGCCATTCAGTCTGCCCACATTGGAGCTTGGCACTAACATAGCGTCAGCCCAGCGGGGGCTGAGGTGTTGCGGACAGCCTTTATGGCACATTCATGACCCTTTTCGCCAGTGGTACACATGTACCATCCTCAATAACAGGCTCAGGGTTGAACCCTAAATCAATGCAACAAAACCAAACAGCTGCTGTTCTTCATTCGCTCACTGCACTACAGGGTGGAAATCTCCCTGTTGCTTTTTACATCAAACCTCTGCAAAACGTATCCCTTCTTCCTTCTCCCAGCAACAGTGTTTTTACTTTTGAGTTTTATGTGTTTATTCATTGGGACTGGTACACTGCATCTCCCTCTTGTCCTTAAATGCATCTAGGCATTTAAAAAGAATACTTCAACATCCCTAGCATACGGGATATTGCCTTGCCACTGAAGGTGTTATCACACAAAGGATACAATGTGCTTGGGGCAGCCTCTGCCTGATGATATCAGCTGTTTCTCCCACTGCAAATTCTAAAGCCAGTTGTTTGTGCCCCTTTCCACTCCTCTGCTAATGACATGAAGCCTGAGAAGTGATTAGCCTTGCTGGAAAATAGAGAGCAGGTCCACGCCCTAGCTGAGTAAAGCACATGGTGCTAATATCACTAGCTGGTGTTAAGTAGGGGCTATTGTCGCCCGTTAGCACAGGATGTTGCCTCTCCTCCCCCATTGCATACTCCTGCTAATTATCCTGGCTGATTTTTACCACGCAGCCCCTGCCCTTCCTGCATTATCTGTAAGGGGAGTTATCCCCACATCCTGCAGATCAACAGAGTTGCTTGTTTTTGTGCTTTGTCTCATGAGCTGGCATGTTTACAACCGATCAGTTCCCATCACCACCACCACCTCCGCCCAGTCCATCGGCATCTCCTTCTGCCCTTTCCCTCTGGACAGAAGATTCTGAAACCTCAACTATGTCATCACCTGCCAGGGATCGGAACAAGAGGGTGCTTCCCTCTTCTTTGGGTCCATTTTAAATTGCGTGCTGCCAGGGCCGGCTCTAAGAGTGGCAGGGCCAGTGGTGTCATCTACAATCAAGGAACGGGAACGCTTGGCGGGACTTGGGTGGGACTTCCGCATGATTGGCAGCCCACCCGTTTTGTTCTGCAGCTGCCCTGGCCTCGGGGGGGGGGGGCTGCCCCCCGGTTTGCGCGCCCCACCGCTGCTCGCCCAGGCTCCGGCGCGCCCCCCACCCGTCTCCCCTGGCGAGCAGGCACCCCCCCCCCTCGAGGCCAGGGCAGCCGTGGAACGGGATGGGCGGGCAGCCAATCACGCGGAAGTCCTGCGTATGTCCCGCCCAGCGTTCCTGTTTCTTGTTTGTAGATGACACTACTGGGCAGGGCCCAATTCGGGGCATTCCCGCGGGGGGGGCCCCCATCCTCCTCATAGGGCCCCCACTCACCAAGAAGAGCACTAGTGGTGGCACACTCAAAGTGCCGCACCTGGAAATAGTAGGTGGTGACATCACTGCCAGTTGCTTCCAGGAGGCCCATTTTGGGCCGTTCGGAGGCCGGGTCTGGCTGGGAGGGCCCAATGCAAAGCTGCTCTGCTCACCCCACTGACTTACAGCCTATAGAGATCTTGGCTGCATCAGCAGGTGATCTGCTCGCTGTGCTGATGTGCCCTCCCCCCCCCAAAGTGCGGGGCCCAATGTGGTGACATGGGTCACATTGGCTTAAGGCGGGCCCTGCATGCTGCTTTGGGAGCCAATCTGCTGAAGAGCGGAGTACAGGTTGAGTCCCCCTTATCCAGACTGCTTGGGATGGGAAGGTGTCCGGATTTTGGATTTGTCTGGATTTTGGAATTGCATAACTAGAAGGAGAAATGCTTCCTCTTGCTCTTTTGTTATTTGGGTGTCTGCTGGCCTCTTTGACATTTTTTTTTTTCAACAATGGCACACACCACAGAGCAGAGAATAGAACTTACAGCCTATACATGGGAACGAGCACACATACAGTGTTCCACTGTTCACCCTACAGAAGGTTCAAAAAGAGTCTTGGACAAAAATGTCCGGATTTTGTTATAGCTCAAATTTTGGATGTCCAGAGAAGGGATCGTCTACTTTACTTGTATAAATATAAGGCGGGAGGGATGAGCAAATGTCCCTGAATGTTCTGGAAACTGAATTATTCATATATTTATTCAGCAAACCCATATCCATGTTCCCAAGATACTGGAAGTGAAGGATGGAAGAAATCTTTATTTCAGCTTATAAATGGTGAAGGACTTCCCACAGCAACTTGCCCTCATTAGCCAGTCCTGCCACCCGTTTATGCTTTTCTTCTGGTTCTTTTTCTTCTGGTCTTCTCCACCCTCTGTGCCATTGGATAATTCCACCCTCAGGGGAACACTTTCAAGATTAAGTTGTCTACCCAGAAATGCTTGAGCAGAAATCAGTGGAACAAAACTGACCTGTTGCCAGGCCGGTGACTCTGCAGCCTGCAAGGGAGGGGCATCTGCCTTGTATCGGAGGCCTTGTATCTTGGGTGGTTCTGCCAGGTCAGGCTGCCTTGCAACTGGGGAGCAGCGCAGCTGTTGCAAGCGTGGCACAAATAACTCGCCACCGCTGCAATTTCACTGTTGACAGTAAACAGCAACGGCGGATGCTTGCAACAAGCTTCCATCGCTTCATTAGTGTGTCAGTGAGAGAAAGGAGGTCACCCGAGAGGTGCTGAGCATAAGCAAGAAGCCTTTGAAACAGCCTTCAGATTGACAAGGTATCTTGTTTTTTTGGGGGGGGGGGGGAAAGCAAATAATGCGCATATTTCTTGGCTGTTCGCTGGAAGCACACAGGTGCACTGGGCTCTCCCAATGAGAAGCCCAAGCAAATTCCCACTTCCTCGGCCAGTGTATGCATCAAAAGACAGGTGTGCAGTCAGCAATAAGGCAGTCCAGGTGCATATTAGCCCTTCCTTCCTTCCATGTAAGAATTGTGGTACCTTGAGAGAATTTTGAATTTCCCCTTCCATGCCTTTTGTTTCAGACTATAAACATGCGATGGGCATCGCCTGGTTTCTGTTATTTTTGCTGTATTTATGCCTTAGGGCGCAATACAAACCAACCTTATATTAGAGCACTGGGGTAAGGGCAGTGCAGCTCCAAAGTAAGGGAACAAACATTCCCTTATCTTGTGACTGCCCCCCCCCAACTGCAGGATGCAGTGCATGCCCCATTGGCACAGCTTCATCAGTGCTGGAACTTGGGTTAAGATTGCGTCCTTAATCATTGTTTGAGAGCACAATGCTAACCTTGAGTTATGCCTGCACAGTTAAACCAGCAAGGTTTGGCCAGCACAAGGGACACCATACCATATGTTTGGACCACTCTCAGAATCAGAGGCACCAGCACAGAGATGTGTGCCATTCTCCCTGACTCCAAGAGTAGTCTAAGCACGCTTTACGGTGGCCCTTGTGCCAGCCAAACTGTGCTGGCCTAACTGCGCTGGCTTAACGCCAGGTTAGGATTGCGCCCTGAGTTATGGGTTGCATTCATCCCCGTTTAAATATTTGGAAAGGTCAACATTCCCTATTATATTATTGCCAGTGTTCCATTTGACTAAACATCTGCAATAGGAACCCTGAATCGAAATCATTTGAAAAGGTGTGCCTTTCCTCTTCTCATTCCCTACAACGGACTACAAAAGCTGCATTCACACAGGCAAAGTAAAACACCTATTGGGAACTTTGCATGGGATGGTTTCAGTGCCTGAAAGAATAGGTAGATATTTTCCCTGTGGTGGAAAAAAATCATTCTTAATGAACAGTACGGCTGCATTGTTCACAAAGTTGGCTGAAATGTTGGCTGGTGAGCAGAGACAGTCAAAGGCATTGGCATAGGTGGGCTGAGGGGGTCTGGATGTGCATTTGCCCACTCTGGAGTCTTGTGGTCTTGTGGAGTTAGCATGCTCTCAGGGCACAATCCTAACCTGGAGTTAGGATGGCACAGTTAGGCCAGCAAAGTTTGGTTGGCACAAGGGACACCGTAAAGTACGTTTGGACCACTCTTGGAGTCAGAGAGGCCAGCATACAGACATGCGCCATGCTCCCTGTCAACGAGAGTGGTCCAAACATACTTTATGGTGTCCCAAACTTTGCTGGCCTATCTTGTGCCGGCTTAACTCCCGGTTAGGATTGCACTCTTAGGGGCAGTTAGTCTCTCTGATCTAACTCACAGCCTTGTTGTAAGGGGGGGGGACATAAAGGAAGGGAAATATTGCTGAATATGCATGAAATATATCAAAAAGTGCTTACTCCTCTTCCCTCTCTATTTGCAGTTCAGGTCCTAGTGGATGGTGCACCAGTCCGGATTCAGCTGTGGGACACTGCAGGACAGGTGAGGCCCACAAATCCCGTTAAATGGAAAAGGAGGCAGTTTCGGTTGTCATAATAAGGTGACAAGAATGTCAGAGAAAGGAGGTGATGAAAATCTGGGAAGAAGAGTGAAATCATAATACTAGCATTATGTAATAATGATGTTAGTACTAATAAGTAGCTTTTGTATGCCATATCTAGATGTACCGGTATTTAGCATATTTTTATATAATATGCTTCAAATGCAGGTCCTTACAGTGAGACTAGTCTTTAACCCCGTATTAGAAATGGAAGGAATGTGCCGAGACCAAGGGAATAGTGGTTTGCCAAACTAATTAGTGAGATTATGTTTAAGATGAGTTTTCAATTTGGGGACTCTAATAACTGAAGCGCACAGAGCCCTGTACAGTTAGGGGCAGAGGCGGTCTGGGCTGGGAGCGTGCCCCATGGCAAGGCGATGAAACCGCGCCCCTGGCACGTCGCTCCACCCCCGTGTGTCTCCCCGCCACGCCTCCCTGCGCCCGGAAGAGCTCCATTTCGGAGCGTTCCAGGCGCATGGGAGGGCAGGCGGGCCAAAAAGCACCTGACTCCGCGCAATGGCGCACGGACTCCGCGCAATGGCGCACTGCCTGGCACCCATGCGGCTTGCCATCCCTGCACCCCCCTGGATCCGCGACTGGTTAGGGGTTCTCAAAATGTGAGGTACCTCTATAAAGAGGCGCAAAGTTTCTTTGCTACGGGAAAGATATGAATTCCTAAAGGGAATTCCGCCCCCCTCCCAAGTATGTGTAGAATCTTTTTTCGTATCTATCTATCTATCTATCTATCTATCTATCTATCTATCTATCTATCTATCTATTAAGAATGTCTATTCCACCTTTCACATACCAAAGCAAATGCCCAAGGTGGCTTTCATCGGCAGGCTAGTCTAAACCACCATTTTTCACTGGAGTTTTTACCAATATACAGTGTTCTGTGATTTGCCGAATCCTCAGTCCCAGATGTAGCCTTCACAGTGTGGCTGTGTACCATCGAGCTTCAGCAGGCAATTGTATGTCAAGCCTGGACAGGTCCTTACGGTCGTACTCCGTTCTTTTGCCGGCTGTCCTTCTCACACACTCCCCCCCCCAACTCTCACTTGTGGTGACCAATCAGCTCATCAGCCACTCTGTCCTGCCACAAGGGATACAGCAGCTTGTCACATTCCGTCTCCCATCCAAAAACAAGACCACAGATTCTCCTGCTTAGCTTCAGGCAGTACCAACAGCTCAACCATCACTCCACACTTCATACCCAAACCTAGGCTTACCAGGTGTCCCAGTTTGACTGAGATTGTCCCAGTTTGGCGATGGTGTCCCAGTGTCCCGCCCAGTTTTAAATTCTGTCTCAGTTTTGTGGAGCTGCACAGGACTACACACTGCTGGCTGCAAGAATCTGGTCCATCACTGTTGCCATGTGCAAGTTACTGGCTGCACCCGCAGTCTCCTGACTCTTGGCTACAGCCAGCAACATTCTGAGCTCTGAGGGATGTTCTGGGGTGGGGGAGCTGCTGTGGCTTACCCCAGGAAAAGAGGAAAATATCCCATTACCCCAAGAAGAAGTACTTTTTTACCCAGCGGGTAGTTAATCTGTGGAACTCTCTGCCACAGGAGGTGGTGATGGCATCTGGTCTTGATGCCTTTAAGAGGGGATTGGACGGATTTCTGGAGGAAAGGTCCATCGTGGGCTATAGGCAATGATGGATTGTGCAACCTCCTTACAAAGGTGGTGGGCTACTTCAGAGTACCGGGTGCAAGGGAGTGGCAACAGGATGCAGGCATCTTGTTGTCTCATGCCTCCCTGGGGCACCTGGTGGTCCGCTGTGAGATATAGGAAGCTGGACTAGATGGGCCTTTGGCCTGATCCAGCAGGGCTCTTCTTATGTTCTTAAGGCCTCCTGTACTGTGCTGGATGCCTGCCTGTTCTGGCACAGTGTAGGATCGGGTTGTCCATTTTTTAACTCCTATTAAAGTTCCAAACCACCACCACCCCAGCCTGTTGTAACTCCAACTGGTCCCGGTTTCAATTCTAAAAATTATGATAAGCCTACACAAACCTCCCTCGGATTTTATCAGAATCTTCCATCCAGTGGACCTTAAATAATGCAATTTTCTTTCCTTTCCCCCTTGGGTTAACCCAGCCGATATGTGGTACAAAGTGGAGCTACCAAGTTGTGATTTCTTCTTATTTGTACTTCGGATAGTTCAAACCCTTTGGTTTTGGGCTTGAGGAAACTTGGCTAAAAATGCTAAGGGTGCAATCCTAACCAGCTTTCCAGCACTGGGGAAAGGGCCATGCAGCTCTGAGGTAAGGGAACAAACATTCCCTTACCTTGAGGAGGCCTCCATGACTTCCCCCCGCCCTCAACCACAGGATGCAGCACATGCCCCATTGGCACAGCTATGTCAGTGCTGGAAAGTTGGATAGGATTGCTCCCTCAAACACTTAAAACTCCTCTAGTGTAAGAGGCAAAGTTGGTATACCCAAGAACCTGCTAGCTATCCTATTTGAGATGGCTGCAAGCGTCAGCCACAAACTGATCTTGTGCTTCTGTTTTCCTCCACAGGAAGACTTCGATATTCTCCGCTCGCTCTGTTACCCTGACACCGATGTGTTCCTGGTTTGCTTCAGTGTTGTGAATCCCACCTCCTTCCAAAACATTATCGAGAAATGGATCCCTGAAATCCGAACTCACAACCCCCAGACGCCAGTGGTGCTGGTGGGGACACAGGCAGACTTGAGGGATGATGTCAATGTGCTGATCAACCTGGACCGCTACCATGTGAGGCCTGTGCCTAGAACTCAGGCTGAAGGCCTAGCTGAGAAAATCCGGGCCCAGACTTACGTAGAGTGCTCCGCTCTGACCCAAAAGAACCTGAAGGAGGTTTTTGACACAGCCATTATCAGTGCTGTGGAGCACAAGGCCCACCAGGAAAAGAAAATGACAGCCAAAGGAATCAAAACCCTCTCCAAATGCCGATGGAAGAAATTCTTCTGCTTTGTTTGAAGCTGGTGTGGCAGTTAAAAGGCTTGTGAGCCTGGATTTGACCTCATGTCTTCTCCTCTAGAGGGTGAAGAGACTAAGAAATGGCTCCAACAAGGAGAATGTTGCAGCTGTGGTGACTTGGAGCCCTGGCTTTGGCTGGGCTGTGGTAGGATTTGCCTAGAAGACCGAAAGTGGACTTTTGTGTTGCGCCGGAATAACAAATGGTCCATGCAAACTTTAAGCAACTGGAATACTTTACTACTTTCACATGCTAGAGTTCAATATTGAAGAACACCCAAGTTTGTGATTTGAGATATACCAGATGGCACAGTCAGTTTTCAGAGCCACCCAGAGGCTTCACAAAGTCTTTAATTGAACCCTGAGGTAAAACTTGAGATGTAGCTTGAGGGTTATAGCTACTTCAGCAGCCATTCTTGAGGCACAGTTCAGGATAGAGGGATTTGTCTGAGAGACTACCTCAGAATGTAATCCGGCCTACTCAGTTAGAAGTATCACTTCAGTGTGCCCTTCAGTGCTGCTTATGGAAGCAGAGTAAGTTCTTGAGTTACAGTAGAGCAAGGTGTCTTGCACAAAGGAATACTGGTTGTGTAGCACATCTTTTAAAAGCACAAAATATTTGCTGATGAAATGACCCTGTGACACCATAAAGCTAGCCTGATTCTGGCGCGACAGTTGTTCCCCCTGGTGTGTTTTGAAGTGGTCCCAAGATCCTAGATAGGTGGGGAAATGTTGTTAATCTTTCTAAGGGGAATGTTGTGAGGGTTCTAACAAGGATGTTGAAAGAATAATCCCTGAAAAAGTTATATGCACAGTCCAGTCTGATGAAAACTTTCCATGTGGGTGTATACTCTGCATTTCAGGACTTCCCATGAGAACATGGAGTTAATCTCTTTCATCTCATCCAGCCTAAACTCACGGACTAAAACTACTTCTCCCTTTATAGTGAAGTTAGCAATACATTTGCTACAACTGGATTGATGTTTGTCTAGATTGTGCCCTTTGACCCAAACAGATGGAGCATTAATGAGAGCATTAATGATTCCTATGTTTGGTTTTGTGTCACCAGCCACCAAGGCAAGCATGCGCTGCCAAGAACTTACATTTGGGATACGTTTGTATGCCATACACCTTCACATTTCAGTCCTAATCTGTAGGGCTTCTATTCCCTCCCCGAAACCCTTGTGAGCATGCTGATTCGTTTGTCTGTCTAGTCCTACCAGTTTTGCTACTAGGGTTGATGTAATGGAACAGATGAAGCTAACCCTTCAAATGTGAGACAGAAAGGCAATTAAACCTTCAAAACAAGATAGCAAGGCCAAATGCATGCCAAGTAAATACCCTCTGATACCAACATCTGCCTGCCCAGATTCTTCGAACCATCAAGGTCTTCTATCTGTTCCCCTAGTTTCAATGCATTTGATAATCAGCCGGGTATTCTAAATTAGGTGTCCAAAAAGCAAAGAGGGATAGAAGCAGAACGCTCACTTCCAAAAAAAAAAAGGGGGGGCTTTATCTGGTTGCAGGATAATATTTGGTTCAGCCACGAAGCCCAAAGACATGAGCTTGGGCAAAATTACTCAACTCACCTACCTTGCAGGGCTGTTGCAAGGAAATAGATTGTCATGTCCCTGCCCCTGTTCAGTCAAACAGAGTGGCAGAAAATATTTTTTTTTTCCTTTTGGAGCATAGCAAGTAAAATTAGTGGTTGACAAACAGTTTCATATACCTGGCTTGATGAACAAAAGTGGATGGAAACTGCAAAACAGAAGAAAAGGGAAAACTGAGGGCGCAATTCTAACCTGGAGTTAGGCCAGCAAAGTTTGGCCGGCACAAGGGACACCATAAAGCACCTTTGGACCACTCTTGGAGACAAGGAGGATGGCGCACGTCTGTGTGCTGGCCTCTCTGACTCCAAAAATGGTCCAAACATACTTTACGATGTCCCTTGTGCAGCCAACTTTCCTAGCCTAACTGTGTTGCCCTAACTCCAGGTTAGGATTGCGCCCTGAACATCTCTGGTGGGAAGAAATGGTGCTTTAGTGGTGTAGCTAATACAGTTCTGGTACTTAATTTTTGAGATCTAAGAGATCAAGGCCTTGAGCCACAAGCTCCTTTAAAAAGCAGCGAGCAGCCCAATCCCATGTCAGGTGCTCCATCAATGCAGAGCATTCTATCAGTGGTGAGAGGCAGCAGTGTAGTTAATCTGTGGAACTCTTTGCCACAGGAGGTGGTGATGGCATCTGGTCTTGATGCCTTAAAGAGGGGATTGGACGGATTTCTGGAGGAAAGGTCCATCGTGACTATAGGCAGTGATGGATTGTGCAACCTCCTTACAAAGGTGGTGGGCTACTGGTACCGGGTGCAAGGGAGTGGCAACAGGATGCAAGCATCTTGTTGTCTCTTGCCTCCCTGGGGCACCTGGTGGGGCCGCTGTGAGATACAGGAAGCTGGACTAGATGGGCCTTTGGCCTGATCCAGCAGGGCTCTTCTTATGTTCTTATGTTCTTATCCGTCACTGGGTCCCTTTGTTTGCCGGATCATTGCCTGGACTCCCCAACACACTAGACGAGTGATGGTGAACCTTTTGGGCTCAGTGTGTCAAAACTTAGGAAAATGCTTATATTAACTTGACTCTGCTGGTGTTTCAATCTCCCAAACAAAAGAGAAATAATTCTTTATAATCATGTATTTAAACAAAAACTATAGTCCAATCGTGTGGTGCTATGTATAGTGTAAACAAACATCAAATAATTGGAAAAATGCAAAAATGAGTAAAACAAACTCAGTTTTTGTCAGGTATTGGTGAATGCTGGTGTGTCACCCCAAACACTGTGGTGTGTCACCTTTGACACGCGTGCCATAGGTTCGCCATCACTGCACTAGACCCAGTGATGTCATGCAGGGGGAACGTGGGGGAACTCAGTTCCACTTGTTAAAATTAGGGCTGACTCCGCCCACTTCACTCCGTGGTGCTTCCCCCCTCCCGACTCCTCTGCAAAGAGCTTTTCTTCTTGGTTGACCGGCACTCAGAGGGTTAAAGGGAGCGACTCTGGATTCTTAGAGAGGCAAAGGGGTCTACCCATAGGAACCAGCCGCGGGTAGACCTGGGCTCCGCCAGCCTCCGGCTTATGACATCACTTCCGGTGGGCGGGTCCTGACATGTGCCAATCAAAAGTGAGTTCCTGTTCTTAAATCATTTAGATGACACCACTGACTAGACCATGTGCTACAGAGCTGGCACAGGTCCAAGGCGTCCCACTGCAAAGCAGGAGGCTTATGGAGGGTTAAACCCTCCAAAGCTTCTTGATCCACCCCCCACACTGGATAAAGCATGCTTCTTTTGGGCATGGCTGCACCCTGCACCGGCAAAGTGGGGGACAAGATAGGAATGATTTCCTAGTGCATTTGAAAGAAATATAAGACCATTTTACCTTAATGTGTGACCAAAGGTAAAACGTCAGGAAGTAAGACGTGAAGCTAAGGGGGAAATGGAAAAAGGGTGAAGTATGTGATAGAAAGAGCAGAGAAGGAGCAAGCGAGAATGGAGAAAGAAGGAAGGCGAGACTAAAGAAGTTGAAAGGGGGCAGGCAGGAGAGTTTATAGTTCTGGGGTTTGGAGAATGCTGACAGGCAGTCTTTTTAAGCACTAGGAAGCCCTTAATGACCTCGACTATTACCTTTAGTCATGCCTCTGATTTAAATGAAGGAAGCAGCCCTGGGAAATACAGGTGGGGGAAATTCAATTATTAAGGAATAAGATTTGTTTTATGTGCTGTATTAAAAAAAAAAACCCAGCGGAGAAACTGCATTTCATCTTGCATCATGAAATTCCCTATCTACAGAGCAGCATGAGAGCCAGAGCTTTTGTAGGTCTCATGGGTCTTGGGGCCACTTCAACCGTGATGAGACGCTTAGGATTGCTGCAGAGAACAAAAACATCCAAACCTGGCATAATCATACATGTTCCAGTTTTATATGAGACATACGATGTTCTGCACATCAGTTGTGTGTTGTAAGTTGGCCATGCTCGAAACAGGGTCATCTGGATCATCATTGCTCCCTAGTTGCACAATACACGTTTGCTGTATCATTCAAAAATGTTTGCATGTTGGGTCTTTATGCATTTCTATTGTTTGGGAGGAAAGAGTCCTGCAATGAGGGTGAAAAATGAGCCCTTATTCTGCAATTCAAATCTCAAAGGTAGGACCACCAAACTTCCCTTTTCTGCAATACTGAGGAATTCCTGGATGTTGTCAGTCCACAATGTAGCATAGTACAGACTGTCAGGTGTGCCCTCCTGAGAAAAGAACCCATTGCTCTAGAGACAGTGTATCAAACAGTTATTTGTTGTTGTTGTTTCAAATAAAGGTGTTCAATTTGAGCATGAATTCTGTTCGTGAATTATTTTCATTGTTGAGAAACTCCACTGGAAATCTTGCAGATAAAATTACATTATTCCAGACAATCATTGCAACTTGTTCCTCTGCCTTTCTATAAGGCAGCTGACTGCAATAGAAATGGTAAGATTATATCAGTATAAGCAACAGGTAAATGGCATGAAAAGGCTTACAGCTAAATCTTTAAAAATGCACACAGAATGGTAGCAATAGCTCCATCTCAATGACAAAAGCTCAATGAGAAGACCACAAGGCAGAGTGAAAAATCACAGATGCTTCCCTTTGATCAAAAGTAATGAGTTACCAAATGGCAGATGAAGTTCAGTGCCAAATTGTGCTAAGCTGTGAATCTCAAAAACCAGCTTAATCAAACAAGCAACAACTTAGAAGGTCTCTGAATATAAAGATGGGATGGTATAAAAGCCAAAATGGAACAGGCTGTTAACAACATGAAATGATGAATACAACAACAACAGGTTGTGTTGGACACAGGGATATGTTCTGAGAAATGTGTCATTAGGTGATTTCATCGTTGTGCAAACCTCATAGAGTGTTCACAAACCTAGATGGCATAACCTACTACACGTGAGATCTATGAGGCTGCTGCTGGCGTAATATGACATACTGTTTTACAATAACCTTTACTGCATACTTTAAAATAACAATAACCAGCAACACCAAAAAATGTAATGTAATACGACGTTATCACACTATGATGTCACTAGGTGATAGGAATTTTTCACCTCCATTATAATCTTACTGGACCCATACATATGGTCTGTCATACATATGGTCTGTCATTGTCCAAAACATCATTATGCAGCACATTACTGCACATAAACTAAACCAGTGGTTCCTAAACTGGGTCGGGACCCACCAATGGGTCATGAGCCAATTTCAGGTGGCTCGCAAATAACCTAGAGCAGTTGTACAGAAAATATGGGAAGATGGGATGCTGGAAAGAGGGGGGCTGTGTGGTTGTTTTGCTAGTGTCAAGGTTGTAGATTGGCTTTTTTTCCTTGCTGATTCACTTTGCTATTGAAAAATGACTGAGAAATAACCAACTTATTGCTGCATTCTCAGGAAAGCAGCAGGCTCTGGCATCACAGTGACGGCGCTTCCAGCCATGACATCACTTCTGGCAGGTCCTGGACAGATTGTCATTCTAAAAAGTGGGTCCTGGTGCTAAAAGGTTTGAGAATCACTGAACTAAACCATAGTCAAATACAACCATGGCACGTTAGCAGAACTGAGGCCATTGTTCAGTTGTAGGGTGCCTGCAAGAGGTCCTAGGTTCAAGCCTGGCTGGGCATCTCCAGGCTTCTGACCATAGGTAGCAGGTTTGGGAAAGGCTTCTCTTGGCCAGAGGTCCTGGGACAGCAGCTCTTGGGCAGGCTGGATGGACCATAAGAGGGCTGGTCCTCTTATGGATTCAGAATTGGTTGAGGGCCAGGAAACAGAGAGTGGGGATTAATGGGCAATTTTCACAGTGGAGAGAGGTGAAAAGCGGAGTGCCCCTGGGATCTGTCTTGGGGCCAGTGCTTTTCAACTTGTTCATAAATGACCTGGAGACAGGGATAAGCAGCAAGGTGGCCAGGTTTGCGGATGACACAAAACCTTTCTGGGTGGTGAAAACCAAAAGGGATTGTGAAGAGCTCCAGAGGATATCTCCAAGTTGGGGGAATGGGCAGCAAAATGGCAGGTGCGTTTCAACGTAGACAAGTATAAAGTGATGCACATTGGGGCAAAAAAACAAAACTTCACCTATCGGCTCATGGGTTCTGAGCTGCCTGTGACGGCTCAAGAGAGAGATCTTGGGGTGCTGGTGGACAATTCAATGAAGGTATTGACCCAGTGTGCAGCAGCAATTAAGAAGGCCAATTCCATGCTTGGGGTCATTAAAAAAGGGGTTGAGAATAAAACAGCCAAATCGATGGTAAGGCCACACCTGGAATATTTTGTGCAGTTCTGGCCGCCGCACCTCAAAAAGGACATAGTGGAGCTGGAAAAGGTGCATAAGAGAGCAACGAAAATGATTACGGGGCTGGGGCACCTCCCTTATGAAGAAAGACTGCAGTGTTTGGGGCTCTTCAGCCTAGAAAAAAGGCACCTGACGGGGGACATGATTGAGACATACAAAATTATGCATGGAAGGGATAGAGTCGATAGAGGGATGTTCTTTTCCCTCTCTCAAAACACCAGAACCAGGGGGCATCTGCTAAAACTGAGGGTTGGGAGAGTTAAAACAGATAAAAGGAAGTACTTTTTTACCCAGCGGGTAGTTAATCTGTGGAACTCTTTGCCACAGGAGGTGGTGATGGCATCAGGTCTGGATGCCTTTAAGAGGGGATTGGACAAATTTCTGGAGGAAAGGTCCATCATGGGCTATAGGCAATGATGGATTGTGCAACCTCCTTACATTGGTGGTGGGCTACTTCAGAGTACCGGGTGCAAGGGAGTAGCAACAGGTTCCAAGCATCTTGTGTCTCATGCCTCCCTGGGGCACCTGGTGGGCCGCTGTGAGATACAGGAAGCTGGACTAGATGGGCCTTTGGCCTGATACAGCAGAGCTCTTCTTAAGTTTTTATCAATGATCTGAATCCATATTCCCCTGAACAAATGTCTTCGTGGTTTGCATCCCACAAAAACCTGGCCTGTGCTGAAACAAACGTGTGAGTCCTTCCAGTGCCTCGACAACTCTTCGTTCAGTTCAGTGAGTCTGTCTGGTCCTTATTTGAACTTCATTTCCCTTGTGTGCATTATGCTTTTTTGGCAACAGCAAAGAAAACCTCTGTGCTTTAAAGGCACTAATTTCAGGGGCGGGGGGGCGGGGAGTCATCTTTATTTCACGGCAAGCCACAGGGATGCCAGCAGAGGAGATGTGCACTAAGCACTTTAATCCTGCTGCAACCAACCTGTCACTTGACCTGGCCAAGTTGCAGCCTGCCTGAGCTTTTGCTTTGTTTTAATTTTGGAACCAAAGGAAATCCGTAATGACACCGACTTTGGAGTTCATTTGACTGCTGCTGCTTCCCACGTTAACTTCTGAGAAACAATATTACAGAAAGACCTCTGGCTGAAAGTTATTAGCAAAGTGTAAAAAAAAAAAACACTAAATAATGTATTCCAGTGGCAACACCCCTCAAGAGCATAAACATTTCAACTTCGGAAAACATCAGAAGAAATCAAGTCTGAGAAAAGAAAACAGGGGGAGGAGCAGTCTTTATGATGTTCCATGTTTGCTCTACACCAGAGGTTCTCAAACCTTCAGTATCGGGATCCGTGTTTTAGAATGGCAATCTGCCTGGGACCCACAGGAAGTGATGTCATGGCTGGAAGTGCCGTCATTGTGATGCCAGAGCCTGCTGCTTTCCTGAGAATGCAGCAAGAAGTTGGGTTATTTCTCAGCCATTTTCCAGTAGCTGAACTAAAATCAGAAAGGGGAAAAAAAGCCCATTTACCATCTTGACAACAAGCAAAATAGCCACACAACTCTCCTCCTTTCCAGTGTCCCATCTTCCCATATTTTCAATATGGCCTTGCTAGATGCTACGTGACCCACCTGAAATTGGCTCACAAATCCACCTAGTAGGTCCTAATCCATGGTCTGAGAAACACTGCTCTACACTGTCGTCTGCACTGAGCAAAGTTCATCTTTGGGCTCTACTCACAAAGGGAGAGTTACAGAATTAATCTTGTTGGAGGACCCAGTTACAAAATCCTTTAGGCTGCAGTAGAGATTTCTTGTTAATCATTCATATCATATCAGAAGTCCCTCAAGCTACAATCTAGCGCACACACAGTAAGGCGGCTCCAATGAACTTACTTCTGTGTAAACGTGCATAGAATTGTACTGCATATGTACAATGTACAGTCTCTGTGGCATTCATGCTGCAAGGTACAGCATAAGTAATAAGACTTAGCATTTGTGCAGCACGTTTCAAATGATGAAAGCATTCACATGCATTATCTCAGTATTCCTTACAAGGGAGGTCAATATTAAAATCTCCCTATTGCAGATGGTGGGAAAGGGGAGACTGAGGCTGAGAGTAATGGCTTGCCCTAAGGCCACCCACTGAGACTGTGGTTACAGTGAAACTTGCATCTAGGCTTCCATGCATTTAAGTTCAGGACTTTAGCCTCCAGACAACAATAACTCTTAGGGATCCAGAGTATATACCTGTTTTTTTTTTTATGGAAACGCTACCTGCAGCATAAAGCCACCCATACTTTCACTGTTACTTGAATGATGCTGCAGAAAGCCAAATGAGTGCCAGCCGAGAGCTCTAGTCTGCTAATCCAATGTCCAGATTACAATCAATGCTGCACATGAAACCAAGCTTTATTCCAAGCTCAGACGTTGCTCTATCTAGCTCCATGCTGCCTAATGCTGAGAAGAGCAATCCTGAAGGCGCAATCCTAACCTGGAGTTAGGCCGGCACAGTTAGACCAGCAAAGTTTGGCTGGCACAAGGGGCATCGTAAAGTATGTTTGAACCACTCTTGGAGTCAGAGAGGCCAGCACACAGACGTGCGCCATCCTCCATAACTCTGAGAGTGGTCCAAACGTGCTTTACAGTGGCCCTTGTTCCGGCCAAACTTTGCTGGCCTACCTGTGCCAGCCTAACTCCAGGTTAGGATTGCCCCCTAAGTGTCGTGCAATTTTTCCAGTCCAACCTAGGCATGCCAGGGATCGAACCGGAGAGGCTGTGTGCATTCAAAGCTGATGCTCCACTGCTGAAGCAATGACCACTCCCCAAATAGTAACTACATTCTTTCCACTGTTTTACAATTGGTAAAGTAAAGCGGAAACAATGCAGCATAGCTCAACGCAGACTTCTCTGCCCCAGGCAAACTGAGAACTTTCCCACCGTTAGAGCTCAAGCTTGACTATTCTGGTCAGGGCTGCACCTGTACAGCTGGTATGATGTGACCTAATCCCATTGGGTGCCCCACCTGCTGTCAACTGCAGACCTAATTGACCCAGAGCAAAATCCTAACCTGGAGTTAAGTTGGCACAATTAGGGCAGCAAAGTTTGGCCAGCACAAGAGCCACTATAAAGGTCATTTGGACCACTCTCGGTGTCCTAGAGGCCAACACACACACAACTCCCTGACTCCGAGAGTGGTCCAAACACACTTTACAGTGGCCCTTGTGCCAGCCAAACTTTGCTGACCTAACTGTGCCGGCCTAACTCCAGGTTAGGATTGCACTCCCAGTGATGGTAACTGCAAGTCAACCCTATCTGAACTAGGGTACCAGTGTCACCAAATCAGCTTTCTCTAAATGCTTTGTCTTGTCACTAATGAAAGCTTCCCTCAAGGGCCAAATAGCACTGTGGGGCCCCCAATCTTGATCAGAACCCTGGTGAGTGGGGGGCAAATAATTAAAGCCCCCTTCTTCTCACAAGGATCCTTCTCTGGATTGCAGCCTCACCCCACGGACTTTAGTTAGGCAAGAATCATCACGCAGGCAAGCCAGGACCAATCACATTAGGAGCACAAAGCGTGGCTTGGCCCTGGACAAGGACCCGTTTATTCCTCTCTTCTAAAAGGAGCACATCCTTAGAAGGGCTTAGCTGCACCTCATCAGCTTCCAGCTGGCACTGCTGCCCTATTCTGCTGCTGATCCCGGGGTGGGAATTAAGCCCTGGAATTGGAAGTATTGTCCCATTCCGTGGGGTGCCTCCTCTGAAAGTGAGGTGTGGTGCCGCTTTGAAAACTTCCAAAAGATTCACACTTCCTGCGGTCTTTGTTTCAACCTGATTCACTCCGCATGACAAAGGGTAAATGTGGTGTTGACATGGGGCCACCAGCCAACCGATCTGAATTTCTGAGGCTGAGGAGTCCACTGGGAACTTAACTATGCTAATTACTGTCGCCTTTTTTAAAAGAAAGTGCAGTGGTTTTTAACAGTGATTGTGCTTCTGTTCTCCTGATCAAGGGCTGAGCATCTTTCTCATAACAATTCATTCAAAACACAGACAGCGCTATTATTAGGCAGTTAAACCTTGCAGTAGCGGGATGGAGGGAGCATTGGCTGTTCAATTACTTACCATTCTTTCATTTTTCTGTATAGTTGTTGTTGTTGTTGTTCAGTCGCTCAGTCGTGTCCGACTCTTCGCGACCCCATGGACCACAGCACGCCAGGCCTCCCTGTCCTCCACTAGCCTCCGGAGTTCGCCCAACTTCATATTCATTGCTTCGGTGACACTATCCAACCATCTCATCCTCTGTCGCCCCCTTCTCCTTTTGCCTTCAATCTTTCCCAGCAGGAGGGTCTTTTCTAAAGAGTCCTCTCTTCTCATCAGGTGGCCAAAGTATTGGAGCTTCAGCTTCAGCATTTGTCATTCCAGGGAGCAATCAGGCTTGACTTCCTGGAGGATTGACCGATTGGATCTCTTTGCAGTCCAGGGGACTCTCAAGAGTCTTCTCCAACACCATAATTCAAAAGCATCGATTCTTCGACGCTCTGCCTTTCTTATGGTCCAGCTCTCACAGCCATACATGGCTACTGGGAAAACCATCGCTTTGACTATGCGAACCTTTGTTGGCAGGGTGATGTCTCGGCTTTTGATTAAGTTGTCTAGGTTCACCATAGCTTTCTTCCCAAGAAGTAAACGTCTTTTAATTTCATGGCTGCAGTCACCATCTGCGGTGATCTTGGAGCCCAGGAAAATAAAGTCTGTCACTGCTTCCATTTCTTCCCCTTCTATTTGCCAGGAAGTGATGGGAGTGGTTGCCATGATCTTAGTCTTTTTAATGTTGAGCTTCAAACCAATTTTGGCACTTTCCTCTTTCACCCTCATCAGAAGGTTCTTGAGGTCTTCCTCACTTTCTGCCATTAGAGTGGTATCGTCTGCATATCTGAGGTTGTTGATATTTCTCCCAGCAATCTTGATTCCAGCTTGTGAATCATCCAGCCCTGCCTTCCTCATGATGTACTCTGCATATAAGTTAAATAAGCAGGGTGACAATATACAGCCTTGTCGTACTCCTTTCCCAATTTGAAACCAGTCAGTTGTTCCATGTCCAGTTCTAACTGTTGCTTCCTGACCTGCATAAAGGTTTCTCAGAAGGCAGATCAGGTGGTCTGGAACTCCCATCTCTTCAAGAACTTGCCACAGTTTGTTGTGATCCACACAATCAAAGGCTACAAAACTGGTCATTGTGAGTCTTGCAGACAGACCAATAATATTGCCTATGGGCAGAAAGGCGGGGGTATAAATAAAATAAAATAAAATAAAATAAAATAAAATAAAATAATAATAATAATAATAATAATAATAATAATAATAATAATAATAA
>JAJKFI010000007.1:22633771-22662888 GCA_029204185.1 Lerista edwardsae
AATAATAATAATAATAATAATAATAATAATAATAATAATAATAATAATAATAATAATAATGGTATTGTGTGATCCTGAGAGCACTCTCAAAGGAGTTCTCAGCACTGTTGTGAAACTTATGATGAATATAATTGCTGGTAGCCAGTTTGTTCCATCAGACAAAATCTAAAAATAACAAAAGGCAAAACCTTTATTAGGACCAAGTAGTGCTAGAGACAGAACTGAAAAAAACTGCTGACTTTTATATCTTCCTAGGAAGAGCAGTCAGTCCTGTTTGCCCTATATCCTTTGTGCAATCTATTGACATCAAACACGGCCAAACAATTTGAGGCTGCAATTCTATGCACACATACCTGGGAATACGTATTTTGAAGTAAAGTACCATATATAATTGTGCATAAATCAATCTCATGGATAAGTTGAGGGCAATGCTGAAGCCAAAAATCATGGAATTTGCCATGCCCTGTGGATAAGTCAAGGGTAAAACTTAGGGATATCTGCAATTCTTAGAATTAGATAATTTTGAAAATCACAGCCTATGGGGACCCACCAGAAGGGATTATATATGGTAGCTACTGAGTAAATGAGCATAAGATTGTCCTTAAATTTGCACAACAACCCCCCATTCCACCATAACACTATGACAAATGGGAGAGTCGGGGGTTTTCATCTCATCCTATTGTTGCTTGACTCACTTCCCCCCTTTTTTAATTTCCTTACCATCCAGACTGATGAACAGTTTTGTTGATCTTGAAAACTTGCTCACATCCTGGTCACCTTTTTAGCTTGGTTCTGATACAGGGAACTAATACCCCACTGTAACTTGTGAGTATAATTAACTCTTTATTCTTCATGGATACATGTCATGGTTGTTTGTTTTTTCTGTAGGAAAGAGCTGAGACGACTTCTGGAGTTCATTTGATTTATGGACTGTATTTCTCCAGTTCGCAAACGCACAGAGGCACACTGGTACTCACACTCCCATTCCACGCAGGTGCCCAAATTGGACATGGGAGTCTTTGCTGCAAGTGAGACCACGGGCAGATCTTATGTTCTTATGTCCAGAGTCCACCTTAGCCAGTGATGTCATTCAGGGGGAACGGACCAGAACGGGTGTTCCGGATCCTAACGGGCTCCGTGGCTGGTTCCGGGTTCCCGACAAGTGCCAATCAAAAGTGAGTTCCTGTTCCTAAATCATTTGAATGACACCACTGACCTTAGCCGATGTGGCCAATGGGCTGCGGGTTTGCCCAGGAGTCTCCATGGCGCATGCCAGATTGGCTGTGGTCCCCAGCCTCCCTTTAGTGCTTCTGGAAGGGGCAGCACAGCCAGCAGCCAGGACCAGCATGTGTTCAGTGCGCTGCTTTCTCCTGGCGCCGTGCAATAATTCCTGCCGGTGGAGGGGGAGGTTGGGGGAGGGTCAGGATGAGGGATCTGGGGACAATGAGGGCTCTCCTTTTGGAGGCGGCCAGACAGGAGTGGGGGGCAGCCCCCTGGGGAGCTTGAGTGCATATAAGCAGCCAGGCAATGAGAAGCTCAAGGTGAAGGTAGCAGCTGGTTTGGCCAGAGCCTGGCCAATTGCAATGGCTCAGCTGAGCAAGGAAGGGATCGGGAGGAAGAACCAGGAAGAACCCTAACCCCTCCCCCGACCTGGTCTGACGCCCATCCAGGTCACCCAGGGTGCATTGGCCCTGCCCAGGAGCCTACACCTTAGTACCGGGGGCCACGAAGTCAGTGCCCCTCCCTTCCTGCTTCATTTCCTTGTTAGCTGGCAAGGAAAATGGCTGATTTCCCACTCCACCGGAAGAAGGTGAGGGCAGGTGAAGGTGAGGACAGGATAGTCAAAAGCACCATTTACAGCCGAGTGCACAACGGAACCCATGGAGGGGGCAGAGAAGGGCAAGTGGGGGTGGGTGGGCTGAGATAGTCTCTGGACTGTGCTGGCGACAGGAAAAGATGAGCAATTTGGGGTCCAATCCCACGGGCCTTCTGTGCTGGCAGTACAGGAATACCCGGTGCTGGAGTGGCCGGGGGTATCGCTTTTTGGGGTGGTGAGAGGCGGTAGAACTGGGTGGGGGGAGGGTGGCCCAAGGGATGATCGGGCCCGGCAGGGTCTGCTGACGAAAGGACTCCCCGCCCAGGCCACAGAGCCTACACAGGCCTCCTTATTTCTGTGCCCATCAATAGCAGGCACAGATCCGAGGAAACCCATTGGGGCCAGCAGAGCTTTCAACAGAGTAAGGGAACGCATGTTCCCTTACTCTGAGGAGGCTCAGGCAGCTGCCCCGGGCCCACGGGATACAGCGGCGGCCAATTTGGCGCCACTGTTCCTCCAGGCGCAGGGGCAGCATCGGATTGGACTGCCCAAGCCCTTCCATGAGTTTCGAGGAAGGCACCAAAGGCCTTGCCCTGGGAGAGGAATGTGGGTCACCCAGAAGAAGGCGGCCAAAGCTCAGGCCAGATATGGGCAGGTGACCAAAGTTGATGCTGCAGCCCCGTGGCTGGACAGGCGCTTGAGCTCAGCACCTCGTCATTATTTTGCCACCCAAATCCAGACCACGGAGACCAGACTGGTTGGCCCACCTCTGCGAGACCCGCCTGCTCTGCACAACCTGCAGTGGGGCTCTGATCCCAGCCAGGATAAGGCAGGGATGTCAACAGCCACCTTTCCCGGCCGGGCCGGCCTCCTGAAAAACTGCTGACTCATGCCGACGGCAAGGCCTTTGCGCTAGACAACAGTTCCCAGCGCACAGATAAATGCTGCATTGTTCCTCCCTCCCTGTGAAGGTCTATTGAGCAAGCGGGTGAGGAAAGGGGTGGGGGTGGGGAGGAGGGAAATGGTTCAGCTCAACAGGTATCATCGGCCGCATCATGTGATGTCAGTTCCCAGGCTGACATGATGCCCTTTGCATTGTGCGGGCTGCAGTTCCCCAGGTCTAAACTGGTCTAACCAGCTCCGGATCAGCTGCGGGGCCCTGTCTCCCTGGCTTCCACCAACGCCTCCCTCCCTCTCCCTCCCTCCCTCCCTCCCCCTGAGACTGGGCTGTGAAGCGCTGCCCGTATTTTCGCTTCTGACTGAGGTGCACCGGGTGTGTGAAATTTGGCTCTCAAACGAGTTTCACTACATGTCACTGAGCCAGGATTTTCTTTCCCATGAGATAATCCTGGGCGGGGCAGAGCATCTATTAAAATCGAAACACAATGCAAACGGATGGCTTCCCAGGGGTTAGCACAAATCTCACTCGCCTGGTTTTTCTCAAGGAGGCAGCACGAAGGCTTGGAACGGTTTCCAGGTTCTTAGCAAAGGAGAAGATCATATTTTATGCCGGGCGTGACTTCTGAATGAGAGAGTTGCCCCGTGAGCCCATTGATCTGAGGAGGCCGTCTCTTCCAAGAGCATCCTTTATTTCGGAACTTTCCAGGTTAATAATGGCATATAGGGTGGAAACATTACATCTGAACGTTATGCAAGAGGTTATTTATCAAGGTATTGCTGTAACCACTTGGAAATCCAAGCCTTGGCTGCTAGGGAGCTTGTTATCACTTATTTACTATATCTAATCCCCCATAAAAGTCTTCTTACCATTTGATAGCACGGTAGAAAAAGCGAAGCAAACTCAGGGCGGTAAGAGAAAGCCATCATTTGTAGAGGTGATTTGTATCATTCTGTCATGTGGTGAGGAGGATTTTACCACAAATCAGGTGCAAATATGTGGCACAATGGGTGGTACAATAAATGGGGAAACGATTGACTGAATCCATCTAGGCACTGCAAATGAAAATAACCTACGCCAGTTAAGTGGTTCTCAAACATTTTAGCACCAGGACCTACTTTTTAGAATGACAATTTATCTGGGACCCACTGGAAGTGATGTCATGGCTGGAAGTGCCATCATTGTGACGCCAGAGCCTGCTGCTTTCCTGAGAATTCCGCAAGAAGTTGGGTTATTTCTCAGCCATTTTCTAATGACAGAGTGAATCAGAGCCTTGATCCAAGCAAAACAACCACATAGCTCTCCCTCTTTCCAGCACCCCATCTTCTCATATTTTCAATATGGCTGCTTCAGGTGCTTCATGACCCACCTGAAATTGGCTGGCAATCCATTGGTGGGTTCCGACCAGTGATGTCATGCACTCACTACGCACCACTACATGCGTACCGGTTCCTAGAAGTTGAGCTGGCCCCGCCCACTCGAAGCTGGCTCCGTCAGCTGGTTGGCTCAGCAGCTGCGCATGCGTACTGCACGCCCGCAGCCGTTGCCTGCACTTTCTGTGAGGAGCAAGGCAGCCAGGCAGCGTGGTGGCGGCGGCATCATGACATCACTTCCAGCTATGACCTCACTTCCTGCCACAACATCACTTCCGGCTTATGACGTCACTTCCGGTGGGCGGACCCCGACAAGTGCCAATCAAAAGTGAGTACCTGTCCCTAAATCATTTGGATGACACCACTGGTTCCAACCCACAGTTTGGGAACCACTGCTCTATGCTGAACTAAGCAAAATTGTTGTTAGCCAATGCACAGCAATCAGGCAATCATGAATGTGCCTTCATCTTCTAGTTTTGAGAGCTGGTGGGAGGGAAGCGCAAGATTGCTTTCCGGATAGTTGCCCCTGACAGGGGCTGCTGATGTCAGTAGGGGCAACTATCCCATGTTTATGTGCTTGGACGGCCCAGCATGGCTCTCCGATACATGGCTTCCACATGTTCTCAAGTATGTGGAGATGCACAACATTTTTCTCCACGCTTTGGGTATAGGTGATAAAACACGATGTGCAAACGGCAGACACAATTGCACATTACGTATGGATCGGCCCACACATAGAACTCAGATAGAACAGCAAAGTCCCATACCTGTTCGAATGTGGGCAGTATTTTATGAACTGAGAAGTGACTTCAGTGAACTTGGTCCAGGTAGTTGCAGATACCTAAGGTGCCTGACTTCCTTTAAACTCTGGATTATTTGCTCCAGGTTCTTATCTCCTGGTAGAAGGAGCCATATTTCAGAGGCAACATGCTCGGCATTGACGTAGGTCCAAGGCTCAGAGTGCAATCCTAATCTGGAGTTAGGCCAGCACAGTTATGCCAGGAAAGTTTGGCCAACACAAGGGACACTGTAAAGTATCTCGGAGTCAGAGAGGCCAGCACACAGATGTGCACCATTCTCTCTGACTCCGAGAGTGGTCCAAATGAGCTTTATGGTGGCTCTTGTGCTAGCCAAACTTTGCTGACCTAACTGTGCCGGCCTAACTCCAGATTAGGATTGTTCTCTCAATCTCTGCAGTCCCCAGCTACTGCCTCTCCAGAAGCTTGTCTGAGTCCTAGCAGCACTGGGGTCAATCGGTGTAGACAGTGTGGTGGTGGTGGGAAATTGCGCCACAAGTTGGAAGGGTTTGCCTGTGCTCCTTCATGCTCACCCAACGCCACATTTGCCTGAAGATATATGTGTGTCTGTGTCCCACACTGAAAAAGGTTACAGAAATATGTTGTAATCTGAAGTTGCAGAAATCCAAGCCTCATATGGTCAGGGCTGCCTTCTGAACAGTGCTTTCACCTTCTCCTGAAGTGCGTCGATCAGTGCCCCAGGCAATGAAATGACGCACCACGCACCTGAGATCATTGCTTTCATGGGAATATACTCATGAGAGAGGAGAAGAGAAAGAGTCCGTGAGACTCTCCCAGGACTTCAGTCACTGTCAGCACTCACAGTGCAGATTTCACAAGATAATCCAAAAGCCTTTAATAACCACAAGGGATCTACATTTAAAACTCTGCTAGCACAATGCCAGGAAATGCAGTCAATTCAGGGTCAAAAATCTCAGGCTTGTGCAATTCACTTGATTGCATTCAGAAATAAACATTGACCTAAGTTAGAAGCCAAACTGGTCCAGAGGTTTATTGAACTCTAAAATCACTGGGGCAAAATGCTTGGTGCTGTACAATATGGAAACCGTGGCAGAAATGGGCTTTAATCGTTCGTGTCTCCACTTGCCAGTGTGCATTCACACAGCAATTTTGATGGGGAGGGGGAAATGAAGACCCAGCTACGGCTGGAGCCAGAGAAGGTTCTGACGGCACCAGGGGCAGGGCCGCACCCAGCGGCGTCATGCAGCCGGAACGCTGGGCGGGAGGAACGGGTGAGTGGCAGCCCGCCCGTTGCGTACCGCTCCATTTCGCCGTCTTCCCCGCCCCCGGGGGCGGGGAAGACGGCAAAACGGAGCGGTATGCAACGGGCGGGCTGCCGCTCACCCGTTCCTCCCGCCCAGCGTTCCGGCTGCATGACACCGCTGGCCGCACCCTCCATGCAGGCTCACCACACCCTCTGCTTCCGGAATCCCTCCGTTTTGGAGTGTCGTGGAGGCAAGGCCGGGCGAGAGGGACCAGCTCCACACTGGCTTTCCACACCAGCATGCCCATCCCTTTTGGCAGCACCCATGGCCAGTGCATCACCACCCCAAGGGGGTACGACTTCTCTAGAGCACATCCAACAGTCTTCCTGCAGCTCTGCCTCCATTTTGTATTGCCCTGACCAGGGCTGTAGAGTATCCATAAGGCTGAAGCCGAGGGGCCCCGCGGGGACTGGGGTTCAGCACTGTTACCTGCGCCCTCACCCACCCCAAGGTTGGGGCACAATAATAATCAGTAAATGTCCTTTCACTGTCTATTGTTATATTTTCTATCTGACAGTTTGATGTATTGCCTTCCTGAAGAGTTCTGGAGGGGACAAATGAATTCCCTGGTTCAAATCGCAGCTGTCCCAGAAACTCATGGAGCAGCCACTGTAGGGGCGAGGCCATAGCTCCGTGGCAGAGCAGGGGCTTACGTGGAGAAGGCCTCCAGGTCCCATGGAGAAGAGTTCCTGTCTGAGGTCTTGGGGAGCAGGTGCCAACAATTAAACATACCAATGGCCTAACCCAGTGGTGCAATTCAAATGAATTAACAATCGGTTCTATGACGTCATAGCCGGAGCAAAAAAAAAAAAACTGAAGGCAGCCAAGCTAAGCGAGTGGGCGGGGCCTGGCCATTTAACAACCGGTTCTATAGAACCTGGGCGAACCCCCTGAATTTCACTACTGGCCTAACCCAGTTCCTGCGTTTCTGTTGCTCAACCCTCCAAATGCAATATGGACATAGTATTGTCCTACCTAAAACAGATCTGTCAAAATCTTGAAGCGAAATGATATAATACCATTTATGTGATAGACATTGGGCGCAATCCTAACCTGGAGTTAGGCCGGCACAAGGGACTTCTGCTGGCCTAGGAGCAGCGGCGTCATGCAGCCGGAATGCTGGGCGGGAGGAACGGGTGAGCGGCAGCCCGCCCGTTGCATTCCAGTCCGTTTTGCGGGGGGGAGACAGCGAAACGGACCAGAACGCAATGGGCGGGCTGCCGCTCACCCGTTCCTCCCGCCCAGCGTTCCGGCTGCATGACGCCGCTGCCTAGGAGTGTTGCAAATGCACCATAAAGAGCATTTGGACCACTCTCGTCGTCAGAGAGGATGGTGTACAGATGTGTGCTGGCCTCTCTGACTACGTGAGTGGTCCAAACGCACCGTACGGAGCATTTGCAACACTCCTGGGCCCAGGAGTGTTGCAAACTCACCGGAAAGCGTAAAGCACAAAGCACCATAAAGAATAAAGCACTGTAAAGCACAGTAAAGCATAAAGCACAAAGCGTAAAACGTAATGCACAGTGCATAAAGCACCATAAAGCAGAAGTCCCTTGTGCCAGCCTAACTCCAGTTTCTCTTTAAGTGCTCATAATCCAGCCAAGGCGGGTGATTCATTTGGCAGTGCCTATTTTCGTTCTCAGCCTGAGAGGAAGTGGCAAGCTAAAGAAAGGAGACTGAAGGGGAACAAAGGAAATATGGGGACTGTTGGCTTGGCATGGGCACAAGGAAGATGGAATACGCCCAGTGGTGTCATCTAAATGATTTAAGAACAGGTGCTCACTTTTGATTGGCACGTGTCGGGACCCGCCCACCGGAAGTGACGTCATAAGCCGGAAGTGAGGTCGTGGCAGGAAGGGACATGAAAAAAGCCCTTTTTGAGGCCTCAGACAATTTTAAACTGACCCAACAGTTGCAACAGTATTCCACAGCACCCCCAGAACAGGTTAAGGAGGCCTGGCATCATGTTAAAGTGACCCAACAGTTCCAAAAACCCCAGAGCAGCTCATTTTTCAGTGGCAAGGCAAGGCTCCGCTCGCTGCCTGCCTGCCTGCCTGGCTCTGAGAACATGCAGGCAACTCAAACGTGCAGGAAATTCAAACGTTGCAGGGGGCGGAGTCGACGAGTGGGCGGGCAAATGGGCGGGGCCAGCCATAATCCTAGAAACCGGTACTCGCGTACCCCCGCGTACCCCCTGCATGACATCACTGAATACGCCCTTCTGTTGGTGTGTGACGGGAGAGAGGCCTGACTTGGAACTTTGCAGCAGGGTCCATGAGAAGCACACGCTAGAGGAACGAGGGCCTTGTCCACCACCTGGGACGGCTCTCTGCATGTCTGAGAGTTGTCTCCTACTCTAGGATGATTGTGCAACAGAAGAGGGCCCTGGTCTAGACAAGTTTATGTGTATGCATTACACATAAGGATGGCATTAGGGCCAAGTCAGGTCAAGAGTCCGTTCAGCCCAGCGGATCAGAATAAGTGGTGGCGGCAGCTTGTGTGTCCTCAGGTGGTGTGAGCAGGGAGCATTACGAGGGACCCACTGTAGAGCTTTGCCCTGGGACCCCCAGCAACCTGGCATCAATACTGTCCCTGAGGGCCTCTGATCCCTCAGAGGAGGAGAGGTGGAAGGGAACCATCTTTCCCAGTCGCATAGCAAAATTAAGTGCGCAATCCTAAACTGAGGTTAGGCCAGCACAGTTTGGCCAGCACAAGGGCCACCGTAAAGTGCCTTTGGACCCCTCTCGAAGTCAGGGAGGATGGTGCACATCTGCGTGCCGGCCTCTCTAACTCCGAGAGTGGTCCAAACGCGCTTTACGGTGTCCCTTGTGCTGGCCAAACTTTGCTGGCCTAACTGTGCCGGCCTAACTCCAGGTTAGGATTGCACTCTAAAACACAGAGGGTGCAATCCTAAAGGCACCCTGGACTGACACACGGTGCTTCTATCAGCCCAGGGCAGTCGCAAATGTGCCATAAGAGGCACCGGGTTGGCACAGCCAGTTGCAGTTGCAGCCAGTTGCAGGTCAGCACAGGTAGGTTTGTACTTTTGGGAGCAGGGGGAAGGCAGGAGGGAGGCAGGAGAGGTGGAAAGGGGCAGGGGAGGGCAGAGAGAAGGTAGCTTCATGGGCGGGGCAGCCCGGGGAGAGGGAGGAGCCAAGGTCTGTAGGCCAGATCCTAACCCCCATCCCCAGATCACATAGCCCCAATCCAGGCCGCTGTAGGAAGCTCAGACTTGCGCCTGCTATTTTGCAGGCGCAGGTTTGAGCAGCTCCGTCCGGCTGCCTGGGGCTTATTCCAGGGTAGGGGGGCGAATGTCTCCTTGCCCCGCAGTGAGCTCCAGCTGCCTCCTACCTTGAGTGGGATGCAGCACAGGCCAGCTAGTCTGCCTGCTCCTGCCCAAGTTAGGATTGGGCTGTAAAACGGTAAACTCTATGTTGCCTTGTATTGGACATTTCGTATGATTTGTGTGTGTGTGACTTTTATTGTATTTCACTGTGGTTTTCTGCTGTTTTCAATCCCTGTTGTTCGCTGTCTTAGGGCCTGTTGACAGAAGACAGGATATAAACATACAACATCATCATCATCATCATCATCATCATCATCATCATATTTGGTATTTATATACTGCCTTTCTTGGTCATCAGATTGCTCCAATTCAAGGCGGTTTACATAGGCAGGCATTTTCTAAACCGCAAGGGTTTTTACAAATCACAAACAAAGTTCTAATCTTTCAAGAACTACTACATACAGATGACACTTTTATCATCCAGTCCTTCTTTCTCGCCGCACAATTGCCTTCCCCCGGCTGATAAGCTGCTTCTTTGCTCTCACCAAAAAGTATCTGGCCGCCCAGCACAACTCCCCCTCTCATAGGCAGCTGAGACAGCTTCCATCTCTGTCCCGCCCCTGCCCTCCTTCCATTCAACCCTCCCCTTCCCCTTTCTGCCCTTGCCACCAGTCTATCAACATGTGCTCTCCCACTACTGCACCTGGGGCTGTTCCAGCCTCTTCAGCCTATTAATTACCAGCAGGAGGCCTGTAGCATGTGGCTCTGTGTGATGGCCATAAAGTAGTAGTTCCAACAGTGTGAGGGCGGGTAGGATTGTATCATAAGGACAAAGGCATGGTGAAATCTTCCTTTTTACTGTTTTAGCATGAAGGTTAGTTAGCTATGACCACCCATCTCTCTGCTTGACTTCAACCCTGGGATGGTCCCCAAATCAATCACCAGCTCCTGGAAGCTGCTATTGTTACTCTCCCTGTCTTTAATGGAGCAAAGCCAAATTTTATGCACCATTTCCTTCAAGGAGAATGAAAAGGATTTCAAGAATGTATTTCCTTTTACAGAAAAGAATGCTGGCCAGCTGGTGGCTTCTGACATAGTGCCACTGAAAACAAGAACATGTCATAGGATGACCATCCTGATTTTGTCCTGACAGCATAACTGAGTGGAAAATGGGTAGAAATTCAGCATGTCTTGTGTGGAAGAGTGGAGTGGTTAGCTGGCAAAGAAACATTTAACATCTCTGAGAAACTGGTCTGAAGCTTGGCGTATCTGCCTGTGAGAGCTTGGAAAGCACATGAGTCGGCAGCCAGGATGATGACTGCACTATGAAGAGAAACAGCTGGAGAAATGGAGGCTCTATGGAGGCTCTAAAGTAGGAAGTGATGTCATTAAGCAGGTGATGTCATTAAGTGATGTCATTAAGCAAGTGATGTCATTAACCAGAAATAAGCACTTTTTTCTCACTTAGGCACTCGTTAGCTGCAAAATGGCAGAAGAGAAATCTTGACCATATTTTCAAGATATGGGGGAGCCCAAATATTCTGCAGGCTGCCCTTTCAGCAGGGATACCTCCTCAACCCAGCTCAGCAGCTGAAAGCAGCTGATAGTGGTGCTGGGAGAGCCCGAGGGCCAGATAAAGAGCTTCACATTCATTCTCTCAATAGTTTTTAATCCTGCAAAACGGGCCAGCTAGTCATATGGGCAGCTCTGGCTGTGTCTTGGTTTGGGCCAGCTAATGAGTTCATGGCCAAGGTGAGATGTGAACCAGGGACTTCCCTTAATCACCACACTACACCCACTGATCTGAATGGGGCACTTGCCAGCATGAATCAGGATCAGCCCTGTAGGCTTGCAGTTCATGCTTGCCGTCCAGGTGATTCAGCACAAGAACCCTCGATGCAGAATTCCAATGAAGTCCGTGCGGCTTTTCTTATTATTATTTCAGGATGCATTCTCATTCCCCAGTTTTCACTGGAGTACTGTACATCTTTTCAAACTATTCCTTCTTTCCTGGAAAATACTTTGCATTTTTATTCACACTGGGATAATTCTGGTTGGAATTGCTCAGTTTCCACCAATTGCACCCCGGCTGTACTCCACCCTAAGAATGGCTGTCCATCACTCCCTTGCAAACAATAAAGTGGAGGCCCAGGGAAGTATGAGGAAGACAATGGGGCCTGTATCCAGCGTCATCATGCAGCCGGAACGCTGGGCGGGAGGAACGGGTGAGCGGGAGCCCGCCTGTAGTGTCACACTCCGTTTTGCCGTCTTCCCCCGCCCCCACAGGGGCGGGGAAGCCGGCGAAACAGAGCGTGACACTACGGGCGGGCTCCTGCTCACCCGTTCCTCCCGCCCAGCGTTCCGGCTGCATGACGACGCTGCCTGTATCTGTATTAAGGGGGGCAGCCATAAAGGCTGGTGGAAACATCCGTGGCCTGAGCAGCAATTTACTAATGGCATTCTAGAAATGGGTGAGCACCTCAGCCCAAAGGAAGGAGGAAGATCGATCAGAGCTTGGATCATACTGAGCGCAATCCTAACCCGGATGTAGGCCGGCACAATGGGCCTGCTCAGATCTACACCTGAGTGTGGCAGGCACAAGTTCAAGCATGCTGTGGCTGCCCAAATCGGGGCTGCACGGCCTAGGGGGGGGACGGAGGTTTGGATGCAGCCTAACACAGCTGCATCTGGCTTCTACCCCCTCTCTGGGTCACCCTGCCCCGGGAATGCCCTCTCCCTGCCCAATTCTGCCCTTCCCCCCTTGCCCTGTGCTGGCTGAACTCAGCCAGTGCAGCAGTGGCTTACCAGCTGCCTCTGCGGGCATGGCTGGGTCGATGCCAGTGCTTGGTCAGGCCAGTGCCTCTTCGGTTGGCATGCTTGTGACAGCTCTGAGCAGAGGCAATGCGCATGAGTCGGTCCAATGGGTGCCTTGGCTTGCATCCATCAAAGCTCTTTCTTTGCTACAGATACACAGAAAGGGAGAGTGAGATGTCAAATATAAAACCGAGTGGTGGGGAACTGCAAAGCAGTGGCGCAGTGTGCTGTACGGTACTCTGAACAAGTCCAGGCTTGTCCCTTCCTGAATATGTGGCTACTGTTCAATCTCCCCGGAAACTGCAATAAGAACTGGAGTGACCCAGGATTAGAACAAGGCTAGTTTGCTGAGCTAAGCCATTGCCAAGCTGAACTGGCTACCACAATGGTGTGATGAGTGCATTAATCACTTAGCAAAGGAGTCCTGCCCTGGCAACAGACACAGCTGCATAAAGAACTGTTGACACTTGACGTCGGTGTCACAGCAGATGAGAATTTGACATGACTGATCATGGGAAGGTGAGAAAGATAAATTCAGGATAACTGTATACAATTTATTGAAACTGTCCATCACCAGCACAGCCCTAAAAAGGTTTGTTTTTTTTAATAGTTTGAGCTGGTTTCAGTAAAACCACAGCAATGGACTCTTATGTACTGTATGATGGGCCAATGCTACTCCAGGATATGGGTTAAGACAGTTTTATTGAATTGTTTCTGTGCTAGTAACAAAAGCTGCCAGATCATTCATTCATTCATTCATTCATACATACATACATACATACATACATACATACATATCTTAATATAATAATAATAATAATAATAGTAGTAGTAGTAGTAGTAGTAGTAGTATTTATATACCGCCTTTCTTTGGCCATTAGATTGCTCCTCTGGCTTTAATTCAAGGCGGTTTACATAGGCTTTATCTCTAAACCCGCAAGCGTTTTTTACAAATTACAGAAATGTTCTATCTTTCAAGAACTACAAACACATACAGATGGAACTTTCGTGGTTTAGTCCTTCTTTCTGGCCACATGCTTGCCTTCCTGCTGGCTGATAAACGGCTTCTCTGCTCCCACCAAAGAAACAGCTGGCCCAGCACAACTCCTCTCTCACAGGCAGCTGGAGGCAGCTCTTATCAGTCACACTTCTCAAGGTCTGCCACTCACGGAGACTTCTGGTATTGTTGAACTGGCGACCTTCGGATCTTATCTTAGGGCAAACGGAGGCTTTAACCCTCTTGACTAAACCTCCTGCCCTAAACCTATAGCAACTATAACTAAACCTATAGCAACTTTTTGGCCTGCAGAGTTGGGGTGGGGGTGGGGGTGGGGGTGGGGGTGGGAAGTTTGCTGGGGGTGGGGAGATTTCATGTAGGGTATGCTGAGACATACTGATTTCCCAAGGCCACCAAGAGGAACTTCAGGATCTTGAATCCAGATCTCCCCAGTCAGTCCATCCATTACAGCAAATTTGCACCACACTGAATTGACCAATCAAGGCTGACTGCAAGGAGACAGACAGGGTGATGGGTTCAGACATACTAAAATACTGTATATTGATATATATACTTCACTTGTATTGGGTGAACCCCTTGCTTCCAGGAGTTCAGGAAATTATGCATGTATTTTCCCATTATGTCTTCATAGCATCCTTATGAAGCTAAGGGCGCAATGCTAACTACCTTTCCAGCACCAGGGTAAGGGCAATGCAGCTCATGGGTAAAGGAACAAAAACAGAGGAGGCCTCCGTGACTACAGCTCCACTGCAAAATGCATCACATGCTCCATTGGCACAGCTGTGTCAGTGCTGGAAAGTTGGTTAGGATTCTGCCCTAAGAGACCAATCCTATCCTTCCCCCTATTGATGGAGCTGGGCCAAAAAGGACCAAAAAGCTATATCTGGGAGGGCGGGATCAGAAGGCTTCGGAGGGGAAAGGAAAGGAAAATTATTTCACCTTATCCCTCCATACACCTCTCACTCCACAATGGGTCTTCTCAGACTGTGCCAGCTCTGTACCTGGTAAACATAAGCACATAAGAAGAGCCCTGCTGGATCAGGCCAAAGGCCCATCTAGTCCAGCTTCCTGTATCTCACAGCGGCCCACCAGGTGCCCCTGGGAGACATGAGACAACAAGATGCTTGCGTCCTGTTGCCACTCCCTTGCACCCGGTACTCTGAAGTAGCCTACTACTAATGTAAGGAGGTTGCACAATCCATCATTGCCTATAGCCCACGATTGACTTTTCTTCCAGAAATCTCCCCTCTAGGCCAGATGCCATCACCACCTCCTGTGGCAAAGAGTTCCACAGATTAACTACCCTCTGGGTAAAAAAGTACTTCCTTTTATCTGTTTTAATTCTCCCAACCCTGAGTTTTAGCGGATGCCCCCTGGTTCTGGTGTTTTGAGAGAGGGAAAAGAACATCCCTCTATTGACTCTATCCCTTCCATGCATAAGAAGAAAGGGCTGTTAAATAAGGGGAAAGGCTATGATATAGGGGAAAGGATCTCTGGATCCACCCCTTCCCCTCAGATTTCCCACCCCCCCTCCCCATCCAGTTTTGTTCCATCCCCTCTCCTTCTCCACCACTACCCTGTCTTCTCCAGTAGGTGAGGTCCGTCAGTGGGACTGAAGCGCTGCCACTTCTTGCGCCAGTGCTTGGAAAATGGCCATTCACAGAGCGCTGTACGCCAGTGATGTCATGCAGGGGGAACGCAGGGGAACTCAGTTCCACTACTTAAAATTAGGGCTGACTCCGCCCACTTCACTCTCCCCCCTCCCCCCTCCCAATTCCTCTGCAAAGAGCTTTTCTTCTTGGTTGGCCGGCACTCAGAGGGTTAAAGGGAGCGACTCTGGGTTCCTAGGGGGGCGAAGGCAGTGATGTCATTCAGGGGGAACGGACCAGAACAGGCGTTCCGGATCCTAATGGGCTCCGTGGCTGGTTCCGGGTTCCGGACAAGTGCCAATCAAAAGTTAGGTCCTGTTCCTAAATCATTTGAATGACACCACTGCTGTACGCTCTGTCGGCCGCTATTCTGTCATGAAGCCCAGTACCAACAACTGGGGCTGTACGGGACAGAGCATAGCTCTGGATCACCCAGTGAACCTTCTAGCTAAGTGAGCTGTTGATCCCAGATCTTCTTGGATCAAATCCATCACACGAGCAGCCCAATCCTATGGTTACCCTCCACCAGTGCAACAATGCTAAAATGGCAACTGCAGCGTTCTGCAGGAGGGGGCAGTTGCAGAGGTCTCCCCTGGGTAAGGGAAGATTCATTCCTTTACCTGGGGGTAAGCCTCTATGGCACAGTGGGGATCCAGGCCGCACTCCATTGCTTCCATGTTCAGCCCTCCCTCGTCCCTGCTCCACTTCTCCCCACCTCATCCTGCCTTCCACACAGTGGTGTTATTCTACCGGAACGCTGGGCGGGACATCTGGGTGATGGACAGCCTGCCCGTCGCGTTCCGCAGCGTTACGCCGTTTGTGTAATGTATGCAAGTGGCGTAATTGGTTACGCAAACGGCGTAACACTGCGGAATGTGACGGGCGGGCTGTCGATCATCCGGATGTCCCGCCCAGCGTTCCGGTAGAATAACACCACTGCTTCCACACCAAAGTACCTGCCTTAGCTAGTCCAGGGGGATCCCCCAGAGCACACGGGAAGGCTCCAGCCTTCCACCAGCACTCCAGCAGTGCACAACTCTGCACGTTGCTGGAGTGTCTTTCACGATTGCCAAAGTTAGTGCTGGCAGAACACTTGTTCCACCAGCACTAAAGCCCCATAGGATTGGGCTGTAGCGCTCATTTCTTATAGCTGTGCAAAATGTTGTCTTCAGTATGATAGATGGAACTCCATGGATGGGTTTAACTCTTGGTTGTCAGGTAGGTATCGTTGGAAAGGAATGTATACTTAGGCTACAATCCTATACACTTATTTGGGAGTAAATCCTATTAAATTCAGAGTACATATGCATAAGATTGCACCGTAAGAAAGGCAAATGAAATACAAGGAGCACATGGTTCAAGGATCTATAGAAAAATATTAGAAGCTGGGAGGTATTCTCTGGTTCACCTCCAAAGATTTCCCAAGTGAAGAAAATATGGGGAAAAACTGATGCTAGATTAAAAAAAATTCACACACACCCCAAAACAACAACAACAACAACATTGTGTTCCAGCAAAGTTATACGGATAATATTCAAAGGAAGAACATTGTGTAGCTAATGTTGCTGTGCAATTGTGAAAGCAATTGTGAAAGCACAATGTCCAGGACGTACTTTTAGACAATACCAGGTTACATTACATTGTGATCACCCATTACCATAATGGTGTTAAACACTTCTCTGTTTTGAAGATGATCAAGGCATTCTAAAGGAGAGTCAGAGCATGTTAGCAACACTGCTGATTTAAGAGGGGGTGCTTATTCAGAGCATTATAACTGAAATGCAATTAAAGATAAATACTTTGTACTTTATCTGTACAGGTATGCAAGTATATGTCTGTATAGACATACTGAATAATACACCCAGTGGTGGGAATCAAATAAATTAACAACCGGTTCTATAGAACTTGGGCGGACCCCCTGAATCCCAACACTGAATATGCCCCAGTAAGAACAAGAAAAAACTACACAAAGAGACCCTTAACAGCATGTATCTGTTATGTACAGTATGTAGAGAATGCCAACAAAAATTATGAGAGCGCAATCCTAAACTGCGCTGGAATAGCAAGGCTGGCGGGCCTAGGCTTAATCCCGCGCAGATTTGGAGAGCAGGGGAACTTCCCCAAGGCAAGGGCACATTCACGCCCTTGCCCCAGGGGAGGCTCCAGCCTCCCCTATGGGCAGTAGTGGGATCTGCAAATGAAGAAGTGGAATGCTGGGTGGGACTTGGGCAGGACTACCGTTTGATTGGCAGCCCGTCCGCTCCATTCTGATGCCCCGCCCCGCCCGCCACGCAGGCTGCCCTGGCCTCGGAGGGAGCGCCTGCTCGCCCGCCTGCTCACCCCCACCCTTCCCCCCCGGGCAAGCAGGCGCCCCCTCCGAGGCCAGGGCAGCCCGCGCGGCGGGCGGGGGGGGCGTTGGAACGGAGCGGACGGGCAGCCAATCGCGTGTAAGTCCCATGTAAGTCCCGCCCAGCGTTCCACTTTTTCATTTGCAGATCCCACTACTGCCTATGGGTTCCTCGGTTCTGTGCCTGCTATTTAGCATTGGGGCTGCAGGGCAGTGGTGTCATCTAAATGATTTAAGAACAGGTACTCACTTTTGATTGGCACGTGTCGGGACCCGCCCACCAGAAGTGACGTCATAAGCCGGAAGTGAGGTCGTGGCAGAAAGTGACATGAAAAAAGCCCTTTTTGAGGCCTCAGACAATTTTAAACTGACCCAACAGTTGCAACAGTATTCCACAGCACCCCCAGAACAGGTTAAGGAGGCCTGGCATCATGTTAAAGTGACCCAACAGTTCCAAAACCCCAGAGCAGCTCATTTTTCAGTGGCAAGGCAAGGCAAGGCTCCGCTCGCTGCCTGCCTGCCTGCCTGCCTCTGAGAACGTGCAGGCAACTCAAACATGCAGGAAATTCAAACGTTGCAGGGGGCGGAGTCGACGAGTGGGCGGGCGAATGGGCGGGGCCAGCCATAATCCCAGAAACCGGTACTCGCGTACCCCCGCGTACCCCCTGCTTGACATCACTGCTGCAGGGCCTGGGGACGTAGGCTTGGATGCGACCTAATGGGTGTGCTCTGCTGACTGCGTTTCATGTGTTAATCATCATCGTCATCGTCATCATCATATCTTGAATTTTGTGTTTTAACAGATTTCATTTTGATTTTTTAAACTCTCTTTCTTAATGTACTTTTTGTTTAAACTCTCTTTTTAATGTGCGTTTATTTAGCCTGCTTTGAGCATTGGAAATGTGTATGAGGGCGCAATCCTAACCTGAAGTTAGGCCAGCTCAGGTAGGCCAGCAAAGTTTGGCCAACACAAGGGACACCGTAAAGTATGTTTGGACCACTCTTGGAGTCAGAGAGGCCAGAACACAGACATGAGCCATCCTCCCTGGCTCCAAGAGTGGTCCAAACGTGCATTATGGTGGCCCTTATGCCAGCCAAACTTTGCTGGCCTACCTGAGCCGGCCTAACTCCAGGTTAGGATTGTACTCTTAGTGTTTTAGAGACTATCAAGCTTTTTTGCAGTGTTGCAAGAGCAACAGGCAAAGTTTTTTCCCCCAGGTATTTCCACATTTGTGTATCTTAATAACAGGTTCCCACACGTTGCTTGTGTCTTTCCGTATATTACAGTATAAACAGACTGGACAGGGGAAAAGGAAGCTCTGGGGATTCCCCATTTAACTTAGATTTAATTGAAAGTTTGGGAGGGTGTGAAGAAATGTGTATTTTCACAAGGCTACTTGCTGGCCTGAACAGGAAGAATATTTAAAATAAATCGACCAACAGTGTTGCCAGCAATTTTCAGCTCCATTAACAATCCTCCTTTGGATATCCTTTTGAATATAGTCCAACAAATATATTTACTGTGGTCTGTGGAGACGACCTGAAATGAATTTGCCTTTGCAAATTGACAAAACAAATTAGTGATATTTGGTCAAGCAAACCAGTTCCTGGATTCACATTTGCATGGTTTGAGAAGTTTGCCTCTTTTGTTATTTCGCAAGTTGTGTTTTACTATTGGGGTAACAAACTCATTGGTAATTGTATACTTTGCAAATTTAATTTCCCCTTAGTGACCAGGCATACTTTAATCCAGCTGTAAATTAAAAACTGATTATTAATATCAAAGCGTGCCAAATATTTACCAGTTTTGATTTTCAGTTTGAAAATGGGATTGCAATATCTTCTGAAAAAAATTTTAAAATAGTCAAAATTTATGCAAATTTTCACCTTTTATCCTGTTTGGTGCCATTATTTCCCTTTCTCAGGATTGTGTATCAATCAATCAGTATTTATATTTTTTTCAAAAAAAAAAAGTTCACAAACCAGTGTATAGGCTAAAAAAGAATGATTTAAATGGCTTCCTGTTCCACAAGGGCTCACAACTGGGCAGCCTAACCCTGAACTGCCCAGCTCCTGTAGGAGCAGGGGAACCAAAATGGCATCCCTTGCATCCCGCAGGATTGGGCATAAGAACATAAGAAGAGCCCTGCTGGATCAGGCCAAAGGCCCATCTAGTCCAGCTTCCTGTATCTCACAGTGGCCCACCAGGTGCCCCAGGGAGGCATGAGACAACAAGACGCTTGCATCCTGTTGCCACTCTCTTGCACCCGGTACTCTGAAGTAGCCTACTACTAATGTAAGGAGGTTGCACAATCCATCATTGCCTATAGCCCACGATGGACCTTTCCTGCAGCCGTTGGAGGCTCTGCAGGAGAAGCGGACATTCACCCCCTTCCCCAAGGAAAGCTGGGGAATGGAGAGCTAATTTGTTGTTGTTGTTCAGTCGCTAAGTCGTGTCCGACTCTTCGCGACCCCCTGGACCACAGCACGCCAGGCCTCCCTGTCCTCCACTAGCTTCCAGAGTTCGCCCAATTTCATGTTCATTGCTTCGGTGACACTATCTAACCATCTCATCCTCTGTCGCCCCCTTCTCCTTTTGCCTTCAATCTTTCCCAGCATGAGGGTCTTTTCTAAAGAGTCCTCTCTTCTCATCAGGTGGCCAAAGTATTGGAGCTTCAGCTTCAGCATTTGTCATTCCAGGGAGCAATCAGGCTTGACTTCCTGGAGAATTGACCGATTGGATCTCTTTGCAGTCCAGGGGACTCTCAAGAGTCTTCTCCAACACCATAATTCAAAAGCATCGATTCTTCGACGCTCTGCCTTTCTTATGGTCCAGCTCTCACAGCCATACATGGCTACTGGGAAAACCATCGCTTTGACTATGCGAACCTTTGTTGGCAGGGTGATGTCTCGGCTTTTGATTAAGCTATCTAGGTTCACCATAGCTTTCTTCCCAAGAAGTAAACGTCTTTTAATTTCATGGCTGCAGTCACCATCTGCGGTGATCTTGGAGCCCAGGAAAATAAAGTCTGTCACTGCTTCCATTTCTTCCCCTCCTATTTGCCAGGAAGTGATGGGAGTGGTTGCCATGATCTTAGTCTTTTTAATGTTGAGCTTCAAACCAATTTTGGCACTTTCCTCTTTCACCCTCATCAAAAGGTTCTTTAGGTCTTCCTCACTTTCTGCCAGTAGAGTGGTATCGTCTGCATATCTGAGGTTGTTGATGTTTCTCCCAGCAATCTTGATTCCAGCTTGTGAGTCATCCAGCCCTGCCTTCCTCATGATGTACTCTGCGTATAAGTTAAATAAGCAGGGTGACAATATACAGCCTTGTCGTACTCCTTTCCCAATTTTAAACCAGTCGGTTGTTCCATGTCCAGTTCTAACTGTTGCTTCCTGACCCGCATAAAGGTTTCTCAGAAGGCAGATCAGGTGGTCTGGAACTCCCATCTCTTCAAGAACTTGCCACAGTTTGTTGTGATCCACACAATCAAAGGCTTTAGCATAATCAATGAAGCAGAGGTAGATGTTTTTCTGGAACTCTCTTGCTTTCTCCATGATCCAGCGAAGGTTGGCAATTTGATCTCTAGTTCCTCTGCCTCTTCGGAAACCAGCTTGTACATCTGGTACAAGATGGAGAGCTAATTATGCACCAGCTAATTATGCATGGAAGGGATAAAGTCGATAGAGGGATGTTCTTTTCCCTCTCTCAAAACACCAGAACCAGGGGGCATCCGCTAAAACTGAGGGTTGGGAGAGTTAAAACAGATAAAAGGAAGTACTTTTTTACCCAGCGGGTAGTTAATCTGTGGAACTCCTTGCCACAGGAGGTGGTGATGGCATCTGGTCTGGATGCCTTTAAGAGGGGATTGGACAGATTTCTGGAGGAAAGGTCCATCATGGGCTATAGGCAATGATGGATTGTGCAACCTCCTTACAAAGGTGATGGGCTACTGGTACCGGGTGCAAGGGAGTGGCAACAGGATGCAAACATCTTGTTGTCTCCTGCCTCCCTGGGGCACCTGGTGGGCCGCTGTGAGATACAGGAAGCTGGACTAGATGGGCCTTTGGCCTGATCCAGCAGGGCTCTTCTTATGTTCTTATGTTCTTATTTTGCCAGCACTGAATTGAGCAGCCCAGTGTTGGGCTGCCAGGGCCACCACCAGGGATAAGATCCAACAATTGAAGCCACTGCCAGGTCCCACCCCCTTGCGGCTGGCTTCTCTCATCCCCCTCCCCACCTACCCCTCAAACAGGCTTACAGGCGGCCAGTGCTGCTGGAGCACTGGTCACCTGCCTGCTCACTTTGGGGCCTGGCACTGAGGGAGCGCCAACCCAGTATGAGCGGTTACATGTCCCGAACATGCTTTATGGCATTGTTGCAACAATGTTGTTGCACAGCTGGCTGTGGAGCTGCAGGTTAAAGCTGGCATTGTTGCACAGCTGGCGGTGGAGCTGCAGGTTAAACTGCTGCTGCTGAGCTTGCTGACCAGAAGGTTGGCAATTCAAGACCGCGCGACGGAGTGAGCTCCCATTGCCTGTCCCAGCTCCTGCCAACCTAGCAGTTCAAAAGCACGTAAAAATGCAAGTGGACAAATAGGGACCACTTCGGTGGGAAGGTAACGGCATTCTGTGCGCCTCAACGTATAGTCATGCTGGCCACATGACCATGAAAACTTGTCCTCAGACAAATGTCGATTCTTCAGCTTAGAAATGGAGATGAGCACCGCCCGCTACAGTCGGTCACGACCAGACCATTTGGTCATGGGGAAACCGTTACCTTTTTCCTTTTATGAGCATACTGCCAGCAATAGGACTTTGGGATTGGGCTCTACAAGGGCTCATAAACTAATGGTATCAGCAACATTATACAATTTGCTGTTGCTACCTTTTTTCCTTACTGGATTAATAATATCGTTTATTTCATCCAATTACAGATTATGTAGGGCAGTGGTATTCAAAGTGGTGGGTCACGATTGATCGCGAACCGGAATTGAGCTCCATCACCAAAACAGAGTTCTCTACAGCACATGGAGGGTTGTGCAGGGGGCTGCGAGCATCCAAGACCCTCCGGAAGGCTTCACTCAGCCCCCAGGTATGTCACCATGCCCCTGGGTCCCCGTGGCACCGCGATCGCTGTGGCACCATCAGGGCAACCCCCACAGCCCCAGTCCCCGCCCCCGCAAACACTTACAGTGGCTTCAACGTCCGAGTAGGACTTTGAAGACCACTGATGTAGGGAATGGCACGACATGATTACAATACTTAACCAAACAGATTCTGCCACATGGTGATGTCACTAAAGGTAATCGAGGGCAATTGAGAGTGAGGGCAACTAATTCACTCCTGAATTAGCCATGCAATCAAAGCACACACCATGTTTCATTGCTCATCAGATTTGGCTGTGTGCTTACATCATTGCAGGTAAGTGACGCCCGCTGAGAAAACAATGGTAATGAACAAGAAGGTATTTTTGCAAAGAGTGCCAAAAACAGTAATTGAAAAAAGGAAGGAATTTTCAACACTGCCAAAAATGATAGTGAGCCGTTAAAGAAAAAGCAGTGACTATAGTACCTCAAACTATCATCCACTGTACTTATTTTCAAAGTAACTATATGAAAATTCTGTCTAATAAAATTTCTTACTGTCTGACAAGTACAGCAGACAGTGTAATTTTAGTCTAATAAAATTTGATTTTTTTTCCCAACATAAATTGTAGCTGTTAAATGTTTTAAAGACTGTGGGCTCAATCCAGAAGGCCCTTACTGCAAAAATGTTGCAAATGTGCCGTAAAGCACATCCCAACACTTCTAAACTTGTGCTGGGGAGGCAGCAGGCAGGTGGGGAGGGGAGGCAGGGGAGGCAGCAGGCACCACTCAAGCAGGTGGCATGCTGGCACTCCAGCAGTGCCAGCCCCCAGTAAGCTTGTTTGGGAAGTAGCCAGCGAGGGGGAGGAACTGGGCGTGGGAGGGGAGGAGTCAGCCTCAAGGGGGTGGGACCAGTAATGTCATCTGGTAATGAAGAACCGGAACGCTGGGCGGGACTTACGCGTGATTGGCTGCCCATCCGTTCCTTTCCGCATCTGCCCTGGCCTCGGGGGGGCGCCTGCTCGCCGGGGGGGATGGGTGGGGGGCGCGCCGGGTGACTGGGCGAGCAGCGGTGGAGTGCGCCAACCGGGGGCAGCCCCCCCGAGGCCAGGGCAGCCACGGAACGGACGGGCTGCCAATCATGCGTAAGTCCCGCCCAGCATTCCCGCTCTTCATTACCAGATGACATCACTGGGTGGGACCCAGCAGTGGCTTCCACCGCCAGATCTTATCCCCGGTGGTGGCAGCTCAGGCAGCCCAACATGGGGAAGCTCAATTCACCGCTGGCAAAATAGCTGGCAGTGAGCCAAGGAGCCCCACTGTGGGCGACAGGGCTTTCCCTGGGGCAAGGGTTACCAGATACAAACTGGGACAGCGTGCTTATTCCTTTAACCATTGCATAGAAGAGGGAATTTGGGCAGGTGCAGCATTGATGAGCTTCCATGATGAGCTGCAACTACCCAAATTCCCTCTTCTACACAATGGTTAAAGGTATAGGCACCCTGTCCCTGTTTGTATCTGGTAACCCTACGAATTCCCCCTTCTCCTGAGGAGCCTCTGGTGGCTGCCTAGCTCCCACGGGATGCAGCGGTTGCAGTTTTGGTACCACTGCTCACTGCTGATGCAGTCAGTTCAGGAATGTGCTTTAGAAGGAAACATGGATATGCATGCAGAAAATAGTACATTAGTGCTAACCATGAGTTGATTGTTCTGAGAAACAAATCAAAAATATGGAGAAACTACAACTACACTAATGTTGTGTATATGACAAGAGATTCCTAAATTTGTTTTAGCATCTAATGTTGCAGCACAGATTATTCGATTATGGTATTATATTAGGTTAGATAGAGTTCCCAAAGTGGTAGAAGGAAGAAGTTGTTCAAGGCTACTGCTTTCTTGAATGTGGAGTATCCACTCGCCTATCAACAAACTAAAGTGTATTATCCTTTGAGGACAACCAGTTCAAATTAATTGAACAGGAACTCCACCCAGCAACAAACTGGGTGTACTTTGCACTTCAGCAAAGGGTATAGGATCACCATCTAAGCTGATTTGTTGACCTGTGATCCGGAAAGCGTGACGACACAAAAAGAACTGAAATCATACATCATACATGCAAGGGAAGCTTCATTGATTGTCTTTATTGTGCATTGTCACTGTTCACAAATTATGCATCTTCTGCTCTAAATATCAAATTCACTTCAGGTGTGAGAGAGAAAATATGTCACATGCCTTCCCCCCATCCCACCCAATACCGCATCATCACATTGTGATTAGACTTGGAGACAATCGCAATTGTGATGTGGTTAGTGACAGACTCACCTCCTTTGTATCTATTCTAGCCAATCTTCATTTCCTTGACCTTAGTTCCACTGCTGAAACAAAGACAAGACAGTGGGAAAGACCAATGTCTTATTGTTTGCTTATAAAAAAAATGAAACAATTGCTATATGTACCAGCATTGCATTTTTTAAGGAAAGCAATGCTGATCACGTTTTCTCTCCAATCTCATAAATTTCATTAAATACTGGAGAGAGGAAAGGGTAACAAAATCAGCATGGCATTGATAAATTTTTCTTTTAACTTGTCAGTGTCACTGAATAATAAAGGAGGGGGAATAATACAAGGACAATCATTATACTGCAGAAGGGAGGGGACTGGATAAGGGAATCATGCTTATTAATGCAGTTAGGTTACAATGTGACAAAAATCCTTCCCAAATATCACCACTTGGCAGTGTAGAACAAATGGCAGAGTAAAACTGCACTCCAGATAAAATGCAATGATTCACAGGAGAGTTGTAATTTGATTGTGCTCCACCTTCTCACATGGTCATCAATTGATTAAAAAACTTGATTAAGCCACATGTAAAACTGCATTTCACAGATGCATGCCAAATTGCCAATGACAGGAAAGAGACTCAAAAGCACTTTAAATGGGGTGTGAAATTGCCATAGGGTTTATCCAGAGAATCAGTTCAAAGGGTGCTCCCATCACATTTTTGCATTTTACAAAACAGTTGGGCAAATCCAGCATTAGAGAAAATAGCAGAGTATCTAATCCAGTGGTTGCCAAATTTTTTAGAACAGCTCAAGCCTCTGTTTTTACCTTTTTAACTATGGGGGTTAAAGAAAGGCAGAGCGCCGAAGAATAGATGCTTTTGAATTATGGTGTTGGAGAAGACTCTTGAGAGTCCCCTGGACTGCAAGGAGATCCAATCGCTCAATCCTACAGGAAGTCAAGCCTGATTGCTCCCTGGAAGGACAAATGCTGAAGCTGAAGCTCCAATACTTTGGCCACCTCATAAGAAGAGAGGACTCTTTAGAAAAGACTCTCATGCTGGGAAAGATTGAAGGCAAAAGGAGAAGGGGGTGGCAGAGGATGAGATGGTTAGATAGTGTCACCGAAGCGATGAGCATGAAATTGGGCAAACTCCGGAAGCTAGTGGAGGACAGGGAGGCCTGGCATGCTGTGGTCCATGGGGTCGCGAAGAGTTGGACACGACTTAGTGACTGAACAACAACAACTATGGGGGTGGGGACTGCCTTCTGCAGCATTTGTTGAACTCCATGTTTATGGGAGCTCAAACTGGGACCATTAGGGAGGCCTTGTGTTCTGCTTTGCCTGGCCTTTAATAAGAGCAGAGGCCTGTGTGCCTACTCACAAGTAAACGTGCACACATGGCTCTGCTTCACTTTTCATAAGGCTCAATACGCTTTTCTTGTCAGCTGAAGGGAGACTTCTTTCCTGAGAATGTGTTGGGGTCCTTGTTCACCAGATCAGGACCATTCTGGTGACATTGCGTTCCCCTCAACCTGCCCTTCGAAATGGACTGAGGCGCTTTTTCCTACTCATGAGTAATCATACATGTGCTACTCTGTTTCGGTTTTCATAGGGCTCAATACATTTTCCTTATTGGCTATCAGCTTATTGGTTTCACGACCCACCAAAAATCAGGTCGCGATCCACTACTGGACGACCCACAGTTTGGGAACCCACAGTTTGGGAACCCCTGATGTTGTCCACATGCTATGTAGGGAATGAGGTAAGTTTTGCTGCAGAGAAAGGGGATGGATCAGCGGCATCATGCAGCCGGAACGCTGGGCGGGAGGAACGGGTGAGCAGCAGCCTGCCTGTTGCGTACCGCTCCATTTCGCCATCTTCCCCGCCCCTGGGGGTGGGGAAGATGGCAAAACAGAGCGGTACGCAACAGGCGGGCTGCCGCTCACCCGTTCCTCCCGCCCAGCATTCCGGTTGCATGACGCCGTTGGGATGAATAGATAGGCTGCTTGTTTGAAGCTCCCACCCCCATGACTAGACTTGATGTGCATCCCAGTGCACAATAGTTGGAAGCAAAAAGTGGACTTGCTGGGAACTGAGAACAACTGTTCTCAAGTCAGAGTGTGGAAAAGACACCTGTCCATTGCGCTTTGGCAGGCACAAACCCAACTAGCATCTGAAAGGAACATTTGAAGGCATTCTTTTTCCAAGACATTAATAAGAGCAGGGCCTGTTTTAAGCCAATGTGACCAATGTCGTCACATTGGGCCCCACGCAGCGGCGTCATTCAGCCAGTATGCTGGGTGGGACTTACCTTTGAGCGGCAGTCCACCCGTTGCGTTCTGCCGTGTTCCGCCGCTTTCCCACCCGCCAGTGTACCAGCTGAATGACGCCGCTGGCCCCACACTTTGCGGGGACCCCACACCAGCCCAGTGAGCATATCGCCTGTTGCAGCAGCTCTATGGGTCGTAAGTCAGTGGGGCAAGCAGAGCAGCTCTACCTTTGGCCCTCCCACTTGGCCCTGCCTCCAAATGGCCTAAAATGGACCTCCTGTAAGCAGTTTGCAGTACCATCATCATGTCACCACCAGCTATTTCCAGGTGCACTTTGCGCATGGTGCTACAAGTGCTCTTTTTTAAAATGTTAATTATTTTAATATCATTTTTAATGATCGTTTTTAATTATCAAATTGTGATTTTATTATATTTTAATGTTGTAAGCCGCCTTGGGTGCCCATGGGGCAGAAAGGTGGGATATAAATTAAATAAATAGATAAATAAATAATAAGTGGGAGGCCCTGTGGGGAAGGTGGGAACCCTGCGAGAATGCCCTGGCCCTGAATAAGAGAGTTTTCTACATTTTGCTTGAGGCTATCAGCATTCATGACAGTTACTATTTTGAAGCTATCTCACTATCCACATGAATTCACTATTCACACAACATCATTCTTACCAGTGCTGGCATTTTATAAGCCCTACAAGACTCCTCCTCATCCCTCCCTTTCATATCTGTTCCCTTCATCCCTTTTTATACTCTCTCCTTTGCATAACTATTATACTACTGATTGGATTCTGGATTGTACAATTCCAGGAAGTGCTCCCAGCTCTAGTTATTCTTTTCCTAGTTATTAATTATTATTCAATATGTGTTCTGCTGATCTGATGCCAAACCCTGTAACTCTGGTTCAAAAAGTGATGAGTCAGTAATTTTTCATTACTAACTCGTCTGTTTGCAACTAGAGCCACTCTGATTATTAATATACGGTAATAATACACAGGGATTCAAGACTGACATCATGTGAATTTCATCCTTGCTTGCAGGACACAAGTGCAGGGCTGCAACGTTTTGAGGGATGGCTGCTGGCATCCCCGCTGGACTGAAGTCGCTGCAGTTTAATGCTGGAGGAGTCAGCCATAAAAACCATTAGCATTCAGGATTTAATCCTGGATGAAAAGGCTGATCTGGATTGCATCACAGAAACCTCGATGGACGAGGCAGGAGGGGCAGGTTTTGTTCTCCAGTTTCAGAGTGTTGAGGCAACTAAGGCTTAGAGGCAGGAAGAACCAGCTGCAGTAATATTGTGACTCTATCTATCCCCATGGCAAGGTGTTCTGCCCAACAGCTGCCAAGTTTTGAGTGTCTGTTTTTGAACCTGTGTGTAACATGCAGAGGCAGATCTAGGGGGGGGGCAAATCTGTAAGTTTTGCAAGAAGCCTTACCTTGCAGTGGAAAACACTCCTCTCCTGCACTGTTCTAGCCAATCCTCACAGGGAACAGCAACATCTTGGCGTTGCTTACTGGCTACAGCAGCAAGGGAGAGGAGGGATTTACATGACAGGGTAAGGCTTCTTGCAAAACTTACAGATTTGCCCCCCCCTTAGATCCGCCTCTGGTGACATGCGAGACAGGATTGGGCTTCTGTTGGTGTATGGTTAGCTCTGTTAGAGGCTGGTTTATCTCTCTGTTGCCCCTTCAGTGCTCTCTCTACCTGTTCGGTTGCAGCTGCAGGCAGAGGCAGGGCACAGAGACCCTGCCCCATACCAGTCAATCAATCAATCAATCAATCAATCAATCAATCACTAGTATTTATTGATTGTACCGCTTTTCAATACAAAGTTCACAAAGCGGGTTACAGGCAAATGATAACATTAAAGTTAAATGGCTCCTTGTCCCAAAAGGGCTCACAATCTAAAAGAATGGAGAACACCCCCAGCAACAGCCACGAGAAAGACACTGTGCTGGGGTGAAGAGGGACAATTGCTCTCCCCCTGCTAAATATAAGAGGACACCACTTGAAAAAGTGCCTCTTGCCCAGTTAGCAGGGGTTATCTTATCTCCCCTTCCACACTGTCTCTTTGTTTATCCTGTGCAAAAATGAACAGGTGTATACTGAGCATTTTAAAGAAGGCTCCCCTTATTATTCATTCATTCATTCATTCATTCATTCATTCATTCATTCATTCATT
>JAJKFI010000007.1:22673385-22705412 GCA_029204185.1 Lerista edwardsae
CCCCCCACTCCGTGGCATAGCGCTCCAGGGCTGCTAACTGGGCAAGAGGCACTTTTTCAAGTGGTGTTCCTCTTATATTTAGCAGGGGGAGAGTAATTGTCCCTCTTCACCCCTGCGCAGTCTTTCTAGTGGCTGTTGCTGGTGGTATGCTTTTTTTTAAAGATTGTGAGCCCTTTGGGACAGGGAGCCATTTAATTTTATTATTATTACTATTTACCTGTAAACCGCTTTGTGAACTTTGTGTTAAAAAGCGGTATATAAGTACCTGTTGATTTATTGATTGATTGGACTCTGCCCTAGCTCTGCCTCCACTACTACTCCCTGGATTCAAAAAGAGCAGAGCAGAAAAGGAAATGCTGCCAAAAAGAGAGTAGTGAGCCAGAGCATCTGTCTGGCCTGTCACTGGGCAAGAGGGAACACATTTGATTGGTAGATCTTGGGCAGGCCTTGCCCTCTGAAAAGCATAAAGCTGTACTTAATTTTAACCTGTGGAACGCTGTGAACTATAGAACATTCTACAACTCTTTTAAAGCCTGGATAGCACTGCACTACAACATTTCCCCTCTGCTTTCAATATTCCAGAAGTCAATCCCCTCAAGCTTCTCTTTGCTCCAGTAAGAAAGTTACTCCCAAGCTTATTTTACCATCTTTTTTTTTTTAACTTGGATTTATATACCACCTTTCTTAGGTCACCAGATTTCTCTAATGACTATAACTCAAGGCGGTTTACATAGGCAGACTTTATTCAGAAACCCGAAGGTTTTTACAATTTTTACAGAAACGTTCTATCTTTCAAGAACTACACACATACAGATGGATCTTTCTGGATTTAGTCCTTCTTTCTGGCCACCCGTTTGTCTTCTTGCTGGCTGATAAGCGGCTTCCCTGCTCCCACCAGAGAAGCGGCTGAACTTTGGCACAACTCCCCCTCATACAAGGCAGCCGAAGCTCAGCTGTTAATCAGTCACAATTAACTAGGTCTGCCGCTCACAGAGACTTCCGGCTGTCCCGAACTGGCGACCTTCAGATCTTCAGCTCTTATCTTCAGGCAAACGGCGGCATTAACCCTCTCGACTAAATCTTCTGCCCTCGACTAAATCTTCTGCCATCTACTAACAATATAGCATCTGGTTTGTTGGCCGAGGGTTTAGATATGAATGCAGATGTTCAACATCAAATATTACCACAAAGCAACTTAGGGTGCAGTCCTAACCAACTTCCCAGCACCCTTACTGAGAAAAGGAAACATTCCCTTATCTTGAGGAGGCCTCCATGACTGTCCCCCCAACTTCAAGTTGCAGTACGTGCCCCATCGGCACTATGTTAGTGCTGGAAAGTTGGTTAAGACTGTACCCTTAGAAAAATAAGGGAGCTATTCAGTGCCCAGAAGAGACCGGACAGTTACTAACTTCCCTGTTCTCACTACCAGGAAAAGGCAGCCTGGACATTCATATGCTGTGCGAAAAGCATCATGTTGTTACCTGGCCTCCTTGTCTTGGATGGAATAGTGAATTTATCCCTACAGTTGCTTTCCCTACTGTCTCCATTACATGCACACTAGCTGACAACTGCTGCAGCCAACACACTCAGGCTACCAGGCTGTTACCGTGTCCCAGGGACCAGGGCAGGCAAATGTTCTGATTATTCGGTGAGAAAGGTGGGATATAAGTCACTTATGATACAATCCTATTTATCTCTTTAACAGATCATGGGGACTCCCTGAAGGAAGGTAGGGTGACACTCTGCAGATAGCATCTTTCACCAAACACTTATCACCTGGCCTTGAACAGCACTTGCACTGTGAGCAGTAGGAGGGCTTCCAGCCAGGCTGTTTTCCTAGTCAGAAGGCAGCACAAAAAGTCACAAAACAGATTTTTGCTCTCCCTTTTCCCAGCTATTGTGATAAAATGGTCTACTCTGGCCTCAGGTCAATGCAGATCTACTGATCCAGCAATCATAATGCTGGAGCATCTTGTTTTAAAAAATGCTGCCGGTTATTGAAAGTCAGAATGTTAATCCACTGGAGCCCAGCCTCTCTCTGTATCTGTTTGCAGCCATTTCCGTAATCTGCCTAAACAGGATTTACCTACTTGAGTTCAGGTGAGAGATTCCACTCAACAAATATGCAGAAATTCAAGCCAATCACCTTCACATATGTAAATGAAGGTAGTTCAACTTTTAATTTGGCCAGGCCTTGCATAATTCGACATGCATCCAATGATTATTCCACTACGTCTTTTCTTTTTAAGGAAAAATAATGGATTGTATATAAAAGAAAAATAAATGTGGCCTTCAAATAAAAAAAGGTTGCCCACCCCTGTTGTAGACTAAAAATTGTGACACTTTAGTCCCATCGCCTTTCACCTTGTACAATGAACACTGCGCTTTAATTTCCTGCATCAATTCTAGTAGTACTATTCCATCCCCAAACTTACTTGCCAACCTTATCTCTTTCACTATGTGTATAGGACACACCATCTGATGCACTCTGTGGCTATTATCAGACTTGGCCACAGAACTGCCCAGTTTCAAACTAGTTTCATACTGCGGGCTGAACAGCATTCATGGCACTTGCTTTGAGCCGGAAGCCATGTCATTAAGCAGGAAGTTACATAATTAAGAAGATATTCTGGTCATCACCAGAAATAAACCAGTTTTTCCTCACTTGGAAAATCTTTAGCTGCAAATAACGGAAGAAAAAATATGCAAACCTTGATCATGTTTTTCAAGTTAGGGCTGAGCCCCAATTATCACATGGGCCGCACTTTGAGAACTTCTGCCCAGGCACCAGTTTTCAACTGGGAGCAGCTGATGGTGGTGCTGGGAGAGGCCAACTGACATGAGGGCAAGATTCCGGGGGCCATAGGTCTTATGTTTGACATTCCTGGTCTAAACAGATAAAGCATCTCTAAGTCACCACATTTCCGTCCTTCAAATCTAATCACCTCACTTCCTTCAAATCCATTGAAATTATTATTATTATTCATTTAATTTATACCCTGCCTTTCTGCCCAAAGGCACTCAAGGCGGCTTACAACAATTAAAATACAGTAAAATCATTGTATGAGAAGTTAAAAACAATATTAAAAGCCAACTCCATGGATCATAAAATATACAAAAGGAGTGTAAAAAGAGAATGCAAAACCCAGCCAGCCTGTCAACAACTAAAATACATGTTCTACCCACCTACAAGCCCCTTCACTGCTTAGTCCACAACTTACCCTTCAACTCCAATCTCTACCCTTGCTACAGTCTTCACTGCAAGACCAATTACCTTCACTTGCAGCAAGACTGAGCCTTCCACCAACTCCACCCATTATACATTACCACCTTTATACCCAAAGACTCCTTAAAACAGTGACCTTTCCATCAACTTCTATCAATACGCTGCCCTTTCTATCTAGCCTCTTCCCATTTCCCTCACACCCTCCTTTTCTTATACTCCAAATACAGAATAGCATTTCCTCATCTTCTTGATGTGCAACCACAGTCTCCCTTTGTTCGACATTGGACTGTAGGCTCCTCAGGTCAAGGATCCGTAACCCATCTCCTTTGTCAACTACAAGGTATTAGATGCTTATAACTCTCCTACATGAAGGCCTCACGGGCACAGGGAAGAAAATGGTGCTCGCAGTTTTATTCATCCTCACCTCCATCACCACTGAGGGATCACCATGGAGAAGTGTCCATTCGTAATTGACAATTCCATTGTCGTCAGAACTTTCTGAACCCCTCAACGTCACTGGAACATTAGCTTGCACTTTCATCTCCATCCAAGCACGGGCAACAGGTGGACGATCACCTAGTAGAGGGGGAAAAAAGGCAAATGATTAAGATGACAGAATCTCGCTAGGTGTAATGCTGTGCCATCGGCTGTCATGCAAGGTAGATTCAGTGGTATCCCCTCGAATGACAGACTATGCTCTTGCCCCTTGGGGGAGGTTGAGTCAATTGTGCACCTGTTATTTCATTGCCCTTTGCACTCCGTGGCTCGGAAGAAATTCTTAGGCTCAATTTTACCCACGAAGCTACAGACTTCAGAATCTGAGACGCTGAGAAATCTTGGCTCGACGACGGTGCCAACTCTAATAAGACAGATAGCCGCCTTTCTACATCTTATAGTGAAGTTTAATACGGCAAGAAGAGTCAGTGATTACAATTTTTTATCTGAATGACCTGTAAAATGCTTTTACTGTGTTTTGTTTATAAGTTTATGCCAATAAAGGTTTTTTTATTATTAATAGATGACAGAATGTTTAGTTCCAGCTCTGAAAAAAAGAGGGAACAATCTGCCAAGGTGATGGCGTGCGAGGCATATACAGCTACCTGTTTAAGGTAACAAAAGCAGGGCACAATCCAAGGATACCCTACAGTCAATGCAAGCTGCTCGGGTCAGCCCTATGATGTTGCAAACATGCCATAAAGCACACTTTATGCTTTATGCAAGGCACGCAAGGCACGCTGGGCCGATGCAGGCAGCTGCATCGCCTCAACTGAGCCAAGGAGACACCTGGGTAGGTTGGCCCTGTGCTGGCCAAGTTCGGCCAGAACAGGGGCTTTTCTGGGCAGGGAGAGAGGCAGAATGGGGTGGAGGAGAGAGGGCATTCCCATAGGTGGGGTGGCCTGGGAAGTAGGGAGGGGCTTGGATGCATCCAACCCCCTGGGCCGTGCGGCCCTGATTTGGGTCAGAGTACAGCGTTAGCTCTTGTGCCTGCTAAAGAGCAGGCACAGATCTGAGCAGCCCATATTCAAGGCTGGGGCTTAACCCAAGGGAAGGGAAACATTCCCTTTGCCCTGTGGGAAGCTCCACTGCAGTCCTTACTTGCACTGGGATTCCGTGCAGGCCGGCCAGCCTGCCAGTACAGGGTAGGATTGCACCGGCAGTGTCAGGGAAGGAAATATTTGAATATGTAAAATGCTACGTTGTATAATGTTCTCTTTGCCATTTGAAGTGATCCCAGGTGTTTTAAAGGGGGCAGATGCAGAGTAGGCATCAATGCTTAGTGACAGCAGTAGACCAGGCAGAGCAGACCCCTTCATGCAAATCGTAACACTGTACGTATTTGGTAACTGAATACCGCAGGTGAGGGGAGAGAGAATTGGAGGCAAATAATTCTGCCAGCAATATGGAGTTACTGAAAGTCACGGGCAGCTGCTCTGCCAATCTCCCAACATTTTAAATTGGTTTTTTTGCTTGTGTATGTGAGCCACTTTGAATTAAGGCATTTTAAAAATAAAGCAACTGCAGAGCTGCAATTTTTATTTCACAGAATGACCTGTATGACAAGGCCTGAGTAAAGCTATTACCAATTTTTGGCCATTATAAAGCAGCAACCTATCTTTCTGAAAATCTGTTTTGAAAATAAAGGGAACAAATGGTACATATTTACCAGCAGTTCAAATTCAGAATAATTGAAGTTCACTGGAAGTGTATCAGTCTTGCACCAGCAAGAATATCTAGCTTGCAACTGAACCCCCCCACACACACACACTAAATAATTTTAAAACTATTACATTTCTGTACTAGTTCCCACCAAGACTCTCAGAGTTGTATTTTATTTTATACAAGAACAAAACAAGCAAAAAAAGTGTATCCTAAGTTTAATCATGACTAAATCCTATGCACATTTACCTGGAAGTAAGCTTAACTGAACACAATGGGACTTGTGTCTGAGTAAACCTGCACTGTTGCATGGTTAGTCCAATTGATCAATTTCAATGAGACAGCCATGAGCAACTAAACTTAGGATTCAACTCCAAAATATTTAAACAGGACAAGGAGTGAAAAGCAAGACAGCTCCCATTAGAAAATGCATACATTTAGAATTATCTGAAAAAAGGTTTTCACTTAGTGCCTAAAAGCCAATAGGGGGCAAACAAACCTCCCTGGGCAGGAAATTTCAAAACTGAGGGAACATCACCCAAAAGTTTTGTATATATGCTGTGGTCCCCCCGCTGTACCTCAGAGAGTACATATCTTGGAAAAAAACATCTTAAGACACATGGCGCACAGACAGAGACCATATGGGAGGAGGCATTCCAATCGTAGGTGGACAGATCTAGACAGTGCTTTTTAATCCAACTGGTCAATCCTACAGGAAGTCAAGCCTGATTGTTCCCTGGAAGGACAAATACTGAAGCTGAAGCTCAAGTACTTTGGCCACCTCATGAGAAGAGAGGACTCTTTAGAAAAGAGCCTCATGCTGGGAAAGAAGGAAGGCAAAAGGAGAAGGGGGCGGCAGAGAATGAGGTGGTTAGATAGTGTCACCGAAGCGATGAACATGAAATTGGGCGAACTGCGGAAGCTAGTGGAGGACAGAGAGGCCTGGTGTGCTGCGGTCCATGGGGTCACGAAGAGTCGGACACGACTTAGCGACTGAACCACCACCACCACCACCACCCCCCACTGGTGGCACTTAGCCATGTAGATGGGTCAAGGGGAAGCACAGCCTGACCCTAACTGGAAGTAGAAACAATTGGGGCAACAGTGTGGCAAGCTGTGGCACTCTGGACCCTGCCCTTCAGAAGAGGGCAGGCTGGGTAAGGATGTCAGAGTGGAATCAAGACCAAAAGGCTAAAAAAAAATGGAGTGCTGCCCACTCCAAAACATAGCAGAACACTGACCTGGACCACAAAGATATGTCACTATTTTCAAAGTGATATTTGCAGCTGGTGCTAGAAGCAGCATCAATTACACTGTGCCAGGACACAATGATCTCAGGATGCAACTCCCCAAAGTCAACAGCGAGAGGCGAAAGTAACCATTGGGCTTAACTGTGAATCATGAAGGTGCTAATTCCTAGTTACACAGTTCTCTTATACAATCATCACTGACAGCAATGGAGATGCTTTCAGTGAATGATGTAATTGACTGGAAGGATAACAAAGGATGACCTAATTTCCACTGAAGTTAGTCACATCCAAGTCAATGCTCAAATTATGAGGAGCGTTTCTCAAACTGTGGGTTGGGACCCACTTGGTGGGTTGTAACTTCATGCCAGGTGGGTCATGGAAAGGTAAGATACTCCATCTTAGAAGCTGTAGACCTTGCTATAATTCTTTTGTGAATGTTAATAGCTTGAATTTTCAAGTGTTTTCTTTACATTTTGCATTTAATTTGTCCTAGTTTTCCTTTCTGCCAGGGATGTTTCATGGTTGTACAATTGCTGCAGTCCAAGAGTACCAGTTACATCATGATGGCACTTCCTGCTTGATGATGTCACTTCCGGCCATGACATCACTTCCAGTGGGTCCCAACATGAGTGCCATCCTAAAAAGTGGGTTGCAGTCTAAAAAGTTTGAGAACCACTGCATTAGAATTCTGTAGTGTCCCCCTCAGTCCCATTTTTAAAAGTGTAGAAGGGCCCATCATTTTGACTAAAAATTGAGAAAAGGATGTGGGGGAGCTTGTGCATTTCATTGAAGTTCACTTCACCTTATACTTCCTTCCTTCCATGCATTATCCAAGCATGAATCCAACAGAACACAATTTCAAAGTCAGGAAATTAGCTATAGTTCACATATACATAGGCTACCTGAATATATGAGTTCCCTAGCCATTCCAATGTAGCATTATTTTCACACAACGAGTTTGCTGCAACGTGTGACACCACAGCAAAGTCATATACTGTGGCTTTGTCCTTGGTGAGCCAGCATTTCTGGAATGGCTGTAGGATCCTAGTCTTTTTGTAGACATTGTCAAGTGCCAAGGTAGACACCAAACTTCCAACCATTGTCTGCTTTCCATATATCCCAATGCCTAGTCTTCAACCTTGACCACAGTTAATTACAGAAGGCAAAAATATTGGATTTCCTTATCTGCGGGGACTTTCAGTAAAAGATGAATCACTGTTTTCAGCAGTTGTGTAGGTTCAGTAGTCCAGCCAGGAATGTACCAAACAACACTTTATGAAGCAAAGATTTGAAGCATTTCCCTATTTCAACACAACTCAGTTCCCCAGGCTGATGTCGTACGTGACAGAAATTACAGGAATACCTGGCCAGTTAACACTGCACAATTTTACAATGGGAAATTCATTTAGCAAATTAAGTGTTGTACCACTTTCTCTACAGCTGAGATTTTTATGGAATAAAGTGTCATCATGCCTATATTTTCGACAGAATAACTAAAGGCCAGAGGCAACACTCATCCTGACCAGTAACACATCTAGGTACATGTGTGCGCAACATGGGTGGGGTACATTTTGAATTATTGTTGTTCAGTCACTAAGTTGTGTCTGACTCTTTGCGACCCCCTGGACCACAGCACGCCAGGCCTCCCTGTCCTCCACTAGCTTCCGCAGTTCGCCCAATTTCATGTTCATTACTTCAGTGACACTATCTAACCATCTCATCCTCTGCCACCCCCTTCTCCTTTTGCCTTCAATCTTTCCCAGCATGAGGGTCTTTTCTAGAGTCCTCTCTTCTCATGAGGTGGCCAAAGTATTGGAGCTTTAGCTTCAGGATTTGTCCTTCCAGGGAGCAATCAGGCTTGACTTCCTGGAGGATTGACCGATTGGATCTCCTTGCAGTCCAGGGGACTCTCAAGAGTCTTCTCCAACACCATAATTCAAAAGCATCTATTCTTTGGCACTTTGCCTTCCTCATGGTCCAGCTCTCAGCCATAGATGACTACTTGGAATGCCTAAAAAAACCAGCCTTCTGCAGACAGAAAAATAGCTTATCAAAATAAAGCATAGGCTGAGTCCAGGGTGGACAAGGCAGGCAAAGCTGACTTTTGGACACAGCAGCCACAAGTCAGTGCCAAATAAGCCAAGGGCAGATGAATAAAGACAAATCTCATGGCTCACAACAGCTCCAATGAGCACCACTGATTATCCCAGTACCCATCTTTCTCCCATTTGATTACCAACAGCCTACCCAGAAGCCCTGGGCCCTAAAAAGGGAAGTACTTTTTTTTTAAAAAAAAAAATTGAGGTGCACTGAAGTGTTCTTTTATCTGTAGCCAGAAGTAGCATTATCACTTGATTCTGGAACAGTTGCTGAAGAAGCTAGGATACATTTGAAAGTTCACTGTAGGCTCGTTGGTTCAGTACTTGAACTCTAAAAAGCACAAGAGTCTTTAGGTTACATGACAATGTGATAAAGCACCCTGGGGCATTTTGAACATCAGGGGTGGGTGGGGAAAATCTATCAGATTAGCTAGCAGGCAGCAACAGCAATGTTTGCTAACAATAAAGTCTATTTGAAGTGGAAAAGTACCAGGAAGTTTTTTAGTGACTTAAACCAGACTGCCTTTCTGCCAGTTGTTTCACCACGGCTTTCATTGCTCTACTAGAGCCTCAATAGAGAAGTGCTGAAATGAGCAAGGCTGATCACGACAAGCCAAGGAAAGACAACATTATACCCTATTGCTAGAAACATGCATACCTACACACACAGGGCATATGCCCCACAATTGCTTTTCATCATTTCCATTAAGATGCTTGCTTCATTGGAAATGCCAGCCCTTCTAATTAGTCACAGAAGTCACTTCCCAGCATATGACTCAACTATATGGATAAAGGAACCACATCAATGGGGCACATAGTTTGCCCTGCCCACATGGACCTTTTGTCAAAGTGTTTAATAGGACAGTGTCAGAAAAAGCCAAAGAAAACACACAAGCACCCCAATATCTGGCAGTAGTATAATTCAGGACATTTCATTAGCCTACAAGTTCAGTGGATGTGGCCTGCATTTGTCTTACACTCACAACTGTTGGGACAGGTAGGTTTGGGGCAACTGGCCTCTCCCAAGAGAGGCTTAGCTATTGTTTCCACCTCATTTTCCTCCATCAGCTCTGCCATTAAATACTGCGCATGCACGCACACACCTTTCAAAAAAAAACCTACTATAAGCATTGTCATTCTGCCTCTTTTTACATTAAAACCGAAGGATTAAGCTGCAACACCCTTTCTTTAAATTCAGTGAATAACGTCTGTGGTCTCTCACTGGACAGAACTTTAGTACATTCAAACAGCACCTGGCAGCAAGTTGGGAAAAGGGGGATTGCACTACAGGTGCAGAATACAACTTATATGAGACCAATCAAAGATGCACCACAAATGTTGTAAAATGGGCTCCGACTGTGCAATGCTCTGAGCAAACACAACTTTAGAAACAAACAGCTCCCTGGGTGCGTTTCTGCCACTTCTCCCCAAAGCTCATTAGATCAGTTTCTCCATAGCAACAGGCTGTGTTTGTGTCACAAAGTGAGAAATCTGAACACACGAAGCTGCTTTACATCAAAGGCCGAACTACGTGCCACACTGGGAGATCTGTGACCAGTCTTCCAGAATTCCTTCCCCCACAGGCATTCCTGTATTTTCTCCTGCAGGAGAGGAGTTTGTGGAAGAATTTGGATGATAATAAAAGTGGTATGTAAGGAGAGGCTTCTCCACCATCTCTCCCACTGCTGTGGCTGTTTTCTATCATTCCATATTAGGGTTACTGCCTTTTTCTGAGCCATCTAGCCCAGTTTGACCAGCAGCAAACCTTCAAAGCCTCAGAGAAAGGTCTCTTTTAGACAGGAACTGACCAAGGAACCTTCTGTTTGACAAGCATGGGCTACTGAGTGATTTTCAGTCTTATGGCTCCCTTCCCTCCGCAGCCAAACTGGGTACATAACATATGAAGATCCCCTCTGGATCAGGCCAAGGCCCATCTAGTCCAGCTTCCTATATTTCACAGTGGCCCACCAGATGCCTCAGGGAGCACACAAGACAACAGGTTGCCTGAATTCTGTGGCCACTCCCTTTTACCTAGCATTCTGAGGTAAATTCTCAAGGAAACACTGGGGGCTAGTCAAGATTCTCCACAGCATTTCTCTTTGACAGCCACCAGAACCAAATGCTCCTCTTCAGACATGTACACATAGGAACAGCCCCACTGGATCAGGCCAAGGCCCATCTAGTTCAGTGTCCCACCAGATAACTCAGGAAGCAAACAAGACAACAACATGATACCTGTATCCTGTTGCCACTCCCTTGCACATGGCATTAAGAGGTAGCCTAACTATAAAACCAGGAAGTTGCATACAGTCATCGTGAGTTATAACTAGCAATGGATTTTTCTTCCATAAATCTGTCCAATCCCCAGATTAATTATGTGCTGAGGAAAAAAATTATTTCCTTTTGTGGGTTCTCCTGCCAATCAATTTTAAAGGGTGTTTTAATGGTTTTGGTGTTTCAAGAGAGGGAAAAGAACTTCCATCTATTCAAACCATGCATAATTTTATATGACTCAGAGCGCAATCCTAAACCAGCATTGTGCTGGTGCAGCACTCTTACGCTGCACAGTGTAGCCCAGTGCAGAGGGCAAAATGTTGCCCTGGAAGTGACATCACAACCGAAAGTGATGTCACAGTTGTATTTTGGTTTTCTCAGGGTTTTTTGGCCATAACGTTTGATAAAGATATTACACTCTGGTTTGTTTCATTGCATTCTGCATTAAATTACCTTTCCAATGATATATATGATGGAATTATACATACATACCAGGCTTTTTACAATTTTGGCCACGAGTGTCCAGCTCAGCTTGTTGCCCCCCTAAAGCTTGTTGCCAGGTGCAATCGCACCCCCTGCACTGCTTTAGCTACACCCCTGGTCTGTGCAATGGATTTGGGAGCTGGGCCAGTACAGGCAACACCATGCAGCCCATCAGCTGTGCTGGCTGAGAGCATGCAGAGTCCTGCTGACGCTAGCCCACTTTGAAGGCGTGCCAGAGGTGGGCAAGAGGCGTAACAGGGAGGAGGGAGGGCAGATCCCTGGGTGGGCCAGCCAGGGGAGGCGGGAGGAGACAGGACATGACCATTAGGCCTTATCCTAACCCCTGTCCCTGGGCTGGGCAGCCCCAATCTGGTCTTCTCCTGGCAGCTTGGATTTGCGCCTGCTATTTTGCTGGCTCAGAACTGAGCAGCCCCATAGGACTGGCTGGGGCTTATCCCGGGGCAGGGGAAAATATCCCCTAGGTGAGCTCCAGCTGCCTCCCAGCCTGCATTAGGATTCAGCGCAGGCCTGCTGGCCAGCCTGCTCCAACACAGGTCACCCTTCAACCAGGTCTCCCCTCAGCCCGCTTATATTTCTAAACTGAAGAGCACCAAACATTGTCGCCTTTCCTCATAAGGGAGTTATGTCTGTGCACCAATGATCTTCTGCACCTTTCCCAGTTCCACTACATCCTTTTGGATGTGACAACCAGAACAGGACACAATGCCCCATTCATTTACACACATTACCTTAACATTCATTCGTAATAATACTTGGATTTATATACCGCCTTTCTTAGGTCACCAGATTTCTCTAAGGACTATAACTCAAGGCGGTTTGCATAGACTTTATTCAGAAACCCAAAGGTTTTTACAATTTTTACAGAAATGTTCTCTCTTTCAAGAACTACACACATACAGATGGATCTTTCTGGATTTAGTCCTTCTTTCTGGCCACCCGTTTGTCTTCTTGCTGGCTGATAAGCGGCTTCCCTGCTCCCACCAGAGAAGCAGCTGACCCGGCACACTCCCCCTCTCACAAGGCAGCAGGAGACAGCTCAGCTGTTAATCAGTCGCAATTAACGAGGTCTGCCACTCACAGAGACTTCCTGCTGTCCGGAACTGGCGACCTTCAGATCTTCAGCTCTTATCTTCAGGCAAACGGAGGCATTAACCCTCTCAACTAAATCTTCTGCCCAAAAGGCAGAAGATTGTACACAGGCATAATAATATCAGCAATTTTATTCCCAATCCCTTTTTAAATTATCCTAAGCATGGAATTGGCCTTCTTCCCAGCTGCCACACACTAGGTCAACATTGTCATCGAGCTGTCCATCACCCCCCACCCCAGGATCTCTGTCCTGATTAGTCACAGACGGCTCTAAACCCGCCAGTGTCTTCTTCCTGAACCTTGATCAGCAGTGAATGGAAAGTCCCATATCCATGACTCTGCACTGTAACCCTCAAAAAACAGCACCTACCTGTGCCTAAATGTTGGATACCATTAAAAAAATAGGAACACCTTTTTATGTGTACAGAGAAGTCTTTTAGCTGCAGACTAACCACAACAGATTGTTTCTTGCTGGGCTAATACTGTGCAGGTACTAAAAAACTGGAAAGAAAAAAGTGTACAGGCAAGGTCTTTATACAGCCTATGATAATTAGATAATCTACATATAACCCTATTATTATTACTACTATTACTACTACTTTTGGAATGTATACCTCACCTTTCTGCCCCGTATTAGGGTACCCAAGGTGACTTACAGCAGAAAGTACAATGAATAACAAGTTAAAAATTAAAACTATGACAAGCAATTAGAAACAGCAGCCCCCAAATGGATCTCAACATTCTACAGTAAATTGCAATCATTAGAGATTAAGATTACATCTAAAAATTAACCCCATAACTGTCCAATCACTACACAATGACAGCTAGAGAGGCAGAACTCCTGATACGGCAATTGAGTGGGAAGAGGAAGAATTCCTGCCTGCCCTAAATATTAAGGGTCAGATGCTGCACTATGTAAGTAGGTTGGTGACTTGTCATTTTGTGCAGGCGTGAATTGCTGACAGTCAGAGGCAATCGTCCCAGCAACAACAGTTAACTTGCACTGTGATGGCTATAGCGTCAGCACCACCCCACCACCTCCTCTGCCCAGCTAATGGTAAAGGCAGGGCTTTGTCTTACTCTTTCAAATGCCATACGCCCCCAGTTGCTTCGTCTAGCAAGCCACCTCACCTCCCATCAGAGCTTCGTTCTCCTTCGATTATGCAGGACAAATACTGTGCCCGGTGCCCACTGGTTTACCAGTCCAGTAGAATGGAGAAGAATAAGCTTACTGTCACAGCATTTTGAAACCCTGGCAAGCACCCAGAAATTGATCCATCGGAATGAAGACATCTGTGGTGAACTTCCTGCTTCTAAAATTTCCAAACCATCTGAACCCAGAATATATGAAGCACTGCCTTATGCGCCTCTGCTTCTCCCATACACATCCACAAGCCTTGTGCATTGCTCATCAGAGGACTTGTTCCACTTCCCATTGCCAGATGTCCAAGTGTTGGACTCAAGACAATTTCAGCTGCAGTGTCCCAGAGACTGTGAAACTCTCTGCCACAAGAGACCCACTTAGCGCTCTCCTTCACTAGCTTTTAGACAGCATAAAGACATATTTTCCAACCTGCCTAGAGCTGAGTGGTAGGTTTGGTTGCTGCTGCAGTTTGATTGGCCTTTTGGTTTCCTTTGCTGGTGTTCTTGTTTTGTGACTTATCTTAAGATGAATCATTGGGGCTTGGCAGCTTGGGGCTGCCCTCACTGGTGTATCTAATGGGGGTCACTGTGAGATACAGGAAGCTGGACCAGATGGGCATTTGGCCTGATCCAGTGGGGCTCTTCTTATGTTCTCAGTGGAAGTGTAGCCTGGTGCAGAGGGCAAAATGATGCCCCAGAAGTGATATCACAACAAGAAGTGACATCCCAGTTGGATTTTCATTTTCTTCTTTGGCCATAATTTTTGTTAGAGTGAAGAGATCACACTCCAATTTGATTGCATTCTGCATTAAATGGTATATAACATGGTGGTATTATTCATATATAAAGGTTTTCACCATTTTGGCCCCTAGTGTCAAGCTCAGCTTGTTGCCCCGTGCAATTATAAGAATAAGAATAAGAAGAGCCCTGCTGGATCAGGCCAAAGGCCCATCTAGTCCAGCTTCCTGCATCTCACAGCGGCCCACCAGGTGCACCAGGGAGGCATGAGACAACAAGATGCTTGCCACTCCCTTGCACCCGGTACCAGTAGCCCACCATCTTTGTAAGGAGGTTGCACAATCCATCATTGCCTATAGCCCACGATGGACCTTTCCTCCAGAAATCCGTCCAATCCCCTCTTAAAGGCATCAAGAGCAGATGCCATCACCATCTCCTGTGGCAAAGAGTTCCACAGACTAACCACCCGCTGGGTTAAAAAGTATTTCCTTTTATCTGTTTTAACTCTCCCAACCCTCAGTTTTAGCGGATGCCCCCTGGTTCTGGTGTTTTGAGAGAGGGAAAAGAACAATTGCCCCCCCCGGCACTTCTTTACCTATGCTCCTGGCTGCCCTCACACAGACAAAAGGTGGGATACAAGTGTTTTCACTGAACAGCATTTTACAAGAGATCATCAGTCTGCACAGCAGTCAGGACAAGCAGCAGCAGCAAAGGGTTGCCAGAATAGACCCCTTTTTTTGCTTGCCCTCACCACTGTACCAGGCTTGCTATGTTGTCTCTGCCTATGGCCAGGGCAATGGCTGAAACAAGAGGACCTATTTTTTCCCAACCACTCTTGCAACACACAGCTTCACGCTTCAAACTATCAAACTCTGAAAGCCCAGCTGCTCATCATATTGGTCGATGTAAGTGCAAAGGGAAGAAACAGTAATTAACAGTTTCATGAGAGCCAACTTTGATCTGAGCTTATGGTATACAAATAGTGAAGCTGAAAAGGTACCATTCACAGGAAAAGGAGACGCATCATCGCCATTTGCAAAAGGGAGAACCAGTTGTGTTGCTGAGGGAGGAGTCAAAGCAATGGCCGCCAGGGTCCTCCCTCCCCCCGTTGCTTATAACCACCCCTGTGCAGCCTCGAAATGTGACCATAGCTTTGCTCCAGTGATATCCAGAGTGAAACCCCAGAAAGCCTTAGAATACCTTTTGTTTTTGGGGGGTGAAGGGCAAAACTGGAAGTGATGTTTTAAGGCTTTTAGAAGGCCTTCTGAGCCCCAGGATGACCTCCCTGGGCCTCAGAGCACCCTCTGGATACAACCAGAGCACAGCTCTGGTCACATTCGGAGGGCTACAGGTAAGGGGGCAGGCCAGGTAAGGGGGTGCTCCTGGAAGGTGTGCCACAGGGCAGCACTCTTTCTAGCTACGCTGCCGTCCAGAACTGTATACGATGGAGGAATTTATGTAGGCTACAGTGAAGAGAAAACTATGCCCCTTGGTGAGAAAGGATTTTGTTCAGCAGTACAGGACATATCCTTCAGTCCCTGTCACATCCAGAAGAATCTCCTAGAGCAGAACTGGGAAAGTCCTTTGGCCAATATCTTCAAGGATCACTACCAGCCTGCATAGATAATACTGGAATAAAATCTGGGCTTCACAAGATTTATTCGCAAAACCACAGTTACATTGCATTTTAGACACTAGCTGTTCCCAACATTAACTATTTTATTGACTTTTGTTTTCCCCTACTGTGTAGCCACAACCAAGATTTTGAGGTATTTATAACATTCATATGCTCTTTGGTTCTTTTAATTTTTTATAACACAAATACATGCTCCCTCTGGAGTCAAGCCTTCAGGTTAGGAAACAAAAAGTTATGTCCTTTCTTCCAATAAAGATGAATGCACAAGGATAATGCACTTGCGTTTAGTGCTACCCTAACTGAATTTATTTCTGTTAGGATTGAATGTGTCCGTTTTCAAAGACTAAGGGTGACACCCTCACCAACTTTCCAGCACTGTGCCAATAAGGCATGGGCTGTATCCTGCAATTGGAAGACAGTCATGGAGGCCTCCTCAAGTTAAGGGAATGTTTTTTCCCTTACCTCAGAGCTGAACTGCCCTGACGCTGGTGCTGGAAAGTTGGTTAGGATTACACCATAAATTTAAAAGCTTGATTTGTGCTGGATTCCCCCCCCCCCACGTGTAACTTGAAACTGTCACCTGGAAGAGAGGGTGTAAATCACGTTTAGGCCAACTCCAAGAATACAAAGGACCAACGAAACAGAAAATACAAAAGGCAGAATTAGCAGCATCTAACACTGAACAGATGGCAAAACCGTCGTTAGGTATGTGCATCTGGGTTCAAGTAAAAAGAGTTACAGAGAAAGAAGCTTGTACTAGCTCCTTGCATCTTGACTGCAGGCCCATCATAATATCAAGCAATTTCCAAAGCAGTAATCCAAAACCACATTTAAGAAGTTAATAGTGCCGACGCACAAAATGAAAACTCAGGAAACAATGGGAAGAGCACCCGTTTTAAGTAGCTGTTCTCATTCTTGAAAGGAGGTTAATTCTCTGAGATTATACTAGAGATACCCACAATCCTTTGGGTATAACAGCAAAGGGGGTAGGGGGAACCAGCAGGATATTCACCTATAAATGAGCTCTCACTAACAACTGAAGGCTGCAAACTTATGCACACTTTCTAGGAAGCAAGTCCCACCGAATAAAGGATAGGGTTGCATAGGATAGGAAACGATAGGAAGAATAGGACATAGGAAGAATAGGACAGCGTTGTTAGGAAGGTGAAGAGACAAAAACGGCAATCAATTATGCAGAAGTAATTCCCATTGTAATTCCCAAATCAACAACCTCAGATATGCAGACGATACCACTCTAATGGCAGACAGTGAGGAAGACCTAAAGAACCTTCTGATGAGGGTGAAAGAGGAGAGTGCCAAAATTGGCTTGAAGCTCAACATTAAAAAAAAACTAAGATCGTGGCAACCACTCCCATCACTTCCTGACAAATAGAAGGGGAAGAAATGGAAGCAGTGACAGCCTTTATTTTCCTGGGCTCCAAGATCACCACAGATGGTGACTGTAGCCATGAAATTAGAAGACGTTTACTTCTCGGGAGGAAAGCTATGGCGAACCTAAACAACTTAATAAAAAGCCGAGACATCACCCTGCCAACAAAGGTTCGCATAGTCAAAGCTATGGTTTTCCCAGTAGCAATGTATGGCTGTGAGAGCTGGACCATAAGAAAGGCAGAGCGCCGAAGAATAGATGCTTTTGAATTATGGTGTTGAAGACTCTTGAGAGTCCCCTGGACTGCAAGGAGATCCAATCGGGCTTGATCCTACAGGAAGTCAAGCCTGATTGCTCCCTGCAAGGACAAATCCTGAAGCTGAAGGGCCAATACTTGGGCTACCTCATGAGAAGAGAGGACTCTTTAGAAAAGACCCTCATGCTGGGAAAGATGGAAGGCAAAAGGAGAAGGGGGCAGCAGAGGATGAGATGGTTAGATAGTGTCACCGAAGTGACGGACATGAAATTGGGTGAACTCCAGAAGCTAGTGGAGGACAGGGAGGCCTGGCGTGCTGTGGTCCAGGGGGTCGCAGACACAACTTAGCGACTGAACAAAATTCCCATTGATTCCAAGGGTAGGGCTCTCAGCCCAAAGCGCTCAACCATTGCTTATGGGGTAGGGCCAGGCTGGGGCATTTCTTCCCATGGCTCTGCTCCCGAGAATTTCACAATATTAAAAGGAGGTGTAGTCCTAAAAACAGACAAGAGTTCAAAGAGGCCATTATACGCCTCCCACTGAACTGGTTTGTCTAGGTCTAGAATAAACTCATGAAATCATGATTTTTAAACAGCAGCCGGTACTATTGCCATTAAAATCCTTTGGGACCTGCCCTTCAACAAAACCCTGACACAATTCCTCCATCTTGTGAAAACACAACAGCTTATTGTTTCCAATGTGCCAAAGTATCACTAAAGATTCAAGATAGCAGATTTGTCATGTACAGATTTGTCAGCAATACTCAAAAGGATGCTGCAGTTCAGGGGCTCAGTAACCATGAGAGAAAACAGAATAATCAAAATCTTTACAAACTGTTGTGAGACACCTTTCAAGTATGGTACACAGCTCTCTTGTGGTCTCATTCCTACTTAATAGTGCAGCAAAGCAATGCTTCTGCTCTGCCTTTAACACAACTTGCACCCTCATTTAATTGAAACATTGAAATATCATGAGAAAAAAAATAGCTTCCAGTTCCTAAGCAAAAGCGTTTCCTGCCTCCAGCAGTACACATGCACCCAATTTTCCCCTTCTATAGTTGTGTCTATTATAAATAAATCCTCTGTCAGTGGTCTCACCAGGTACTTTTTAGCACTGGGACCCAGTTTTTAGAATGACAATCTGTCTGGGACCCACCGGAAGTGATGTCATGGCTGGAAGTGCCGTCATTGTGACACCAGAGCCTGCTGCTTTCCAATTAGAAATAATACTGTGGCTGCATCTGCAGACACCATATCACCTATATCATCTATCTGGTGCGCTTTTAAAGCATTTAAAATTAATAAAAATGAGAACTTGGAATGAGAAAGTAGAATAAAAACACACAACACTGCAATTTGCTATTTTAATCAAGAAAGGTTGGAAAAAATATCACCAAAAACACACACCCCTAGTAATGGGGGTTCCCCCCACAAATGCAACTAATGCAAGATACACAGAGACATTCTTAGTATTCATTATTGTTGGCTTTGCATACTTTGGGCAGGAATAGCCCCACCGCATTGCACAAGACAAACACATCCTGCTATCTGCCAAGAGACATCTTAACAATATGCACAGACAGGAGGCGAATGTTTTAGCTTTGCCTCTTGCAGGCCTCACAACACAGCAGTACTGTGGGGAACCCCACCTATGAAGGTCGCAGAAAGGTTATGAAAAGAAAATGATGTAAATGTCAAACTATCTGCCTGGTAGGTGAAGTCATCGCACTGCCCCAGGGCCTTTGTTAATCAGATTTCCCTAAAAAACACACCTAAAGGAGCCTCACTCTGTTGTGCCACTCATCGGAAATGATGCACTCACCTGTCCTGTTCAAACAAGGCCTGCATTTTCCGCCAAAAAACTCCACCTCCTAAGCCAGCTTGTATGTCACAGACATGGAATTCATTCACGTATTTCCTGACTCTGATCCAACTCTAAGGCTCTTCAAAGCGCATTTAATGTATTTCAATTCTTTCCTTCCCACAATTCAGCCCCCAAGGCACCCAACATAAAAATGCAAGTCAACCTTAAAACACATTAAAAACAAGACCTAAAACCAGCAGATCAAGACAGCAGCAGGTACAAACAACTATGTTACTTATCTCCCAAAGCCAGAGGCTGCAATCCTCTACACATTCCCGGGAGTAAGCCCCACTGAACAAAGGGGGAAATACTTCTGAGTATACATGCATAAGATTGCACTGTAAGTAAATTAAATGTTTTGTTTGGTATAAAAAAAAGCTAAGTGGGCACCAACACGTTTCAGGTATAGGCGTCCCACAATCCGAAAAGTCCCATCTTCCAATTGCCAGGCAAAAGGACAATCCAGGGTATCTAAATTACTGTTTCTTAGCCCAAAAAAGGTGTTGTGTAAAGTTATTGATCCATATCAATGATGTGATATAATTTCTTTAAAGTTAGGTATTTACCATTCTCATTCCTATCTCTACCATTTCTTTAGTTTCTAATTCCAGAAAGGAGTGGGGAGCGAACCCTTCAGAGATATCAGACTTCTTAATTTAAAGAAGGTGAAAATCATACATTTTTCACTATATTAGGGCCCAATCCTATCCAATTTTTCAGGACCGGTGCAGCCACAATACAAATGTTCCCATACTTTGAGGAGGTCCCTGTGACTACTCCCCCATTGCAGGATACATCCCATTGGCAATGGCTACTGGCAGCTGCGTCATGCAGCCGGAACGCTGGGTGGGAGGAACGGGTGAGCGGCAGCCCGCCCGTTGCGTACCGCTCCATTTTGCCATCTTCCCCACCCCCATTCCTCCCGCCCAGTGTTCCGGCTGCATGACGCTGCTGGCTACTGGCATTGTAAAACTGGATACGATTGGGCCCGTGATCACATTAATGTACACAAGCACTTTTTTCTGTCTCATTAAAAGTAGCATGGGATAGTCCAGGCTTCCTCCCCGAAATTAGGTGTTAAGCTTGTTTGGTTACCACTGCGAAATTCTGCAGTAATTTTGGACATCCCACAAATAATGTGCAAGGAGGATAGGACAAATTGCTCCAACATCCTTATGAAGTCACCTCTCCTTACCTACATCTCATTTCCTGCATGAAGTGCCGGAAGGGGAAAACTGGTATTTAAAAAAAGTGGGGAAATGATGGCAGAGTATAATTATAGCAAAATTATAAAATAAAATCAAGATGCTAAAGTTGCTGCCACAAAAGTACATAAACACAATAACTGAAATAAAGGAAAGTGTGAACCCATTACTTTTGAGGGCAAAAGAGAAAGAACGCAGGGATATCTGAAAGATTCTTCATTCTTTCTCATGGCTTTAGTGGGGTTTCCAGGCTGTGATATCTTCTAGACAGGCAAGCTAATCCCTAAAGGACTTTCCACTATGTTTTCCCCTCTACCCCCACTAAAAATCTTCTTAGCTCAAGTGCAGACAGTGTATTCCAGCAGGATTCAGAAGTGACCATCCAGACATTGCTTGGCCTTTGTTTTGATTTCCTCAAATATTTTGAAATACAAGGGTTGCAGGACAAAGCACAGGGGTAAGTAGTTAGGAGCTGATGAGGGTACAGATTTAAGAATGTTTTGTAGAAGGAATATGTTGCCATGCAATGCTTGAAAAATACAATTTTAAAACTTAGAATGAAACATTCAATTTCTTTTTTCAGCGATGCACAGAGCAGAGATTTAATCTCCAGGCTCTTATAGAGAAAGATATGAAGAGATTCCTTCTCTCCCTCCATTGAAATAGTCAAATACATTTATATCCAAAAAAATTAAGAGTTTGGGCAGCAGCATTTTTAGAGGGGGGGGGGGCAAAACACCAGATTTTGCAGGAGTCTGAGCTCCTGTACAAAATAGCCCATTTGCGGCTCAGAGAGCAAACCCATGAATAACTCTGAAGGCAAAGGAGTTAGGGAGCTCAGACTCCTGCAAAACTTACTGCTTTGCCCTCTCCCATGAACACCACTGAATTTAGTGGTGTTTCAATTCCGTGGAACTGAATTGCAGGATCCCACTGATTCTTTAACATGCTAGCCTGCTGATCACATGTTTCAGGTCCAAATCAAACATTCTCAGAGCACTTCCCAGTGGTTTGGTAGCAAACCACTTTGTCTCCAGTGACATCTACAAAAAATTCCATGTCATTCGGCCAACCAACATGGCTCCTTATGATCAGAGGCACGTTGGGTGGTGAAACCTTAGGCAGTATCTTGAATGGCATTTCTAGCACATGCTGTCCTCACATTGTGGAACTCAAGGTGACGTCCCAAGTGGCTATCACAGTTTTTCATCACAATGAAGCTAGCCTCATAGCTAACCAGGGACTTGAATCAAAGTCTCTCTAGTCCAGTGTTTCTCAACCAATGGTACTCATACCACCGGTGGTTCCTTAAGTAGTGTCTGGTGGTATGCACGGGACACCCAGAGCCCCACCACCTGGCAGCAAGACCAGCCACGCAACACAACAAGCAATAGGAGGGGACTCGGCTCAGCAGGCAGAGCTCCAGCACGCTCTTTTTGCACACTCAAAAAGTCCTCTGGTCTACCTTAAGCATCTTACCAGTGTTTGTTGCATTGCATCTGGCCTCCTAGTTCATCATCATCATCATCATCACCACCACCACCACCACCACCTACTTCTGGTGGTACCTTCAATAGGTGGACTACTCAAAGTGGTGCAGTGAGGGATAAAGACTGAAAAACGCTACTCTAGTTCAACTCTTTATCTATTATATCAAGCAGTTTCTTTGGTGCCATAGTCATGTGAGAAAGGCTCCAAGTTGGACACGACTTAGTGACTAAACAACAACAACATTATATACCTATAAATCCCACCTAATGCAAGACGGACTGCAAGATTCCATTGCAGGAGATAGCCCTTGTTGGGAAAGAGGCAGCCAGGCTGCTTGCTTTTTAGACAATGGGAGGGGAGATACACATCCATCACATCGAACAAAGGCGGCTAAATTACCACAGACCAGTCGTTTCCCAGGATACCCCTATAACACACAATACATCATGAATGCAAGGGGGGAGAAGAATGCTTTCCTAAGTACAAAATACAGCATATTTACCCATCAAGTTGCCAGCGACTTACTCCTGGATAAGGACATATAGGATTGTAGTCAATGCCTGGAAGATGTCTACAGCATACAACAAATGGGGAACTAGGGCAGTAGTTCTCAAACGCTTTAGCACTGGGACCCACTTTTTAGAATGACCATCTGTCTAGGACCCACTGGAAGCAATGTCATGGCCGGAAGTGCCGTCACTCTGACGCCAGAGCCTGCTGCTTTACTGAGAATGCAGCAATAAATTGGGGTTATTCCTCAACCGTTTTCCAATAACAAAGTGAATCAGAAAGGGGAAAAGCCTATTTGCAACCTTGACCCAAGCAAAATAACTACACAGCCCTCCCCCTTTCCACCGTCCCCATCTTCCCGTATTTTCAATGATGGCTGTGCTAGCTGCTACGGGGACCCACCTGAAATTGGCTTGTGAACTACCTAGTGGGTCCTGACCCACACTTTGAGAAACACTACACTAGTACATTGGTTGTGTCAAGGACTGAGTTATGCAGAAAAACCTTTACAGTACAACCATGCACATTTTTGTTCAGCAGTCTCCCTGTATTTAAAAGGGCTTATTCCCCAGCCAGCACACACGGGATTGCTGCCTTGGTACCATTTCCCACGTGACCTTTGTCAGACAGATGTATTTGCAAATGATTTGCACATGCGCACACAAACAGAAGGCATGGGAATCTGTGGTTCACTCCAAAGCCTAAAGCACATTTTGGGTTACGCTTGTAGTATTGCTCTTTCTCAGGGAGAGTCCAGAGAACTATTTACTACTGACAAAGTCTTTCTGCCAGCCACTCCTCATCCTGGTTCAGTCAGAAGCAGTTTTGCATATTTCATTTCCACGATCTTTGCGTAGGCAGTGTGCTGGCTGTTGCTTGGCAACCAGGTCATACACACATTATTTATGAGCTGGCAAACTTAACGTCCCACACAAAGACAACCTGCAGAAGGCACCTGTTCTCAGGCTTTCATCTCAGGCTTTTAACCCCTGCTAACTGGACAAGAGGCACTTTTTCAAGTGGTGCTCCTCTTATATTTAGCAGGGGGAGAGTAACTGTCCCTCTTCACCCCTGCAGTCTTTCTAGTGGCTGTTGCTGGTGGTCTGCCTTTTTTTAGATTGTGAGCCCTTTTGGGACAGGAAGCCATTTAACTTCATTATTATTACTATTTCCCTGTAAACTGCTTTGTGAACTTCATGTTGAAAAGCGGTATATAAGTACCTGATTGATTGATTGATCCTGCCAGACAGCAGGACCCTAAGCATCTTTACTCAGAAGCAAGTCTCACTGAACCCAGTGGGATTTGCCCCCTGGTAAGCAGGCACAAGGTTTCTACCTTTATGACTGAGTTGTCTCTACTGCCACTGTAGATGCTACAAACCTTAGATTTAAATTAATGCCCGAGTCACACATATCTCTACACAGGAATAATGGCATACAAATGGCCCTGCCAGATCTGACAAGATCAAAGTCCAGCCAGTTACCATTTTGCTTCCCAAGCCAGCCAGCCAGATGCCTCCTGGCGCTTTTGAGCAAGGTACACAGGTGTGACGTGCTTTCCTTCCTGTTTGTCCCCAGGGCACCTGCTACTCAGGGGTATTCTGCTTCTGTACATGGAGGTTCTACTTAGCCATCGAAGCCAGGAGCTTTTGGACGGACCAACCCTCCACGAAGTCATCCTTTAAAAGGCTGTCACGGCTTTTGAAGCATTTGCTTTGTACCTACTGCCAGTCTGCTTCCCTGGACAAGCATAGCCAGGGACCCTAACCTTAGACCAAGACAGCCCATTGGCCCACCTAAGTCAGTATTGGCAACACTGGCGGCCGGGGTTCCCCAGCCACCTTTCCGCCCTGGCTGGTCAGGCAAAGCACGTGCTCTCCACCACGGAGGCCATTCCCTCCCCTTCCACGCCACCCATCCTTGCGCATGCGTTTGCGCCCCGCAGACGGCAGCAGCCCGCCGCCTCCTTACCCCCATTGCCGTGGTCCCGCACAGCCACGTAGGCCTCGTAGGCCTCCTTCCTGATGTAGTTGAGGAAGCCGGCCTTCTTGGCGAACTTGCAGACGAAGCTCTGGTCGTAGAGGCAGTTGAGGAGGAAGCAGCTCTGGATGCCGTCCTCGCCCGCGCCCGGGGCCTGCTCCACCAGCGCCAGGTTGCAGTCGGGCTGCTTGCAGCAGGCGCGCACGCAGTCCTTGCCCCTCTCCAGGTGCGGCGAGGCCAGGAAGGTGGCCCCGTTGGCCACCGAGGCGTCCGTGTCCAGCACGAACTCGGGCAGCCCCGTGGTGAAGTTGGCCAGGCAGCTCTCGCCGAAGTGCGCGCCCTCCTGCGGCTCCTCCTGCGCCAGGACGAGCGCGGCCATGAAGAGGTGGAGGAGCAGGGTCTGGAGGCTCCCCGGGGCCATCTTGGCTCGGGCAGGGCAGGGGCCTCGCTCGCCAAGCAGCGCCTCTTCCCAGCTGTTGCTGCTGCTCAGCTGAATACTCTGAACGCGATCAACAGGCGAGGGAAAGAGATGGGAAAAGGGCGCTGGCGAGGCGCTGGGCTGCCCAGAGCACCGTTGCCGTCGAGGATCGTCTCCAACAGCGGCCCTTTAAACCCCAGCGCTTGGCCGGCAGGCGCCTCGCGAATCAGTACGCTCTTTCCAGGCTGGATCGGGCCGCTTCTTCCCGAGAGGGCGCCGCGCCGCGCCGCTGCCTTTCCTCACGCCTCCGCGTCCCGGGGGAGAGCCAAGGGCGCCGCGATCTTCGGCTCAGAAGCCTCTCCTCACCTTGCCTTCTGCTCCGCGAGTGCCAGCTGCCTTCCCTTCCCCGGGAACGACGGACTGTTTCCCTTCTCGCGCTGCGCTCCCCTCACTACCTGGAAAGTTTCAGGTGAAACTGCCTCGCTCGGCAGCGGCGGAGGGTGTCTCCCTTCCTGGGAGCGGACCTTCCTTTAACTCCTTCCTTGCCGCCTGCGCTTCAGGTGTGCTCTTCTTCAGCCGCATTCAGGAAGCGGGAAGAGAAAAAAAAAAGGCCTCCAGGTGGCAGGAAGTGAAAGCCAACCCTAGTCCTCTGTACGTTGTCGGGCCAGAGGCTAAAACAAGTGTTCGTGTAAAGGGGCGAAGGGAGCGTCCACATCTGAACGTGCTTGAAGACCCTTTAGAAATGGGTGCTAACAGAGCCTTTTCTCCGTGACTCGTATGGAATTAAGATTTCGTGCGCTGAGCTTCTCTTATTGGTTTTTCCTACAGATATTCTGTTGAAAGCTCAGCCATAGGTGGCAAGGGAAGGGCGGGGGGGGGGCTGTATCTCCGGAATCCTAACTGAGCCAGCTGCTCAAGCAAGACAATTCCCAATCTCTCTCCCTTCTGGCCACGTCCCACCCTGCCCCAATATCTCCATGCTCCGTAGTTCCTCAGGGCCCCGCACAGAGCATGTTTAGTTCACGTCAGGGTGTTTGGGTCTGTGTGTGTGTAACTGAGACGAAAAAGCAAACGGACTGTATGTTCTTCCGCACACCTAGAGAGTTGCCCAGGTGCGGAGAAAGCGCTGGCCTTGTTCCACATGCAGGCTGGTAGGTGCTGAACTGCCTCGGTTTGTTCTTGCTCTTGGGGGCATCCACTTGATCCCAAGGCTCCTGGCCCCCACCCTGGATTGCAAAAGGAGGGGATGGAATAGAAGAGGGAGTGTGGAGGGGAGGACCGCGGTGGGCAAGCCTCCCACCCTCCTCCTTTTGCAATCCAAGGAATGAGAAGTCTAGAACGTCAGCAGGTAAGATAAGGCAGCATTTGGCACATTGCCACGGCCTTGGGAGGTGTTTGGCCAGCTCTGGATAGGTGGAACCTCTAGGGTAAGATCTAGGTTACATAAGAACATAAGAAGAGCCCTGCCGGTTACATAAGAACATAAAAAGAGCCCTGCTGGATCACGACAAAGGCCCATCTAGTCCAGCTTCCTACATCTCACAGCGGCCCACCAGGTGCCCCAGGAAGGCATGAGACAACAAGATGCTTGCATCCCGTTGCCACTCCCTTGCACATGGCACTCTGAAGTAGCCCACTACCAATGTAAGGAGGTTGCACAACCCATCATTGCCTATAGCCCACGATGGACCTTTCCTCCAGAAACCAGTCCAATCCCCTCTTAAAGGCATCCAGACCAGATGCCATCACCACCTCCTGTGGCAAAGAGTTCCACAGATTAACTACCCGCTGGGTAAAAAAGTATTTCCTTTTATCTGTTTTAACTCTCCCAACCCTCAATTTTAACAGACGCCCCCTGGTTCTGGTGTTTTGAGAGAGGGAAAAGAACATTACATCCCTTTATCAACTCTATCCCTTCCATGCATTATTTTGTATGTCTCAATCATGTCCCCCGTCAGGTGCCTTTTTTCTAGGCTGAAGAGCCCCAAACGCTGCAGTCTTTCTTCATAAGGGAGGTGCCCCAGTCCCGTAATCATTTTCGTCGCTCTCTTCTGCACCTTTTCCAGCTCCACTATGTCCTTTTTGAGGTGTGGCAACCAGAACTGTACACAATATTCCAGGTGTGGCCTTCCCATCGATTTGTACAATGGCATGATAATATTGGCTGTTTTATTCTCAACCCCTTTTCTAATTACCCCAAACATGGAATTGGCTTTCTTAATTGCTGCCGCACACTGGGTCAATACCTTCATTGAATTGTCCACCAGCACCCCAAGATCTCTCTTTTGAGCTGTCGCAGACAGCTCAGAACCCATTAGTCTATAGGTGAAGTTTTGGTTTTTTGCCCCAATGTGCATCACTTTACACTTGTCTACGTTGAAACGCATCTGCCATTTGGCTGCCCATTCCCCCAACTTGGAGAGATCCTTCTGGAGCTCTTCACAATCCCTTCTGGTCTTCACCACCCGGAAAAGTTTTGTGTCATCCGCAAACTTGGCCACCTCACTGCTTATCCCTGTCATTTATGAACAAGTTGAAAAGCCCCAAGACAGATCCCTGGGGCACTCCACTTTTCACCTCTCTCCATTGTGAAAATTTCCCATTGATCCCCACTCTCTGTTTCCTGGCCCTTAACCAATTCTGAATCCATAAGAGGACCTGCCCTCTTATTCCCTGACTGTGAAGTTTCTTCAGTAGCCTTTGGTGGGGGACTGTGTCAAACGCCTTCTGAATATCCAGCAGTGATGTCATGCACCCACTATGCACCACTACGTGAGTACCGGTTCCTAGAAGTTGAGCTGGCCCCACCCACTCGAAGCTGGCCCCGTCTGCTGGTTGGCTCAGCAGCTGCGCATGCGTACTGCACGCCCGCAGTTGTTGCCTGCAGTTTCTGTGAGGAGGCAGGCAGGCAGGCAGCGTAGTGGTGGTGGCGGCAGCGGCAGCAGCGGAGCGAGAGGACCGGAGGCATCACTTCCGGCTTATGATGTCACTTCCAGTGGGCGGACCCCAACAAGTGCCAATCAAAAGTGAGTACCTGTTCCTAAATCATTTGGATGACACCACTGAAATCCAGGTATATGATATCCACAGGTTCACCCACATCCACGTGCCTGTTGACCTTTTCAAAGAATTCCAAAAGGTTCGTGAGGCAAGACTTACCCTTACAGAAGCCATGCTGACTTTCCTTCAGCAATACTTGTTCCTCTACATGTTTTAGCAATATGGTGGAAAGTAGCAGTGGGAGTATCTTCATGTTTGGCTTGTAGGCTTCCAGGAAGCATCTGGTTGGCTGCTGGGGAAAGTTGGATGCTGGACCTTTAGGCACAATTCTAACCAACTTTCCATCATTGGAATAAGGGCAATGCAGCTTTGAGGTAAGGGAGCAAACATTCTCTCACCTTGAGAAGGCCGCCGTGACTCCCCCCCCCCAACTGCAGGATGCAGCACATGCCCCATTGGCATAGCTGTGTCAGCACTGGTACGTTCGTTAGTATTGTGCTCTTACTCTTATGTTCTTATTATATATGACTCGTGTGTGTGTGTGTGTGAAATTCTTTTATGTGTATCTTGACATGCAAAATGTTGCAAAATGCAAAATGTTTTATTTTTAGCAAGTGTTCCATTAATACTGCTTAATTAAGACCTACATTTATCAATCATCAAACTGTCCTTGATAGATTGAGGACACAATCCTAAACTGAGTTAGGCTTTCTGGTGCTGGCCTAACTATAGTTTAGGATTGCACTCTCAGACAATTCATGTTACAATATCTCTAATGTATGCTATTTATCTTCTCTCAAAAAAAAAATCTCCTGAAGAAAAGGATAAACTGGAATCTGATAACAAATATTTATGAGGCACCACATTCATTCCAGTTTTTGTAACACTAACAAAAGCTAGTGGAGCTGACAGCATTCCAGCGGAATTACTCAAAATCTTAAAAGATGATGCTGTCAAAGTGCTGCACTCCATATGCCAGCAAATTTGGAAAACCCAACAGTGGCCACAAGACTGGAAAAGATCAGTTTACATTCCAATCCCAACGAAGGGCAATGCCAAAGATTGCTCCAACTACCGCACCATTGCACTCATTTCACATGCTAGCAAGGTGATGCTCAAAATCCTACAAGCTAGGCTTCAGCAGTATGTGAATCGAGAACTACCAGATGTACAAGCTGGTTTCCGAAGAGGCAGAGGAACTAGAGATCAAATTGCCAACCTTCGCTGGATCATGGAGAAAGCAAGAGAGTTCCAGAAAAACATCTACCACTGCTTCATTGACTATTCTAAAGCCTTTGATTGTGTGGATCACAACAAACTGTGGCAAGTTCTTGAAGAGATGGGAGTACCAGACCACCTGATCTGCCTTCGAGAAACCTGTATGCGGGTCAGGAAGCAACAGTTAGAACTGGACATGGAACAACCGACTGGTTTCAAATTGGGAAAGGAGTACGACAAGGCTGTATACTGTCACCCTGCTTATTTAACTTATATGCAGAGTACATCATGAGGAAGGCAGGGCTGGATGATTCGCAAGCTGGAATCAAGATTGCTGGGAGAAATAACAACCTCAGATATGCAGACGATACCACTCTAATGGCAGAAAGTGAGGAAGACCTCAAGAACCTTCTGATGAGGGTGAAAGAGGAAAGTGCCAAAATTGGCTTGAAGCTCAACATTAAAAAAACTAAGATCATGGCAACCACTCCCATCACTTCCTGGCAAATAGAAGGGGAAGAAATGGAAGCAGTGACAGCCTTTATTTTCCTGGGCTCCAAGATCACCACAGATGGTGACTGCAGCCGTGAAATTAAAATACGTTTACTTCTTGGGAGGAAAGCTATGGCGAACCTAGACAACTTAATCAAAAGCCGAGACATCACCCTGCCAACAAAGGTTCGCATAGTCAAAGCTATGATTTTCCCAGTAGCAATGTATGGCTGTGAGAGCTGGACCATAAGAAAGGCAGAGTGCCGAAGAATAGATGTTTTTGAATTATGGTGTTGGAGAAGACTCTTGAGAGTCCCCTGGACTGCAAGGAGATCCAATCGGTCAATCCTCCAGGAAGTCCTCTGGGGCATAAGTCCTGGGTGTGTCCTTGGTGCAAGGAGCTCCAGGCACTCAGGGAACGCATCTGCTCCCTAGAGGCCTTGGTTGCGGACCTGGAGAAGCAGAGGCAGGCAGTGAGGGTCCATTGTGAGACATCCGGGGACTTGCAGGATTCGTCCCACCCTCAGAAGGGCAGCTCCTCAGCTGCTGGGGAAAGGAGTCTCAGGGCTGGAGGACGTCAGCTTGGAACAGAGGGAATCAATCCCCCAGCGGGGGCCCCTTCTTCCGGTGATGAGCCCGCATCCAGTCGCACTAAGGATGCTCCTCGGCGGGAGGGGGGTTGCGGTCTCCTTGTTGTGGGCGATTCTATAGTTAGGAATATAGAGAGGGGGGTCTGCGACGGATGTGTGGACCGCACGGTGACTTGCCTGCCTGGTGCGAAGGTTGCGGACATCACATCTCGTCTAGATAGGCTGGTTAGGAGTGCTGGGGAGGAGGTAGCGGTCGTGGTGCATGTTGGCACCAACGATGTGGGGAAATGTAGCCGGGAGGTCCTGGAAGCCAAATTTAGGTTGCTAGGCAGGACGCTGAAGGCCAGGACCCCCAAGGTAGCGTTCTCAGAAGTGCTACCCGTTCCACGTGCAGGGCCAGCTAGGCAGGCGGAGATCAGGGGTCTCAATGCGTGGATGAGACGGTGGTGTCGGGAGGAAGGGTTTAGATTTGTTAGGCACTGGGGGACATTCTGGAACAAGCCAGGCCTGTACAAGAGGGACGGGCTTCACTTGAACCAGAATGGAACCAGGCTGCTGGCGCTTAATATTAAAAAGGTGGCAGAGCAGCTTTTAAACTGATCCCTGGGGGAAAGCCGACAGGAGCCGAGCGGCGTCCGGTTCGGAACTCCTCATCCCTAAGGGAAGAGGAGGGTGGAGGAATACCAAAGAGTAATGGAGGAGTAGGAAATAGAACTTCTAAGCTGAGTGTAAGTGACAGTTTGTCCAGTAAAAAGAGAGGAGGGGAAAAAGGATCAAAAAACAGTCCCTCTTTAGAGAACCCCGTATATAGGTGTTATTATGCGAATGCTCGAAGTCTCCGAGCCAAGATGGGGGAACTGGAATGTTTGGTGGCTAGGGAAAACATTGATATAGTAGGCATAACGGAAACCTGGTGGAGTGCACAGAACTAGTGGGATACTGCCATCCCAGGCTATAAACTCTATAGGAGGGACAGGGAAGGGCGTGTTGGCGGAGGGGTGGCCATCTATATCAAAGAAGGGATTGAATCCAGCAGAGTAGAAACTGAAGGTGGGCCGGACTCCACCATGGAGTCACTGCCGGGCCGTAAGAGCAATGTAATAGTGGGGGGGTGCTATCGTCCTCCCGATCAAAAACTTGAAGGTGACCTTGAAATGAGGAAACAAATCAGAGCAGTGACCAAGAGAGGCAGGATTGTAATCATGGGGGACTTCAATTATCCTCATATTGACTGGGTCAACTGCTGCTCTGGTCAAGAAAGAGAGACCGGATTCCTTGACGAGCTGAATGACTGTGCCTTAGAGCAACTAGTCATGGAGCCGACCAGAGGACAGGCGACTCTGGATTTAATATTGTGTGGTACTCGGGACCTAGTTAGGGGTGTAAGTGTTACTGAGCCATTGGGGAACAGTGACCATGCTGCGATTGGTTTTGCCATGCATGTCCAGGATAGAGTGCAGAGCAAATCTGACACAAGAACCCTTGACTTTCGAAGGGC
>JAJKFI010000007.1:22723025-22740444 GCA_029204185.1 Lerista edwardsae
TGTAGTTAAAAAGTAGGCTTGTTTACTGATTCTTATTCCCAGAGCTTGAGATGTGAGGAGACATGATGCTGTGAAGTCTGGACGAGGTCTGGCTTGGTAACTGCCTGGAAATTCCATGTGTTTTCATATGCTTTGTGAACCTTTTTTGTTGAAAAGCATTAATATTAATATTATTAATATTAATAACAGCAATAATACTTGTAGTGACTGTGTGAAAGTACAATAATAATAATAAAGTACTTTTGCACAGTCACTACAGTGGTTATTATTATATTAAGTATTAACATATTATTGTCATCATGGTATTTTCACACAATCACTACAGGTGTTGTTGTTATTAATAATAATATTTATTAATAGCAGTTTTGGGTCCTATGATGGAAAAAATGGGATATCCCATTTTATGTAATAAATTAATGATGGGTCACCAGGGGTAGGGGTCAGGGAACAGATTAACAGCCCAATCCTACTCAGAAGTAAGTCACATTATAGTCAACAGGACTTACTCCTAGGTAAGTGTGCACAGAATTGCTGCTTAAATCCCTGCTCCAGATGTTATGTGTCCAGGAGTGCATTCTTGTAATTCCTCCCCCATGACTGAGTAGGTGCCACATGTTTGAATGGAGTATAAAATATTACACTTGGGTAAATTCTGCCCTTGGGTAAATTCTACAAATCGATGGTAAGGCCGCACCTGGAATATTGTGTCCAGTTCTGGTCTCCGCATCTCAAAAAGGACATAGTGGAGCTGGAAAAGGTGCAGAAGAGAGCAACAAAAATGATTACGGGGCTGGGGCACCTCCCTTATGAATAAAAGAAAAACTGCAGCGTTTGGGGCTCTTCAGTCTAGAAAAAAGGCGCCTGAGGGGGGACATGATTGAGACATACAAAATTATGCATGGAAGGGATAAAGTCAATAGATCAGTGGTCTGGGAACAGGGGTAAATTACCCCAAATGGGGTAAAAATGAAATTCCTGGGGGTAATGGACGGTCACGCTGCTGAGACACAGCTGGCCATGCATATGAATCTATATGCATGCCCGGCTGTGTCTTGGCAGCGCGACCGTTCATTACCCCTGTTCCGGTTCCGTGGCTGGCTGGCTCTGGTTTTGTTTGTTTTGCTCCGCCTGCTTTCGCTGGCCGGCAAAACGCACCCCAGGCTGCTCTGTGCCTGCTCTGCTTTTCACACCACAGCAGTTTAGAGCACGTGGACGCAGCGAGGAGAGCGGCAGAGCGGCGGCGCGTTGGACCTGAGCGGCAGCGGAGCAGAGCGGCAGTGAAGAGGCAAGCCAGGGACAGCCGGGCATCGGAGGTGAGGGAAGGCATGCGTCTTTCCCCCACCCCCTGCCTCCGTTGCCCTGCCGGGGCACGTGTCTTCCCCCCCTCCGTTGCCCTGCCAGGGGGAACTGCACACCCCTCGCTCAGGCTTCTTGCAGAACACGCAGCCCCATCATTTCAATCACTGCCCAAGGCCAGATGCGGCACTTCTTTAATGTCCCGAAGTGTCCGTGTGTGATGGAAGGTGTCTCCTAAGACTGGGTGCTGTTGCCTGGGGAGGGGCTGATTGGAACGGAGGTTTTTTAAAAAATTGATTGCCTAAGAGTGCAAGTCTATGAATGTCTACTCAGAAGTAAGTCCCATTATAGTAAATGGCACTTACTCCCGGGTAAGTATTATATTAATAGGATTGCACCCCATCTTAATTAAAACTGCAGTCCAATGCACACACTGCCCCAGGAGTAAAGCCCATTGAATTCAATCTGACTTCTGAGCAAACAGAAGTTGACAGACGCTGGCTTGCCACTGAACGTAAGGAGCATGCAGGCTGGGGCAAACCCGACTGGCTGCAGAGTAACAGTCTGAGCCAACACCAGACTGTCCTCCTCCCCCTCAACTTGTAGCCCGGTGCAACGATCCTCCGATCCAGACTGGGGCTCAGCGTGTCATGGGGTGTGTGGGGCACATGCGCGTGCGCAGGACACCAAAGAGAGGCGCCAGGCAAGCATACAGAGTGAGGCGAGAGGGAAAGTGAGCTGCAGGAGACAAAATGTAGCAACACTTGCTGCGTTTCTGTATTAGTACTATTTGCCTTCTCCAGAATGGAAAAGCAGATACTGTGCTGCTAAGTTGCATAGCCCCCTTTGTATTAGCACACATTAGGAACGTCCCTTGTCTTCTGCACAGCTATGTTTCTGTGAAGTGGGGAGGGGGGGTCAAACTAATCGGGCAACAGATGTATTTGTTTTGCTCCCACTCATCCTGTTAATATTTAAAGTGGAGAGGATCTAATGTTTTACATTAAGAGATGTTTGTATGAGGCAAGCTGAATCTCCTTACCTACATGCACAGTCCTTGTGATGTAAAAATGAGGTATTCCCTGTTTGACAAGTGCATGAAACAGATATCTACATAAAAAAAATGGCTACTGCTATCATTTTTTGGTTTGATCCAGAGTTGCAAACAAATCTTTTAAATTCTGAAATAAGTCTTTGGAGGCTGCCCCTTTATCTTACTTTCTGACCTTAAAAGTGTTTTTCTTTAATCCAGTACAATGGCTCTCAAACTTTTTATCACCAGGGCCCAAAAGGAATGTTCATCAAGCAAGAATATTTTAACACCCCATATGACAAAATCAAATCTAACTAAGCAGGTTAGATATTTACAATAAGAGTAAGATTAAAAAATATTTAAAGAACTTTCCTAACTCTCCCAAACCCTTTACAGTTTCATATTTACATAGCATTAATTAAGCTCATTAATTAATCAAATAAAAAGCAATGGGTTCCAATATGTAATTTTTTTTCTTTTGTTCTGGCGGCGGGGGGAGGGGGTAACGTATCTAAATATATTTTGGGGTAAAAGGTAAAAAAGTTCCCTGACCCCTGCAATAGATGGATGTTCTTTTCCCTCTCTCAAAACACAAGAACCAGGGGGCATCCGCTAAAACTGAGGGTTGGGAGAGTTAAAACAGATAAAAGGAAGTACTTTTTTACCCAGCGGGTAGTTAATCTGTGGAACTCTCTGCCACAGGAGGTGGTGATGGCATCTGGTCTTGATGCCTTTAAGAGGGGATTGGACGGATTTCTGGAGGAAAGGTCCATCGTGGGCTATAGGCAATGATGGATTGTGCAATCTCCTTACAAAGGTGGTGGGCTACTGGTACCGGGTGCAAGGGAGTGGCAACAGGATGCAAGCATCTTGTTGTCTCATGCCTCCCTGGGGCACCTGGTGGGCTGCTGTGAGATACAGGAAGCTGGACTAGATGGGCCTTTGGCCTGATCCAGCAGAGCTCTTCTTATGTTCTTATGCCCTCATCTCATGCCACCAAGACCTGCTTTGACACATAACACTATGTTATGGTTGAGTATTAGGCCTGAATTGGGTCACACTGTGGGAGGGAGATACTTGCAATTTATAAATCCTTTACATAATACTGGACCTGTGATGATGATGAAGGATATTTATATGCAGTATGGCCTTTCAACAAAATAGTTTACAAGGTGGTTTACAGGGAGAATTAAATAACTAAATGGCTTCTTGTCCCCAAAGGGCTCACAGTCTAAAAAGATGCAGAAGAAACACCAGTAAGCCACTAGAAAAGTGCTGGGGTGAAGAGGTTCCTCTCCCTTGCTAAATAAAAATGATACAGTGATAAAATTTTAATGGGCTATATTTGCCCTACTAAATATTAGAGGGGAACCACTTGGAAAAAGTACCTCTTTGCCCATTTAGCAGGGTAAGGTACACTTTGCTGGTTTATAATACTTACTCTTACAGTAATTATTTTTTATATTTCAGAAAGGAATGTGAGAGAATATTGGCAAGCTTATGGATGCAGCTTGATCAGGGGCAATTTCACCCATGTACTATGTAGAGAATCAGGGGGCAGGGGTTATAAAGCCATGGAGATTGAGGTTAGATGGGAAAACCTCAGCTTTAAATCTTTGCTCAATGTAAAGCTCTGACCTCAATCAAGTTGCTGTTTTTTAGCCTAACGTACTTCACCAGCTGGTTGTGCCAATTACAATGCCACACTGAGCTCCTCAGTAAAAAGGCAGAATGCAAATGTCATTAATTTTTTTAAAGCCAGTGCTGCCACTCTCCCCTACCCCATACCAGCCTTTGATGGCTAAACAGCAGGTAGAAGTTCTGAGTAGAAGCACATGGAGACATCCTGAGTATAAAGTGTCAGAGAGATGGAAAGCTTCACCTGTTGAATTTCTGTCTCTTGTACAGCTAGTAAAGTTGTTCATACCTTTTATTTGACCAGTATCAAGTGTGGTGAGTGACAGAGAAGCAGTCTGAGAAAGCTGTTCTTTTCATGGTTCCACATATCTCAGAGCTGAGCCCTGGCACAGAGAACACATTCCAGGGATAAGCCCTGGCTTAAATGGAATCTGATTAAATCAATATAACAGTGCACATTTCTTTTTGCATTATTTACTTTCCCCCAAAGAGTGCAGCTACATTTCAGTATGTCCTCCAGATTGCCTAGATCAGTGATTCTCAGCAAGGTTCATACGGCGCCACCATACCACACTTCTAGTGGGCCACCCAACTACCACGTGTATCATGAATGTATCACAAGGAGCGCACTGAATAAAATGCCAATTTTAATCACTGAATACGGTGGGCCCTCATATTCTGGGGGCTCCGTTCCGCAGATACAGAATTCCGCAGGTATTTCTCAGGTCTCAGAATGCCTTATAAGGGTGTAAAAACATCACTTAACAGTTTTAGCGGAAGCTGGAAGTGACTTTTTTCTGCCCTAACAACCATTCTGAGGCTTGCAGAAGCCACAGGCAAGTCACCCTCAGACTCTGTAGGTCTCAGAAAACCCTCCGGTTTTCAGCTCTGGTCAGGTCCGGAGGGTCTGGATGGCCCTGGGAACAGGGACATTCAGCATCCACAGATTTTCAAATTTATTTATTTATTTATTATTAGATTTGTACCCCGCCTTATTGTGCCCGAAGGCACCCAAGGCGGCATTACAATATAGATATAAAAACAATATAACAATTCACAATTAAAAACAATTAAAACAGAATTAAACAATACAATCAAAAATTAAGAACACATTTAAAAACAAATTTAAAAACAATATAAAAACAACAAGCCCCGTGGGTTATAATAACCAGCCAGCCTGTCAACAATTAAAAGCTTTTTGGAATAAAAAGGTCTTCAGCCCCCGCCGAAATATAAACAAAGAGGGAGCAGTTCTCAATTCTAAGGGGAGGGTGTTCCAGAGTTGGGGGGCCACCACCGAAAAGGCCCTCTTCCTGGCCGCCACCCCTCTCACTTCTCCTGGTGGCGGCACAGTCAGGAGGGCCCCCCCAGATGATCTAAGAGTACGGGTTGGATTATATGGAAGAAGGCGGTCCCTCAAATACCCCGGACCCGAGCCGTAAAGGGCTTTAAAAGTCAAAACTAGCACTTTGAATTGGGCCCGGAACAGAACCGGCAGCCAGTGTAGTCGCCGAAGCAGCGGCTCGACAGAGTCAAACCGACGTGCTCCAGCAACCACCCGAGCCGCCGCGTTCTGTACTAGTTATAATTTCCGGACCGTCTTCAAAGGCAGCCCCACGTAGAGCGCAAATCCACAGTCAAACCTGCAAATAATGCGGGGTCTTATGTTGCTACCATACTTTTTATGTCTTTAAGAATGCTCTTTGTTACTTAGAAATAAAATACTGATTATTAGGCGACGTGGTGGCGCTGTGGGGTTAAACTGCTGAGCTGTTGAGCTTGCTGACCGGAAGGTTAGCGGTTTGAGACCATGTGATGGCGTGAGCTCCCGTCACTTATCCCAGCTCCTAACAACCCAGCAGTTCGAAAGCACCTAAAAACGCGAGTAGATAAATAGGGACCACATTGGTGGGAAGGTAACGGCATTCCGTGCGCCTTGGTGTATAGACATGCTGGCCACATGACCACGGAAGCTTGTCCTCAGACAAATGCCTGCTCTTCAGCTTAGAAATGGAGATGAGCACCGCCCCCTACAGTCAGTCACGACTAGACTATTCAGTTGCGGGGAAACCTTTACCTTACTGATTATTAGAATAAATAGTGCAGATGGTAAAGTACCCTTTTCCCTACTAATGGTGGCTTTGAGGGAGACCACAGAGGTAAATGAGGCTCAGAATGGGGCCATGAGCAAAAAGGAAGTTTAGCAACTCTGATCTAGATAGGTAGGAACTGAAGCGTGAACTACAGAGGGCCAGATCCAAGGTGCCTGTTGAGCCGACGCTTGTGTGTTGCATTGGCCCTAGGCTGTGGCAAACGTGCCATTAAGGCACACGTCTGTGCCATGCAAAGAGGCACTGGGCATTCAATGCAAGCACTTGCATCAACTCAGGTGTGCCTGTGGAGGCAGCCTGTAAGCTGTTCCTTCTCTGGCTGAAGCAGGAGTACAGATCCGAGCAGGCCCATCGAGGCAGTGGGGCTTACTCCAGGGTAAGGGACGAATGTCCCCTTGCCCTGCGGTGAGCTCTGGAGGCAGCAAACCTGTGTTGGATACAGCATAGGCCAGCTGGCCTGCCTATTCCAGCGCAGGTTAGGATTGTGTGGTCAGTTCCAGAGCTGCTGGATACATCTGGTGAAGAACACAGTGTGGAAACTCTGGCACAAAATTTGGCTTTTTGACTACTGAGATTTTTTTAAAAAGCAAGTTTCTAGCCATGAAAAATGAACTAAATTTGGGGGTACTCCCCTGCCTTGTTGTCAGGAGGCAATTTGTGCTAACCATAGGAACCCGAAGAATGTCTAATAATAATTTCTAAGGATTACTAAAATTAAATGCTTTGAATGGTCTTTGCCTAAAGGACCAAGGATATCCATTATGTAATGGATATCCTTACAATATCAAGGATATCCAAGGATATCCATTATGTAATGATCATTTTGCCCACTAGATGGGGCCCAAATACCATGCATTTCTAGCCAATATGATTTAGCATGCATCTTAGAATAAGACACTGGCTTACTTGTTTCTATGCAGGAGACTTTTCAGAGTAAAGAATGGTAATATTTGTAAACTTAATTGAAGTGATTTTGTGTGAGACATCCTCCTTATGAAATTATTGGATCTATATGTGAGCTGGTAATGACTGGGGAGGAGTAACTGTCCCTCTTCACCCCAGAAAAGACCCCTAGTCTTTTCTAGGTCCTGTTTGCTAGTGTTCTGCATCTTTTTCCATTATGAGCCCCTTTGGGACGGGGAACCATTTAGTTATTTGATTTTCTCCATAAGACATATTATGAACTTCTTTGGTTGAAAAGTGGTACTATACATAAATATTCTTAAAGCCCAACCCTAACTGAATTAATGTGCTGCGCTCCCAAATGGCCTCCACTGTATCGAGCACAGAAAGAGAGGCTGCTAGAGGCCTCCGCTGGCTGTTTGGGGGTTCATGCTTTTCATGTTTACTGCGAGAAACACCAAAGTAGCACAAAGTGTCAATCACAGTGACATGCCCATTTCTGATTTGCCAAGCATGCTTTTCATTTATTTGGTTTTGTGATTTGCCAAAATCGATTTATCCAGTAACCTTTGTTTAGGTATGAAGATCTTCCATGTTAAATATTTCTGTTTCATCCTGTGTGTTGAAATCTGGTTATTTATTGAGAGATGTGTTTGTTTTGCTGCATTATGAAATTTACCATTGTAATGAAGTTGTATGTTGGAAAAAAAAAATCAACGTTTTGTTAGTGTACGGCAGTGATTTTCAACCAGTGTGTCATGGCACATAGGTGCGCCATGAGTGGTCCACAGGTGTGCTATGGGAGTTTAAGGAGGATTATAATACCTGGAGGGAGGGAGCTTGAGGAGGGTTATACCACAAATGATCTGCAGGAGCTGGATCATATATTCGTAGGGCCATTGTGGGATATGAGCCCCCTCCCTCAGCTCAATGTGCCTTGTTAATTGTCAAACTGATTGTGTGCCTTGATAACTTCAGTGCCTTGTCAGTGTGCCGTGAGATGAAAAAGGTTGAAAATCCCTGCTGTCAGATGTTGATGTACACTTGGGCTGCTATCCTATACACACTTTCCTAGGAGTAAGTCCCATTGAACATAATGCTTCTGAGTAGACATGCAGAGGATTGTGCTGTAATACTGCCCTCAATACTGCCAGCTCTTGCCAGCTAAGTGCTATCGCGCCTGAATGAACACACACACACACACACACACACACACACACACACACACACACACACGAAGCACTACTGCAGCCACTCTTACATCCATTACTTGGGGAGCCAGTGTATTAGGCAAACACCCTTTCCCTTCACTCTGTTTCCAGTCTTTACAAGCACATATTTGGTTTTAAAGCCTTTTCTATAACCTTTCAATAGGTTGACATTTTCTACAATACTTTGTCACGTCAGTCTGCCAATCACATTGGTCATTGTGCCTCTTTCTGTCTCCCACAGGTTAAGAAAGCCTACAGACAAAAGGCCCTGACTTGCCATCCAGATAAAAATCCAGACAATCCCAAAGCAGGTACAAACAGCCTTGATGAAAACTACCTTTTGTTGCTGCTGTTTCACCCTCTGTAGTCATCCGAAGTAACTAGATTGTTCCAGAATTGCGTAACTGTGCGTTATTGGTGAGTGATATGGTTTTTGGCAGCCCAGTTTTTGTAAACAAAAAACGTAGAGTTATAAAGGAAGTGTGGACGTTATGGGGAACTTTTCAAAAATGCTGGTGGCATTTAGGACTCATGTTTTGGACCTTATTGATGTGATCAGTTATCCTAAAATAATCCCTTACTTTGCTTTTATTTCCCTGGCCCTGGAGTCATTTGTATTCTAAAGAGGGCTGAATATGAGGAAAAGTCCCTTGAGAAGCCAATCTTAGGATAAGGAAATGTCATTTTCTTAAATTTGCAAATGTCAATAGAATATTCATTGCAAGCTCACAGAGATTTGCAGTAGAAGCTGAGAAGGAAACATGGCTAGCCCACCTTGGGATTCCATGGCCTGGGTCATCTGTCCATTTAGAAACAATCTATACTAGGAGCAGCAGGTTGTTTTCCTGTTTAGAATTTGTGCCACAGGTTGGCCTTTATTGAAATGGCAGAAACTTTCATTCTAAAGTACAGCCTGATGATAGGTGGTTATTTCTTTTCCTTATCCCAAGAAGATTAGCTTCCAAGTGTTGGAAAAAGTGTTGTGGTCCTTGGGGAATTTTTTTCTTGGAAGGAGCTTCCTGTTTCAGCTCCCTCGCCAGGGCTGTATGAGCTTTTTCCTACAGTGTTGTTCTTGACTTTTTGTTTTGTTCCTCAGCTGAACTCTTCCATCAGTTGTCCCAAGCACTTGCAGTCCTAACCGATGCAGCAGCAAGGGTGAGTTGCTTGAACGATTCATCACAACAGCAAACATTTTCTGGCTCTGCCATTGCACCTGTGTGCTTGGAGAAGGCTCCTTGTTTTCCGGCTACTAATCTACAGACCTGTACAGATTTGAGGGTCGCTCCTGGCTGGTCTGTGGCAAGGCTGCTACCTGCTTGTATGTAGACCTTCCTCCTTTTCCTCCATTGTGCAGCCCCATCCTAAACTGTGTAGGCGCTTAAGATGGGTCTCACTTGCACAAAGTGTAATCTCTACTGCTAACTGTGTCTCCCTCACACAACAGATTCTTGTCCTAGATCTTCTTGTATTTGTTGACAGAATGCACCTATATGTTACTGGGACTAGTTCCATTTGGGAAAAAGTCAGGCCCTTCCTGGTTTATATATCACATATATCTTCTTCTGTGTGTGCCAGTGAGCGAAACAAGCAGCGTTCTCAATGGTTTGTCTCTTCAGAAGTGGGAGTTGTGGCTGTTAAAACAGCAGTGGCACTTCTGTGCGTGGAGTGTGTCCATTTGTTGGTTCTCAGTTATAGCTTGTTTTATAAGCAGAACCAGATACCTGATGTCAATGGGTAATTTCTGTTTCATGTTCAGTGCACAAAATAGTCCTTACTCCGTTTAACATGTCCTTCCCCTTATTTTTGGATCTTACCAGCGATAGATATTGGCTAAGATTCTGGTGACCATCACCAGTAAAACACAGAGATTTTGAAAGCCCCTGACACTTAGCCAATCTTCCTTGCCTGAACTGAGGACAGGCAGGCTCCTGTATCTGTGGAGTCCATATCCGCTGTTTCAATTCTCCACAGTTGTTTTTAGGGGGGGAGGGGCTTACCTCCCTTTATTCTTACTTTGGGTTGCTAAAAAACCTTGTTAGGGGCAAAGGAGACCCCTGTGCTTAAGTGTACATATTATCCACTGTTTCAGGTATTCATGGGAGGCAGGAACCTATCTCCTGCAGATACTGAAGCATGCCTGTAGTTCTAAGCATAGGACTAACTTTGCTTCCACTTGCATTTTTTCTTGATGCATTATTTCTTCTTACCCTATTACTACAGGCAGCCTATGATAAAGTAAGAAAAGCCAAGAAGCAAGCAGCAGAAAGGACTCAGAAACTTGATGAAAGGAGGAAAAAAGTCAAGCTTGGTATGTACTGTAAATCGAGTATCTTTGCAGAGGGAATAAAGGCCAAATTGCTGGGGTCTTTTCTGTCTGTTCGTGTTGGCAAGTCACTTGGTTTCATCAGCGTTATTTAAAGATATGGTTAATTACATGGGGACAAGAGATGCTGTGGAATTAGTAGGGATGTGTGAGAAAGGATTTCAAGCAGGGGTCAGCCACCTTCTTCCGCATAGTGGGCAGGTACGCGGGGGGGGGGATGAGCACGGCAGGCCTGATGGTGCTCAACCGTTGCCCAGGCGGCATCTGGGGAGTTGCAACAGCCACCACTGTCTGAGATCCCCGTGCACTTTTTCATTGTCCTGACTACTGCCTAGCGACACAACCTCTGTTTTGCTGCCATTCCAAGCAGTGCATGCCAGCAAAGATCAGCTGGTGTCTCACCTGCTCCTATCTCAGCCTGCCCAGGTTCCTCTTCCTTCCAACAAGTTGTGAGGAGAGGGAGACAGTCGACCAAGAGAGAAAGGAGGGCCAGGGTAGCAAGCTCCCTCTTTGGCCTGCCTCCATTCCCCAACATCTAACTATAGGCCAGATGATTTCAGGTGGCAGGCCTGATCTGGCTTTCAGGCCATAGGTTTGACTACCTTGATTTAGAGTCTTGCTTACTTTGTTGACTCTTCCTATTGCAGATCTTGAAGCCCGAGAAAGAGATGCCCAGACCCAACTTAGCAAGGAGGAAGAGATCCAGATGACCAGGACATTAGAGCAAGAGGTAAGGAGAGCATTGCAAACAAAAATGTAGATGGAGGCATTTCTGTGTGCAGCCATGGTAGTGAGCAAAAAGCAAGCCACAGTGACAGACTGTTGTCCTGAGATCCTATGGGAAAAGAGTTGTGTGAAGAGATAGCCTAATGTGGTTAATAGATCGTTGAATTAGACAGGCCATCAGCCTATTCATCTGATTTGCTGCAAATATTTCTCACCTTAGAGTGTCAATAGTGGTATAAGAGAGATTTTTCTTGGCAAGACGGGTCAGCATTTTTGCCTTCTGCCGCTCTTTCCAGATCTTGCGACTCCGTGAAGAAGGATCCCGCCAGCTGGAGGAGCAGCAAAAGCTTATCCAGGAACAAATCCGGCTTGAGAAAGAACAACGGGTTCGAGGTAAGGCCAGGCAAGGTCAGAGCCTCAGATTGCCACCATTCTGTGCTTGGAGTGCATTCGCTGTGGAGTACACTCTCCCGCTGCTTAGAACCAGCTTTGTCAGTGTTAAGGAGTATACATCAGTAGAAGACTTGCCACTTCTGTTACTTCTGTGGTGAAACTTTAGTGGCAGAATAACTCTCTTATTCTACCAGTAAAGGGTTAAAAAGCAGATTGGAAAATCACCAGCCCAACCCTATGCATGTCGACATAGACGTGAGTCCCATTGTGTTCAAGGTGGCTTATTCCCAGGAAAGTGTATATAGGATTGCACCTCTGTTTCTTTTCTAGTCTGTGCCACTTATTTCCTATGTAATCTCAGGCAACTGATTTAGGGCTCAGTCCTGAGCCCTCCAGCATGGGCGGTACAAGCATACCGCCTGTGCGGATGTTGCAAATATGCCATAAAACCTTCAGTGCTCTTACCGCCTGCACTTCAGTGGCGCCGGAGCTCCCCACTCAGAGGCAGCAACGTGATGCCGGTGAATGGAAAGTTTACTCCTCGCCAGTGTTACACTGATTCTGGGCAGGCAGGAGAGCTGAACTGGGCTGGGGTGGAGCGGGGGTTGGACCGGCGGCAGTCTTTGCCACCAGATCCCAGCTTCCATGTTGGGCAGCGTGGCCTGAAACCGAGGCAAGAAGACCAATCACCTGTCCTGTGCCATTACCCAGGGGAGGAGGATGAACGTCCCCTTCCTCCGAGGAGCTTCTGGCAGCTGCCAAATGGCTACCTTTGCTCCCTCGGGAGCCAGGCAGCTCAGGATTAGGCTGCCCCTCTTCCTGAATCTGTGCATCCTGTGCAAACGAGGAGGGTGTTTTAGATGAACTCAATGAACGTTTGCTAGGAACTTGTATAGAATTACTCAAATTGTTTCATTTAGTAAATGGGAAGTGGTAGTTTATCCCCAAAAAAGATGGTCATTGTGATTTTCATTTTTTCTTTTCTTTCTGTCCTCGAGGCAAACAAGATGGGTATGGAGAGGAGGGCAAAGGAACCCCCAAGCTCAAAGTAAGACATTCCCAAAAATGTGAACTGTGAAGAGAGATGAGCAACTAACTTATCATTCCACCAGCAGAAGCCACATGGATCTCCTCCAGCCTCACAGAAAGCTGGACTGCCTCTGGCATCCTCGCTGCTTACTGGAATTGTCACTTACTTCACCTTAATGTGTTCCTTGCACTTTAATCTAGAATCTAGGCACGATAAAGGTAATTAGGAGTTAAGTCTCTGTGACTTGGCATATTGACAGGTTGCCAGCTGCTGCTTGCTGTATGTAGTAATTTCAGTTGTTCTAAATGTGAATTCTTCCCTGCGCGCAGGACTGTTTGTATCCATTTGTCTATAACTTAGACATTCCCTTTTGCATGTCTACAAATGTCGATATTTGAATCTGTTACTTTCGTACTATGTAAAATCAAAAGGCAAATTCTGCTATATATTGCTCTTGGTGAAACTAATTTGTATTTCCTCCCCCCATCAGCTACGGTGGAAATGCAAGAAAGAAGATGAGACTAAAGGAGGCTACTCAAAAGAAATTCTCCTACAAATCCTAGAAAAGGTAGATACTCCTTCATTTGATGTTCTGTAAGAATGAACACAGATGATTCATAGCTTCGGCCATTTCATATAAACTGACATAGCTGCAGTGGCATTCCTACCTTTCATGGGGCGGGTCACATACTCCCGGGTGCCACGCTTGTGGAGCCTCTGGGGGCTACATGCACTACCCAGCTGCTGCCATCGAACCACCACCACCAACCCTTTGTAGCTCTCCCAGAAGCCTGTCAAGCAGTGCGCAAAACTGGAAGTAATGTTCAAGGCTGTGGGATGCTTCAGAACATTTCAGAGCCCCGGATGCTGTTGCTTGAGGCTTTGGAGCGTCCAGGTGTGTTGGGGGTGGCAGCCGCGGTGGGGAGACGGCAATCTGTGGTCCTGGCCCCAGGGTGGCAAGTAGTGTCTAAGGGCAACCCTAGGAATTTAACATGTGACCTGTCTTGCAGTTGTAATTGTAATAAAGGTAAAGGTTTCCCCACGACCGAATGGTCTAGTCGTGACCGACTGTAGGGGGCGATGCTCATCTCCGTTTCAAAGCCTGTAGAGCCGGCGTTTTTGTCCGAGGACAAGCTCCCGTGGTCGTGTGGCCGGCATGACTCTACGCCGTAGCGCACGGAACACCGTTCTCTTCCCACCAAAGTGGTCCCTATTTATCTACTTGCATTTAGGTGCTTTCGAACTGCTAGGTTGTCAGGAGCTGGGACAAGCGACGGGAGCTCACTCTGTCATATGGTCTTGAACTGCCAACCTTGTGGTCGAAAGCCCAGCAACAGTGGATTAACTCGCTGTGCCACCACGTCCCTTGCTTGTAATTGTAATACATGTAGTGTAATTCCTAAATGGCTTTTTGTGGAGTCTCACCTTTCATACTTCTCTTCAGTAACAGCTTAGGCTGATCTGACTGGCTAGAGCCTTCTTCAGTACGGAAATAAATGTGGGGGGGGGGGCTGCTTGAAAATAAGCATAGCTTATTTTCATGAGAAATACATTTACATTCATGAGAGCATTTGAGCTTGATGTTCTAAGTTTTTGAAATGGATTTTATTCGATTCCATATTAAAAATATATTCTATGCAATTGACATATTATTGTGTTGTAAATACAATTATAAAATGTTTCCTTTTTGTTGATTTCAGAATATTGTTTTATCCATTTGACTATCTTTATAATACATTTCTTTATAATTTCGGATGAAAACATGCACTTCAATACAATAAAACTAGCATTCTAAATTGTTGTGCATAGCACATAACATGTTCCATAATGTGCATCAAATATTATCATGATGCCACTATGACACCTTTTTTTACCATTTGTGCTCCCAAAAACTTTAGGAAGACCATTTATGTTTCAGAGTTTTTAGCATATTGTTTCTTCCCTAGAGCTGTATTTGATTTTCTGTTTCTTCTTTACTTTGACAGTATGGAGAGGTTCTGAATTTGGTGATCTCTAGCAAGAAGTCTGGGAGCGCAGTTGTGGAATTTGCTACGGTGAAAGCTGCTGTAAGGTTTTTTTTGTTTTTTTTAACTGAGGAATTTTGCAGAGTGGTGGCGTTGCAGGACGTAGTGAAATTTAAAGAAGAGGATAACATTTTAGTGTTGTCACTGACACTCTGCAATACATTATTACTATTAGAATAGTAGATTCTTATGGAGAATAATTTAAACTGGGTTTTTGTTTTTTGTTTTTTTGGTGGGGGAGCATCTTTAATGCTCAATAGGACTGTCTTCCAAAGCAGATCGTGTTAGTAATCAAACTGCTTCATCTCTGATTCAGTCTGTGGCAGAGGTGAGAGACCTGATGCCTTAGCCTTTACAACGCAAACAGATGTTTTTTGCAAGATGGTTCTGTACCAAGTTGGAGCTCTTCCTTAAGGCTGACATAGAAGCTAGGGCTGAACAGAAAAATATATAGGATGTGGGTTCTGTGAGTGACTTCAGCCAAGTTATTAGTAGTGTTGACACTACCATTCATTCTCTTACTTGTGGCCAAAAACAGTGTGGGTAGCTAAGTGGAAACCAGCTCTGGCTCCTACTCACAAGAACTAGATTGATAAAGTTTGAAAGCTGGTCATTGTCCTCACAAACTTGTCAGTTACATGAAAGCGCAGGTTATGATGAATTGGATAGCTTTTTTGGGAGTGACATCCGTTGTCTAGGCCTTTAGAATCAATGAAGTGTGAGAATTGCAATTCTTTTGATTTGCTGAAGATGGTGAATTTATTTTTTAATTTGTTGTGTAAACAACTAATGCTGATAAACGAATGATATATTTATGCAATTGTTACATTTGGGAAACACAAAGTGCTGCACCTGAATTTAGTTCAGTAGCATTAGTATTTAATAATGGAAGGCTTTCCCTCAGATTATTGCGAGCTGAAGGTGTGGAGGCAAATCTTAAAGAAGTCAGGAAGGGATTTTTCTTGTTACGAGATTACAGGCAAACCCCTTTATCCTCAGATCCAGTATCCATGGTTTCAATTGGCCGTGGATAATTATCCGTGCCCCCCCCCCATTAATGTTATTTAAAGGCTTACTGTAGCTAAAATGCTCTTGCTCTACAGGGTCACACAGGCTGCCTTCTAGCAGCCGAAATACTTGAAAAGATGAGATTGAGGTCAACAGGAAGCACTTCCTGTTGACCTCAATCTAGTCTTTTCAATCATTCCGGCTGCCTGGAGGAAGCCTGCGCTTCACTATAAGCCTGTAGATTTATAGCAACACTTTAAAGGAAGAGCATTTTCACAGGGATAAACATTTAAATTACGTTAATGGGTGTGAGGGTTGCAGAAATGGAGGTCCCTGGTATCCATGCTTTCTGTGATCGTGGGGGTGGGGGATGTCTGTGGAATTGATCCCCTGCAGAAATGGGGGCATGCCTGTATATGGAGATTTTATTCTTCACCTTTCCATTTATCAAGTGGCATAGTTTAAACAATCTAGTATTGCTTTTTTACATATTTTTGTTCCTTCCTACAATGTCCCTCCCACTAACACGTGTGAAATGCACACATTAATCAGAAAAAATATGTCCTAATCTGGGAGTTTGAAAGGAAGGTCCTAAGCCAGTTTAGACTACCAAGTTTCTGGATTTTCATTTATTAGTACAGTTTGAATCTTGGGTCTATCTTTGGGTTCTGCTACGGATCAATGAAATGAAGGTGATTACAACAACAGACTGTCTTTATTGGTAGGAGATGGCAGTGAAGAATGAAGTTGGCCTGATACACAATCCTCTAAAAATCTCCTGGCTAGAAGGCCAACCACAGAGCAATCCTAGCACAGTGTTTTCTGACGGCACTAGCCAGCCACGAATATCCCAGGTAAGAGCAAGGCGAACTTTTGCTGTCCAGTGTTTGTTGCAACTCTGCATATACCCAATATGGGCACCATGTTGGTCAGGAGGGCCTTACTATATACCTCCTGGATGTGACGGGAAGAGTCTTCCAGTTGTGTCGAGAGGGAAGTATTCATATGCGGGGAAGCTGCATATAATATGACCTTCTCATGCCTCAGAAGGCCTGCCAGAGCATTTTGAAAGGCACTTCTGATCTTTCACTAAACTGGAAGTGCCTTTTAGAAGGCTTCAGCAGGTTGTGCGCGGCATCCTTGCGCATCAGAACACCTCTGGACGTGATTGAAAGGCACTTCAGGTCACATTCAGAGGTCCTCTGATGGCCACAACCTGCTGATGTGTTTATCTGTAGGTTTCGGTAACCATGGGTGGGGGGTCAGGAACGGATCCCACACAGATAACAAGGACCAGCTGCAGTTTATTAAGCGTCCCGACGGGGGAGGGGGGAAAGTACAAGAAGGCTGATAGGAAGCTCCTAAATTTTCCTTGAGGGCACACAACAGAGGCTTGTTCCAATTGATATAGTAACCAGTAATGTCCAGCAGATGGAGCTGGGATGCTACTCAAAACCACAGCCCACAAACCGCCCAGCACAACTCTACGTAAAAACCCTGTTAAGTTGGTAGGCTGAGCTTTAAGTGAAAATAGCAGACAAAGGAAGAGAAAATTAATTCCCAGATCTCTAGCTAGAAACCGTCCTAGCAACGGTAATTACCCCAAGAATCCTAGGCCCTTGCCAGAGAGCAAGTAGTCCAGCGCAGTTACGCCAAAAGAAGCCCTCAGATCAAATGAATTCAAACAAAAGCCCTCTCAACTGGATTCGACAGTACTAGGTGT
>JAJKFI010000007.1:22740454-22763899 GCA_029204185.1 Lerista edwardsae
GTACTGTCGAATCCAGTTGAGAGGGCTTTTGTTTGAATTCTTTTGATTTGATATGGTCACTGCGCTGGACTAAAGTGAGTGTTTTCTGTATCCCAGCTTTAGCATAGCAGACCAGCAGAATAATCCAGAAAAAAAAGAGCTTTCTGGTGCTTGGATCTAAGCAATTTTGTGTTTGATTATATCATCAGGTTACCTGATCGGAAGAGTGGAACCCACTTGACCATTCCATCCCACTCTTTTACCTAGATAGACAGACAGGTTTGACAGCCCAGTGGCAAGGCAGCTCTTATCGCTAGGCAGAATAGCCACTCCAGACAGCGAAGAATTTTTCTGAATCCACAAGACATGTGCTTATAAGTAATGGAGTTTCAAACAAGTGCCAAAGGCTCCTGGCTACTTCAGCTTTTTAGGCTGCTGAACCTTCACAGGAGTTGCTGGGAAATTAGAAGTGTCCACAAATAAAGGAAAAACAGGCAAAAAGATAGAGGGAGAAGCACAGCATTCATTGCAGACTTTCTGCACTAGGTTACTAATCGGGTTATTGCTAATTAAAAGGAGTGGAGAGGAGCCTCTCCAATGTCTGTCTGGTTAGAGCTGCATCACTTACAGATGAACTACCTACGCACCTGATGAAACATGAATCTTGGAAACTTTGGATCTTTGCATACAGATTGGGCAGATCATTCTTCCACAGAAGGGCATAAGAACATAAGAAGAGCCCTGCTAGATCAGGCCAAAGGCCCATCTAGTCCAGCTTCCTGTATCTCACAGCAGCCCACCAGGTGCCCCAGGGAGGCATGAGACAACAAGATGCTTGTATCCTGTTGCCACTCCCTTGCACCCGGTGCTCTGACATAGCCCACCACCAATGTAAGGAGGTTGCACTATCCATCATTGCCTATAGCCCACCTTTCCTCCAGAAATCCATCCAATCCCCTCTTAAAGGCATCCAGACCAGATGCCATCACCACCTCTTGTGGCAAAGAGTTCCACAGATTAACTACCCGCTGGGTAAAAAAAGTACTTCCTTTTATCTGTTTTAACTCTCCCAACCCTCAGTTTTAGCAGATGCTCCCTAGTTCTGGTGTTTTGAGAGGGGGAAAGAACATTAGAGTCCCTTTATCGACTCTATTCCTTCCGTGCATAATTTTGTATGTCAGAATCATTTCACTAATGAATTTATGATTATGAACTTAGGAGCATAGGTTGTGCTTTTCTTCTGCCCATTGGAAACTTCCACTATTTTAGGGGATTCACATGTTTGGTGCACTCTTTGCTGTACAAAATAAACCTCTGCTATATTCTCTGTTCCGGAAGCTAGTGGAGGACAGGGAGGCCTGGTGTGCTGTGGTCCATGGGGTCACGAAGAGTCAGACACGACTTAGCGACTCAACAACAACAACAAATATTCTCTGTTAAATGTGGGCACTTTAGAGGTTTTTTAAAGGAGGGTCTTGGCTATATCTTTCTCGTGCTCCCAAATGGGGTTCATGTTGTTTGAGGCAAATTTTGAAATTGCATTTGTAAAACAGGAGGTCCGTTTAAATGCTGTTGCAAGAGAACTATTCCTGTTCTGTTATGGCACAAAAAGGGACTTTTTGTAGAGGGGAGAATTAGAATTATGGTGGGAGGGAGTAGTGAACAGGTAAATACAACTTGACTTTATCTCTTGGAAAGTAGTTCTTATGCTTGTGTGGGAAAGGAAAGTTCCCCTCCCCGCATTTACAGTTTTGCTTGTGGCCTCTGCTTAATGCAGACATTAAAAAAATAAAAAGCAAAACCCAAACTGAACTCCAGGTCACAGACTGTCCTCCTTATTCTCGGTGAACATGATCTGGATTCTTCTTCCAACAGTGTGGAGGTGAGCAGGTAGCAGTTGTGTACTTAATGAGTAGGTGTTTGGGCAGCTTCTCAGGAGAGGTTGCGACTTGTTTGTTCTTTTGTTTTGCGAGCAGGTTTTTCCGCGCTTAATTCCAAGTGGCAGGTCCTGAGAAACTGCCTCGGTGCTCCCCTGGGGTTTGGTTTGGGCCTAGGCGGTTCCACCTGGGGTGTGCTCATAGCGCTCTCCAAAGGGTGCCTTTCCTGTCTGACTCCACGAGGCTGGGTGTTTATCGCCACAGGTGTTGACTGCCTAGAGCGCAGTAGGGAATGGAGTCCTTTTAATAAATTTCACGGAAGCAGCAGATCGTTTGAGGCAGAGGGAAGACTTTCTTTTCCCATAGCAACATAGACAAAGCTATCACAAGCCGCCCGTGTAATGGTTGGTGTCTGTCTTACAGAAAGAAAAGCAAACAGCTGACTCCAACCAGCAGCTCCTTCTTGGCAGGAGGATGTTGGCTTCGAGTGCTGTTTCTTGTGAAATCTCTGGCTTGTGACTGGGTTTGTCTTGGCTTGTTTCCCTAACACATGCTTCTTGCTGGGAGGCCGTAGTCTCTGCCTCTTGCAAAGGATTAGCGTGTCTGAGCTAGGGGCTAGGAGAAGCTGGAAGCGATGTTTGGGACCAACTCTTGCTGGAGACGAGGGAGTTGTTCCAATCAGAGTTCTTCGAGTTACTTGCTGGATTATTTTAACCATTCTTGTAGCACTGTTTAAATCTGTGGTTGCTTTTTATTTTGAATGTCTTTCAGTTATTTAATTGTATGCTGTGTTGCATATCTTTAACAGAAAAGCTGTCTACGATCCCTGCCGTAACTGGGCAAATGGCACTTTTTCAGAAGCTAGATGACCAAGTAGGGGATTGGGAAGCCCTGAAGGTTGTTTGTATTTAAAAGATTTACATCCTGCCATTCATCCTCCTTACAACAAAGCTTATAAGCGTCATAAAACAGTAACATTAATACAATTAATATGAAATTATATGTAAAGTATATAAAAACAGTCATTAACAAAAACCACGAACAGGCGACAGAAATTAGAATTGCCGTGACAATGGTAGTGTTGTCTTGACCTTCCAGAACAGCTGACCTCTTGTCAGTGCAATTCGTTAATCATCATAGCTGACCCCACACCTGCAGGCCAGTTGGAGGAGAGATGACTCATAGCAGAGCACTCACAGCACTCCGAGTGGGGCTGCCTTTGAAGATGGTCTGGAAACTGCAGCTACCATAGAACACAGCCTCCCCTGCGGTTGCTGGGGTTTGTTGGTTTGACTCAGTTGGTCCGTTGCTTGGGTGGCTACACTGGCTGCCGGTTCATTTCCCAGCACAATTCAGAGTGCTAGTTTTGACTTTTAAAGCCCTTTATGGCTCAGGACCAGGGTATTCGAGGGCCCACCTCCTCCCATATAATCCTACCCATCCTCTTAGGTCATCGGAGGGAGCCCTTCTGACTGTGCCACCTCCAGTACAGGTGAGGGGAATGACCTTCTCTGTGGTGGATCCTCATCTGTGTAATTCCCACCCCCTGGAATTAAGAACGGCTCCCTCTCTAGAGACCTTTCGGCAGGACTTCAAGATCTCTTGAATCAGGAAGGCTTTTAATTAGTACTGTGGTTTTTAATGAGATGGAATTTTAAAATGTGAGATCCTGAGATTCATTCACCTGTAGTTGTTTTCATGCTTAAAGTTTTTGGTATTGTTTTAATTTAACTAGGGTTAGTTTTATGTTGCGAGCACCTTGGGTGCCCTTCAGTGTGGGAGAAAGGCTGGGTACAAATTCTTCAGATAAATAATATATAAATAGCAGAGCCCTCAATGGGGAGATTTAGTTGAGTGAGCCCAAAAGGAAGAGAAACGATGGAATGGAATCCACTCGCCTCTGACATCTGAGATAGCGGAGTTGAGTGGACCTCAAAGACATACAAAGAAGAAAAGGGGGGAATCACATACTAAATAACTAGGTAGTAAGCAAAAATAGATGCAGGTGTTGCATTTCAGACAAGGTCATGTATTCAACTCTGGTGTTTTAGTGGTTCCTTGCTAACATAGGTGCAGTATTCAGGGTGAATGAGAACAGCGGCCAGAATTTTTTTCTTGACGGAATAATTTGCACCAGGTCACCTATTGGTAAAACTCAGCCACCTGGCACCCAGAAAGAACAAGTGCTGTCAGCATCAAACGTAGCTAAGGGTGCAGTCCTAACCTGGAGTTAGGCCGGCCCAAGTTAAGTTTGCAAAGTTTGGACAGTACAAGAGCCAGCATGAAGCACGTTTGGATCACTCTCTGAATCAGGGAGGATGGCGCATGTCTGTGTGCTGGCCTCTCTGACTCTGAGAGTGGTCCAAACATATTTCATGATGGCCCTTGTGCCGGCCAAACTTTGCTGGCTTAACTTGGGCCATCCTAACTCCAGGTTAGGATTGCGCTCTAAGTGTCTGGTTGGTATCCTAAAATTATTTTAAAGTCTGAGGCCTTTTTGAAGAAGAAAATCTATTGAATTCCTCTCTAAAATGTCATGAGCTTCTGCACTGTATCCTCAATACAATTCTGTGAAATCACAGTCCTTCCTGTATGGTCCAACTACAGGCAGATTCTCAGTCCCAAGCGTAGAACATAAATTTGATAATTGATGCCCCTTCTGGACCTTTTATTTGCCTATGAGCTGTAAGTTTCCCACAAAATTAATACTGCAAAACCGGCTTTCCCATTGTTACACCTTACCTGTGATGGTCTGTCACCATCTTTCCTATTTCTGTGGAATTACCTCTTAGATGATGTCATTAATTCCATCTAGGAGTGCGTTGTTTTCTGTGGAACATTTCCTAGCTGTTTTTGGTTGCCAGACCTCAGTTGTAACTTGATTGCCTTGTTCTTCTTTCCATCAAACTCTTGTTTTATTACCTCTTCATATTTTAGTGTCTACCTCTGATTTTTACTGTGTCACAAACTAAGAAAAGGCATTAACATTTCCTTCGGCACTTATCTTATCACTTCCTTCTGCCTTGTTTTCTGCCTTCTGGGGATCTTTTGTTTTTAATCCTTTTCATGGCAGCAAATGTGCCTATTAACCACCAATTAATATAAAGTTACCTGCCCTTCTTCTGAAATCCTGCAAAATTAAGTGTGCTGACAATCTCGCAAAACCTCCTGCTGGGAAAGATTGAAGGCAAAAGGAGAAGGGGGTGGCAGAGGATGAGATGGTTAGATAGTGGCAATGAACATGAAATTGGGTGAACTCCGGAAGCTAGTGAAGGACAGGGAGGTCTGACGTGCTGTGGTCCATGGGGTTGCGAAGAGTCGGACACGGCAACTGAACAACTACTGCTTCTAACCTCCTGGTGTGTGGTCCATATTGGTTAGTAGGTTCCAACAAAGGTGTGAGATGCTGTCTATTCAGTGGGGCGTTTGATGTCAGAGAGGAGAACCACTTTCTACAGATTTAATCCGTATTAAAGGCATCAGCCTGGCATTGAAAGTTAGGCAAAATTGCTGTCATGTGTTTGCATTAGAGTGGGGGTTGTCTAATATGCTGGCTATTAGTTGTACTGCTATATATAGCTGCAGTTTTCCATTTCTGAAAAGCAATTCACACAATCTGGGGAAATAAATCCTGAAATACTCTGGCTTGTTTACGCTTTTCAGCCAGAGCAAGCGTCCCTTGATAATTAGGCACTCTTGCCGCACTTCAGTTTTATCTTGATGGCATGGTCATTATCTCAGGTATGCAGAAATGGGTGGAGTTCCTAATTCTGTGCACATATTCATTTGGCTGAGACTCATGTGCGATTGTGAGCAAGGAAACGTGACCAGGATTCCCTATAGATGTAAATGAGACTGGTTGATTCAGAGTAGTAACTCTAAACCACCTACCCCTACTCCAGCTCTGAAGATCCCATAATAACATTTAGGGTATACCTGTGATTTTGTTTGGGGGAGGGGGTTGTGCGGCTATGATGTGGGGTCTGCTTTCAAACTAGCCAATCATAGGAAGCTGCCTTATATTGAGTCAGACCATTGGTCAATCTGGGTCAGTGTTGTTCACACAGACTAGCTGTGGCTCTCCAGGATTTCAGACTGGAATGTTTCTCTGTCCTACCTGGAAGATGCTGGGGATCAAGCATCGACTCTACCCCTGAGCCCCTGTTTGGCTTTTCTTCCAAGGTCCTCTTCCATGCACTTCCCACAGTCAAAGCAATCAGGACTTTCCTGGGTGTGCTGTTTGGCGCGTACTTGCCAATGGAGATTAAAAGAAGGATCGTGGCTTATTTTTAACGACGACTAAAATTTACATTGTCTTTGCAACTGTTTATTCATAGTAGCGCATTGTAGAAGCAATTGTAGTGAATAAAAAAAGACCAGTCGTCTTACAGTTGTGACAGTTCAGTAGCTTAAAAATGCCCATTAATTAGAATTAATGAGGAAAAATACTCCCTGGCGAAGGAAAGTGATCTTTATATTCAGTAGATGCTGTGCTTGGACTTTATGCCTAGTTCAAGGCTCTCACTTGAACTTGCCTTCCATGCCACAGCTCTGGCTTTGAGATATTAGACAATATCTAATTGGGATGGTTTAGATGTGGCCCAGATAAACCCAAGTGTCCCTTAAGGGCTTGAGCCGTCTGCCCAAACCACCCACTCTTCGGCACGTGCATATTTTGGTACGGTCCCAATGTTCCAAGTGTCTTAGCTGCCCTATCGGGACGAGGCAGACCAACATTGTGGATAAATCCTTGGATGTTATTCTCCTTTCTCCGTCATGCCCTTAACTCTACTACTCTCTCTGTCCAGTTCTCTCTCTCACCTCCCTGCCTCTTTCCACTCCACTCGACTCTCATACGCTGCCTGTCACTTCCAGATCTCTTTCCCCCTTTGCTTCACCTGCTCTCACCATTTCCCACATCCTCCTCGCTTCTTTCTTCCTGCACCCCCTTCCACTTTCCTGGCTTGTCCTTATATACCGTCTCTTTGCGTTGCTGCACCCCCTTCCCCATAGCGGCCGAGCAGGCAACTCCCAGACACGGGCGCTTGACGCGGACCCCACAGCCACGTCGCCCCAGCCTGGAGCCGAGTCCAGCCTTTCCAGCTGTGATGGGCAGTGATAGCAGGCGAAGGCGGACTCATCGTCCAGCATGACAGATCAATTCTTCTGCTTCCCCCAGGAGCAGCACCTCAGGGATGGGGATGGATTTAAAAATAAATTCTGCTTTTTGAGCGTCTGCAGAACATCCTCAAGGAGTGAGGGCCCCAAGTCCAGACTGAAGGCAAAGAAAGGGTCCGATGGGTCCAGAAGAGGCTTGCCGTACTGGCAGGTGGTTCCCAAGGAGCACCAGTCCATGCTGGGGCAAAAGAGGTCTGGGTGCGTTTGAGTGGCTTTGTTGGAGAGGCAGGCAGTGCTCGGAAAAGAGCGGCCTGCGGAAGGAGAGTCTCTGTGGTCCGTTATGTTGGGGCAGCTGGCGCTGTCCAGGTACAGCCGAGGGGGCTTGGGAGGGGGCTGCGGCTTGGTGACCAGGTTGTCCTCGCTCTGGCAGGTCAGGTGGTCCGACTTCCCCTTCCGGTCTCTGGAGAGCTCCCGCTTGTCATTCTGCCCAGGGGTGCCTATTGTGTTGCTGTTCTGGCTCAGGACGACGACTTGGTTGCCAAGCCTCTTGTGCCTCCTGAACGAGAGGCGCTTGAAGAAACCCGAGGACCTGAACGATCCTCTCCGCCAAGTATCCATCGTGAGAGAAGCCGGAAAAGGCCAGCAGCAGTTCCCAGCTGCACGATGAAGGCGGCCACAGGCTTGGTTGGAAACTATTTGGAGATCTTTAAATCAGGGGCGACTCCTTTCTTCTCCTAGAACAGAAGGGAAAAAATGCAACAAGCTGTCTTCCCCGCAGAAAGGTGCTTTTAGCATTCCCGTGTATGAAAACAGGCAACAGGAAAGGGGTGCATCAGTATGGCTTGGGAGGCCATCCTCCAAGCTCAGGAGGTTAGGCTAGGCTTGTCCCTCTGCTGCCTCCCAGGATTTCAGCGGCAGTTCTTCACAGCGGTTGCTCCCCAAGCCCAGGTGCAAGAAAGGACATACAAAAAGCACCTGGAGTCTGGTGCATTTTAAAGCCAGTTCTTTCTTTTTTTAAGCATTTGTGCCTAATGCACCTTTCAGCTAGCTGAAGTGAAGCGGAATAAGCCGCTGCTCTGCACAGAAAGGGGCCTTCCCTTTCTGTTTCCCCTGACATTTTCCCTTGGCACCCTTATTCAGCGGTCTTAGTACAAAAGGTTAAGGCTCGCCTTGCCAGTGCTTCAGCCTCCTAGCAAAGGGCTTCATGTTACTTGCTGTGACATCAGCTGTGGTACTCTTGGGGGAGAGAGTTTGCGGCTAGTCCCCCTCCTACGCCGAATCTGCAGGCCTCTTTCCCCACTGCCTCAGACCCTCTTCCTATTTGCTGGCCCCTTAAGATAGTACCCTTCATACTCTTGTAAGTCTCTGCCTCTCGAGCTCCCAGTTTCACCCCCATTGTATAAGCTCTAGCATCTCTCACACACATCATTGCCTCTTTTTCCTTCTTGTTGGTCCTTATCTCTTGTATCCAAAGAAAGTCAATCATGACTAATATAACCATTGAAATGACTGTGGCAGGTTAGCTGTGACTATGTAATGTCTCGTTAATTTCAATGAAGATTCTTAACTTCCTTAGGATACAGCCCTATATCTGGAACAGTCTTGCCCTCCATTCAATAGGCCACTTCCCACTTCTGTCAAATGTCTCCTACATACCACGTTATTTGACAAAGCCTTTTCTGTCCTAACCAGACCTTAACCAGACCCTCCCCTTTGTATCCGCTGCCTCCCAATTTTCCTTATTGGAGTCTATCCTTGACCTCTTCCCCCTAAGCATCTCAGCCACCTAATGAAGCCAAGCTTTGTCGTGTCTGCAAGTATGTAAAGATTCTACCAGTTCGCTTTGTTTGATCATATCTGCACTCTGCATGAAAGTGGGCGACTTTCATTGGCCTTCTGCTGCCTCCTAGCTGCTCATCTCTACGCAGGCCGCTTTACAGGGGCAGTCACTTCTTTAATCCAGAAAGTAAATTGCAGGGCCTGACTTCCAATATGGGCTGCCAAGTCCAGATTAGCTGAAGGCTGAGGGTTGCCATCTCATTGTGTGACTCAATTTGCCCAGCTTCCAGAGCCCAAAACAGTAATACTGTCTAGTGAAAAGAATTCAGGATGTTATGATACAATGATCATCGTCCCCCCCCCATGAGTTAACTAGCAGAAAGACACTCAAGCATGTATACATCACAGGACGAGAGTCTAGCATTGCTACTTACTGTGAATGGGAGAAGAGCAGAAGAAAGGGAACACAACCATCACAATGTGATGGACACACAGTCCTCACGGTGCCTCCACCATGTCTGGGTCGGGAGTTCCTGCCTTGGCAAACCTGCCGCGTCTCTCAGATGCTGTTGCTCTTCCTTCGGTGCTACTGTTTGCTCTTCATTCCTTTCCTCTCGCTCAACCGCCCGGTTGTTTTGCAGGCTCCGATTCCTGTGCGTGTGTGTTCGGTGCCAAGCCCTTGCTGACTCAGTCATGTCAGAAACCGGGATTTACACGATTAGTTAATTGCCAAGATTGCAGGAAGTAGGTGTGGAGTGCTGGGAAGCTCCAGCCCACATGCAGTGCTTCGGGAGACTCCGGGGCCTCAGTGGGACGTTTAAGCCACTTTCATTCATATAATTCCCCAGAGGGTGATAAGGATGTGTAATAGCAACCAGTAAGGCATAGTTCTGTTGAGCTCCAGGTTTAAGGGGCCTCATGTACCTGTAGATGGACGTACAAAGCTACTTCTTCTCCACTACACCTCCCCTAGAATTTTGAACTAAGGAATGTCGGATGAAATGTAGACCTGCAGCCCTAGTGGCTCAAGTACGAAGCACGGCAAGACTAATGGATCGGCAGGAGCCATCACTGGGTCAAGTTTGCAATATATGCTGCAGCTTCAACGTGGCCGACTTGGTCCCAGAACTCCTTGGGTACCTAAAGGCTGGAGAGATTTGGATTCCGTAACCATGATTTCAATTGCTACTTTGAAGATAGTTTCAGATCCGGGCACCTCCAAATTTTATCAGTCCGATTTCTCATCTGGAAGAGCTTACTAGATGCTTAATAGAAAGTCTCACTACGCTTTCTTACGCTTGGTGATTTGCCCTTTCTCTTATCAGACATGTCTATTCAGACAAGCCTTGCATCAGTATTATTGGCCATCAGCAGCAGGCAATTTCTGCCCGTTCTGAGACTATTCCCAAATAGACTTGTGCAAATAATAATTTTGCATTCACCTCTCTCTCTTCCTAATCTATCTCACTTGATGTATGAACTTACCTTCTGTTGCGTCAGAGATCAGTATTGACTGCACTGGTGGGTTGCAGTTCTCCATGTTTTAGTCATGGGTTTTCAGACAATAACCAGTATAATAGCCACAGGTGCCTTGGGGCATCAAAAGGCACTCCCTGGGGACTTGTAGGCTGCCAGCCAGACGAAGGCCTTTGCGAAGGCTCCAGCCAAGTTTAAATAAACTTCTGGTTTAGCACAGGTTGGTCTTGCGTGAACCCCTGTGCTTCGGGAGGCCAGCCAAAGCCTTCTCAAAGGTTGCAGGAGTGCCCCACGCCAAAGATGACTGGGAGTGTTAGAAATGTCTTTTTTTTTTTTCCCAGTGCACGTCCAGTCTAACCTAACCCCATCTTGGTTTCTGGCTTGCAATCTTGAGAGCCAAGCAGGACCTTGGCTCTGCAAGAGGTGAGGTCAGGCTAAACACTTAGGAGAGGGCGTGCTAATTAAGGGGAAGGAGGGTTGGAGCCTGTGGGATGTCTGGATGTCTCCTTTCATCAAAGGTCTTGCAAAGCTGCCTGCTCCCTTCTGACAAATGGCTGCGAGCACCATCCCCACTGCACAACAAATTAAGTTTCACACAGCCCCGTGGCCAGGACACCTGGACTCGGATTCCTGTGCCAAGAAGCCTCTCCCATCATGCACCTGAGCCTGGTTGCAGCACACACCTGCCAGGCCTTTTGTCCCTCGGGAGCCTCTCTGAGTGGGGAGCAGGCAGGCCTTTGTGTGCTCCTGGAAGGACACACATTTAACCCTATCAAGCCTGGGAAGCCTATTATATGCTGCAAACCCAAAGAGAAGCTCCAAAGAAATGCTTTTCTTTCCTTCATGTATAGTCCTGTAACTGCCTCTGCTCTGGAAACAGAACTTTGTCACTTGTCCACACTGAGCGGTTTTGTCATGCCCAAACCCCCCCAGAAGTGTTCGTGGTGCTGACTGTTTTCTTCACCTTGCCATTTGCCGCGGTGCGCATCCTGCTGTGCACTTTGAAGGGTCTCTTTCCCTCGTTTTTCTCTCCTGGAGCCTGGACTTGTGCAGCCCTGTCATTGCTGCTTAGACAGTACTCTGTAACTGATCTCCTAAGTAACTGTAAGTAATTGTGTTCCCCCCCCCTTGTTTGCCTATATTATTTAATAAACTATCTTCTTTTCCAAAAGCTCAGTCTGGTGGTTGTAGCCAGCCTAATTTTGAGGCAGGCACTTTGAGGCTGTTTGCTCCTCTCACCCATTTCAACGATCCCAAAACAGTCAGACATTGCTGAGTTTTACCTCTTCCTCTTGACCGCTCCCTCTCATTCCCCCAATTTGGTTCCATTTTGAGTTATTTTGGGTACTTCCATGACATGCGTAGGCACACACACACACGTGTGTGTGAATGAGCAGTGTTGGTAACAAATGGGGGGGAGGTTTTATTTCTGTCCCCCGCCCCTGGTGATCCAGAGTGGATGTCCCTTAGCTGCTGTTTGCATTAAGAAAACTCAATAGACATGGCCCATCGTTGCAATTGAAGCCATTTGCTTCGGCCTTTGGCAATTAATGTCATCGACTTTAGCCTATTATAAGGCTCCAGTAATGAACATTCTATTATTGTTGAACCAAGAGTGTTGGCTACCAGCATAATTGTCAGGGGGCTTGGGGTGGGGCACTGGGAACCGTGTGCTCTGCCAGGTGGAACCTGCCTGTGTATTGATCCTAACCAGTCTTTTGGGGAGCTTGCCTATGCAAGCCCACTGTGGCCCTGCCTATCTAGATTGCATCCTTGGGGCTATTCTCTGTTTCCTTCTATGGACCTCAGAGCAGAGGCCGAAGGGGTGTTACAGCACCCTACCCATCTGTCTCAGGGCTTTTACCTGAGTTCTTTCACAGGGTTCTGGAGCCTCCTTATAGGTTAGCCGCCTGGCCCTCTCTACATTTTCTGACCTTGGCTGGTCCCTCCTCCCTTCCTGGTTCCACCTGCCCAGCCTGGCTGCCTTCTGAGTCCTAAGCCTCTCTCTTGGGAGAAATCTGCAGACTCTTGCTGTGCCTTGCCACTCTGCTGTTGCTGCTGTACTTGGCGGGCCACCCCCCCCCCCGCACCACCCCTTGCTGATGCCTTTGTGGCCAATTCCAGCCTGCACCTGGCCCTGTGCCCACCTGGCACGTTGCTCCCTGGATCGGATAAGCCTGGCTTCAGACACAAATTTTATTCTTTCAGCACAGCAAGCCTAGAACTATCCAGTTCAGAAAATACCAGCTGTTCAAGCCTTTTTTTAAATCCTTTTTTTAGCGGGGCAGTGATGGCTGCCTTCTGGAGCAGTTGTTGAGCTCTGCAGTCGCATTCTTGCAGCCTTGCGCCCCCCCCCCTTTGTTTGGCCTTTGATAGGAAACGACACATTTTCCCACTTGGGAGGAAACATGCCCGTGTGGCATAGTTTCACTTTCCATAGGGCTCAATACATTCTCTTTGTCAGCCTTCCTGCAGTGGTCTTTGGGGCCTGCATTAATTGGATCTGGACCATACTGGTGACATTGGGTTTTATTGGTTACATAGGTTCAGAAATCCAATGGGACTTCGGTATCCACTGATTTGACTTGCCAATACGAAGTCCACCTTTAAACGCCTTGTAACAAGAAAGCACCGATTTCCGGCCTTACTACCTTACATTAGATTCCATTATTGACCCCACCAAATGGCAGAATGTGGAATAGCACCCATATAAATGCATTCTAGGATGACAATAGAAGAGCAAGAAACCTGGAAGTGAGTCTTCAAAGCTTCTTCCCATTGATTTCGGTATCCACTGCTGTTTTTTTTCAGAACCCCAGTGGATAATGAGGCACGACCTGTATGGGCACTGGCAGAGGCAGATCTAAGGGAGGGCGAATCTCTAAGTTTTGCAAGAAGCCTTACCTTGCAGTGGAAATCCGTCCTCTCCTGCACCGTTTTAGCCAATCCTCACAGGGAAAAGCAACATCTTGGCGTTGCTTACTGGCTACAGCAGCAAGGGAGAGGAGGGGTTTACATGACAAGGTAAGGCTTCTTGCAACACAGAGCTTTGCCCTCCCTATAGATCCGCCTTTGGGCACTGGAACTGTTACTTTTTTTGTTCCAGGCATCTTTCCCTTTTGGTAGGGGTGTTTTTTTTCGGTGACAACACGGAAAGCTAAATAATGAGAATTTCTACGTTATATAAAAAAAAAAGTTCAGAACAAAATGTGAAAATCACTTTTGCTTCCTTTTGACACAAATTTATTCACAAAAATAACGACTTTTGCTTACTTTTTTAAGGAATCCACAAATAGTTTTCAGTAAGGGATCAGAACTGGGAGGGCAGAAACAGGAGAAAATTTGCTTAAACTGGGCGTGTTCATAGTTCAGCGTCATCGTTCACAGTGCATGCTGGGGCAACTTTAATGGAATGTGAAAGTAGTAAGCAACAGTTTCTCGACGCTCCGAGCAACAACCAGAGTGCAGCACAGAAACATTTGAGCAGGTCATTTTGGGCCAGAGTGTGTGTGCCAGTGGTTGCTTGCCTTTGTAGGGCCATTCACCCTTACTTCTTGCTTGCCGGCCGGGTTTATACCTCCACACCCATGAGAGTTCATTTGACACCTTCCCCATTTCTCTGCAAGGAGAGTGTTAAGGGGGGCATCACATGCATTCTTTTTACTAGTGCAGTGGCAGTTCCCCCTGGGCCGTGTATCTCCCAGGCACTAGCATTTTCCTTGGATCTAGGAACTGGAATGCTCCAATCTGCTTGCACCTGTTGGGCCATGTCCTTTTGCAGTGTGCACCTCTCCAGGCAGCAATTGCACTGCAGGGACAAAAACCATCCAGGGACATGCAGGATACTTCCTTAGAAGTAAGCTCCATTGACATTCAAGAATGTTCCAAATGCAACTGGCAATGAGATGCTTTGCAAGTTGTACTGTATACTAAGACATTTTTACCTGATTTTAGGACTGGACAGTGAGTGTGAATGGCAGTTTACTGTTAATTCACTGTGAGGTAAATGTAATCCAATTCTTGATCCACAATACTTAAAACATAGCAAAGAGCTATTCATTCATTCTCTCTCTCTCTCTCTCTCTCACACACACACACACCCCGTATTGTGCTGTTTGTACAATTAGCAATAAAAATTTGGATAAAAACAAAACAGTGCAATTTGCTATTTTAATCAATAACTTTGAGGGGGGGGATAAAAAAACATACCCCTACCTATTGGTTATCAATAGGCCCAGTCCCCAGCTGGATCTGTGCACCCTCTTTTTTGTTTCTCCCACACCTGTTTCAGAAATCTCAAAAGATTCGTCAAGCTTAAAAGCACACACAGCAAAGTCACCAACAGAAGCTGTTAAAGGTCACACTATTTTTTTGCATTACGTTCTCAGGACAGTTGTGCTTCTAGCTGTTCTCCAGAATCTTTAGAAAATCTTTACACTGGACTTCAAAATTATTTGCCTGAATCTGAGGCTTCCCTGTATTTTAACACATTGGGAAATATTTATGGCTATTCCAGGTCAATGCAATTTAATGTGTTTTGTTTATAATGAACTGTTCAGGTTGCTAGCATTGTACATTGTAATTAGGAGCAGAGAACAAAATGCATAGCAGAGATAGCATCTGTGTTTTAGGAACACTGGTTACACAACGTGCAATTTTTAGTTCTGTTTGCTTGTGTGTTGAGGAAATATTAAGACCTGTTAAGGCTTTGAAGATATTGAAAAGTACTCGCACAAAGCAGCTTGCTGTGCCTACAGCTACTACTTTATTGCCAGGAGATGCTGGTTAGTAATACATGCCTCAGCTATCTTCACTGATTCTGCATTTCTGTAGACTTGTATACAGCTGTGGGATACTTGTGGCAAGTATTATCTTTTTAATTTCAGTGGGGCCAAAAGAGCTAGCAAGGATTGTGTCTAATGCTGATTGCTGTTGCCTTGTCCGCAGGGTTCCGTCGTCTCCGAGCGAGATTACGAAAGTCTGGTGATGATGCGGATGCGGCAAGCAGCTGAGCGGCAGAAGCTGATCGAACAGATGCAACGGGAGGACGAGGAAGAATCTTGAACACAGAATGAGGACAAACAGCATTCTCTGGGGCTTTCAATTATACTTCTTAAATTAAGTCAATAAATATTTTTTAAAACAGCTGCAGTTTTCTTGGAAAATAAATAAAAATGGGCGATCTTGGATAAAAAGGAACACCTAGTAGGAGTTTGTTTTGGCACAAGCCAGTTTGCCTACAGCACACCATGTGGGAACTACGGGAAGATGCTCAACAGTGGTGTTGGCTCCACCCAGGAGCATAACTTACATGTGCTATGCTCTTGTGCATGCACACCAGCACAGGGTAAAGCTTTAATAGCTTCAATCCCTGTGGTGTTGGGGATTTCAAGAAGCATTGAAAAGGATGACTTGATTACTGAAGGTAAGGAGAGGTGGGAGAAAATGGTGATAATGAAATAAAAATATCACTATTGTCTGTACTTCTCATTTTTGTAAAAAACAAATATTCTACAGGGGGGAGTAATTAACCTCTTTACAGAAGGCGTTTTCCTGTGCCTTTTTATCATTTTTAGTTTGTCATGCACTAAGTCAATACTACAGCAACCTGCTCTGACTGGCGGATAGGAGGGCGGGGAAGAGTGTGCATTAGATGTGCCTTGGAGCAATGTGCCAGCCTGGTCTGCTTTTCAACACGGTAGCGACTGCCCTAAATCAAAGGACACAAAAATACTGTAAGACTTCCACTCTACAGGTGCCCTCACCCATTCCTCCCCTGATTTTGGTCAGCGTTATACATTGTTGTTCAGTGGGACTTCCAAAAAACGAAGCGATAGCCATACTTTATTTTCTGAAGTTTTTATTTTGCTGACTAGTTTAGAAATGGTTCGGTACACAGTGTCCCAGATAATCCCAGCAACAAAAAGGGCAACTGGCACAATTACAAAGCTGATGATGAAATAGGTACAGGACCTTTCCCCTCTGCCTTGCTGTACACTTATGAATGGATCATTGACAAGCTGCCTGCCGCAGCCTTATAATTCCATTCTCCTCACTTGAACAAGAACAGTTCGGCCTATTTTCAGCTTGAAGGCAGGTTGCACGTACGAGTCACTCTGCTCTTCTGCAGCAGCCTGTATTGCTATCCAGAAAGGTTACCAGAAAAGTAACAGGCATTTTATGCTTGACCTTTCCCCCTGCCCCAAGCAAGACTGGAAGGGTTTCTAACATGCTGGACTTCATGGCAAATTCATTTCAACAGTAGTGCCAGGAGAACAGTCACAGCTACAAAACTAGCATTTGCCGATCGGACATTCAAATTAACGCTCCAGAAGAATCTGCCTCTAGTACAAGCATATCCTGAAGCTAGCTGGACCACCCTTCCCTCCTATAATGATTGTATAATATTGGCCATTCTTCATAATGTAGAACTTTGACAAAGACTTGCATCATAATGTCTGAAAAGAAAACTACACACAATCGCTCGTTGGGGAAATAACACGAGTCCTATGCTGGAAGGTTGATAGAAACCTCAGAACGGCAGAATACAGGGCGGCTCTAGACTTTCTTTGTGAAGACACCACACCAGCGTCTGCCCCACTCCCGTCATGCTGATCACGCGATAGCCAACCTTCTCCAGCTTGTTCAAAACAATCCGGGGGGCATCCTGCACATAGTACTCCCAGCTGTTGTAAACAAGAAGTAGGATGGGTGAGAACAGGTGCAACTGCCCCAGACCAGAGTCAGAAGACTACACAGATAAGGAGCCCAAACAACATAACAGTACATGATGAAGTCTGTGTCTAACAATAAAAGCCATATAACGGAAAGAGACATCGTTAGCAAACTGGGCCAAATCCTACCCAATTGGGCCAAATCCTACACAATTTTCCAGCCCTGATGAAGCCATAAGAACATAAGAGCCCCGCTGGATCAGGCCAAAGGCCCATCTAGTCCAGTTTCCTGTATCTCACAGCGGCCCACCAGGTGCCCCAGGGAGGCATGAGACAACAAGATGCTTGCATCCTGTTGCCACTCCCTTGCACCCGGTACTCTGAAGTAGCCTACTACTGATGTAAGGAGATTGCTCAATCCATCATGGCCTATAGCCCACGATGGACTTTTCTTCCAGAAATCTGTCCAATCCCCTCTTAAAGGCATCTAGACTAGATCCCATCACCACCTCCTGTGGCAAAGAGTTCCACAGATTAACTACCTGCTGGGTAAAAAAAAGTACTTCCTTTTATCTGTTTAACTCTTCCAACCCTCAGTTTTAGCGGATGCCCCCTGGTTCTGGTGTTTTGAGAGAGGGAAAAGAACATCTATCGACTCTATCCCTTCCATGCATAATTTTGTATGTCTCAATCATGTCCCCCCTCAGGCGCCTTTTTTCTAGGCTGGAGTCCCAAACGCTGCAGTCTTTCTTCATAAGGGAGGTGCCCCAGCCCCGTAATCATTTTTGTCGCTCTCTTCTGCACCTTTTCCAGCTCCACTATGTCCTTTTTGAGGTGCGGCGACCAGAACTGCACACAATATTCCCACAATATTCCCACTGGGTTGAGTGCTGCTGCCTTCTGTGGTGGTGGGGAAGTCATGGAGGCCTCCTCAAGGTAAGGGAATATTGGTTCACTTACTGCAGAGCTGCATCGGTGCTGGAAAGTTGGATAGGATTTGGTCCTCACCCATTTGGATCTGGATTACTGCAAGTCATCCTAACCCGATTGATGCCCAGCTTCAAGGGCATCGGATTTATATAAATAAAAGGAAAGTGATACAGCGGCAGCCAAAGACTAATGAAACGTCTCGGAGCACAATCCTACTGGAGCACTCCACTGGCACAGAGGCTGCTGCACCAGCCTAAAATGTTGCAAATATGCTGTAAGGGATGTTTCCAATGACTAAGCAGCGCCAGCAAAGAAGGCCTGTGCTGTCCCACCGGCACTGCATCCGAGACTCCAGCCAAGGTAAGGAAAGCACCAAGCAGTGCAGGGGCTTGGGGAGGGCAGAATGGAGGCAGGGTGGAGGGCAGATCAGGCCTCCGCCATAGCCTGTCTTCCCGGGCCTGGCAGCCTTACACAGGGCTGCTCTGACTTGCACCAGTGAGTTAGCTGGTGCAGCTCCAAGTAGCCCCATTGGGCAGGCCAGGTAAGCAGGAAAATCCCCTTGCCCCCAAGGAGACCTGTGCTGCCCCCTCTGCCAGCCTCCTTGTTACTGTAAAAAGTCCTATTTTATGCATGCAAAGCACTTCCTCTTTTCACACCCATTTCTGGGCCACTCCCCTTAAAAGGGAGTGGCCCAGGAAAGCTTCCCATTGGTGGGCCGTGACCCCCAGGTTGGGAAACACTGAGCTATATTATAAGTTAGATCTTCACAGTGAGCAAGTGAACCTCCTTGGGCCTCCGTTTGCCTGAAGATAAGATCCGAAGGGTTGCCAGTTCGTGAACACCAGAAGTTTCCATGAGCGGCAGACCTTGAGAAATGCGACTGATAAGAGCTGAGCTGTCTCCAGCTGCCTGTGAGAGAGGAGTTGTGCTGGGCCAGCTGTTTCTTTGGGGGGGAGCAGAGAAGCCGTTTATCAGCCAGCAGGAAGGCAATCGTGTGGCCAGAGAGAAGCACTAAACCACGAAAGTTCCATCTGTATGTTGTTGTAGTTCTTGAAAGACAGAAATTCTTTGTAATTTGTAAAAAACCCTTGGGGGTTTAGAGAAATAAAGCCTGCCTATGTAAACCGCCTTGAATTAAAGTCAGAGGAGCAATCTAATGACCAAAGAAAGGCAGTATATAAATACTACTACTACTACTACTACTACTACTACTACTACTACTACTATACCGATGACAGGGAAAGAGACTTGAAATCATGCTGTTTTCTGTTCACACTTCAAAGAGGCAGGCAAAATAGCCAGCAGCCTGTTTTGATGCTCAAAAAGCATCCTTTGCAAGATGTTATGTTAAGCACGAACCATCCCGGTTCATGGGGCTTTACACAGCAAAATAAGACCAAAAAATGAGAATTCCTTCCCCCCTGAAGTATATGTGACAAATTTCAACAGCAGGAAAACAAACACAGGGAAAATGCAAAGTTAAGATTAACAAGTGATGAACATATGTACTTGGGTTTAGTTGGGAGTAAGGGTTAAACAATGTGCATTACATGGGAGATCATAACTGGTGCTCCAACTTTAGTTATACTTATTGCAAACATGTCTGAACACTCCAGAAGAGGAAAGTCCCATTCAACGTATTTGGGAATCTTCTAGTGCGATAACTAACAAATAGGGTTGGATACTAAAACAATGGTGAGAAAACTGACAACTTACTATCTGACTAGGTCACCTGAGATGAGATCACAGAGATGATTAACCTGATGGTAATATATAAAAATATTTATCTAAGTCATAAACTTGTTAGCTAACTTTTTTTTCTGTGGAACAGAGCTTACATCGACTTACTCATGTCCTTACATGATTGTACTATAGAGTTTGATTTTTTTTGTACATTTGTTGTTGATTTTTATTGTACATTCCCACTTATAGCCTTCCATGGGCAGTGTAGAAAACACACAACTACATGGTTATGATAGATGAGCTCACTGTTGCCTATTCCTGGAAAATAAACTAATACAGGCCAATTATAAAATAAATACTAAGCATAAGCTTGTGTGATTTGTGGCACAGTGAAGCCAACCTTACGTGGAAACACAAGTTTGCTGTTGAACTTAGCTGTGCAATCTTTCATGTAGATTATTTTTTCCAGCATGGGAATCGAGTATTATAAAGGCACATAAAATGAACCCAGTGAGGAAATTCAATTACGGCAACCCTATAGATTAGGAGTCTAAGGCTACAATCCACTTTTCTGGGAGTAGGCCCCACTGAATACAAAGGGACTTACTTCAGAGTTGGTCTGCATAGGAGTAGGTTGTAAGGCTGAAATCCTATACACACTTAAAAAGGTAAAGGTTTCCCCACAACCAAATGGTCTAATTGTGACCGACTGTAGGGGGCAGTACTCATCTCCATTTCTACGCCTGTAGAGCCGGCGTTTGCCCGAGGACAAGCTTCCGTGGTCATGTGGCCAGCATGACTGTACGCCAAGGTGCACGGAACACTGTTACCTTCCCACCAAAGAGGTACCTATTTATTCGCATTTTTAGGTGCTTTCATATTGCTAGGTTGGCAGTAGCTGGGACAAGCAATAGGAGCTCACTCTGTCATGTGGTCTCGAAATCCCAACCTTCCAGTCAGAAAGCCCAACAGCAGCAGTTTAACCCGCAGCGCCACCACGTCCCTTAGCGCCACCACACTTACCTGGGAGTAAATCCTATTTACCTCAGTGAGACTTGCATTTGAGCAGTCATGCATAGGACTGAGCTGTAACACAAGTTTTTTAAAAACTGAAATTTTAAAAACAATTTTTTAAAAACTGAAAATACTAAAGTAATAAACCGGATCCAGACTGACTCTCAACTCTGGTTCTGATACCTCCTTCCTTCCTTCCAAGTAATAAAGTAACATTCATTGTTGTGAAACATTCCTGACACTGCTGTTGACCACAATCTCTGTATTCAGGGAGGAGATACAGCTCAGTGGCACAACATGTGGGTTGTACACAGAACGAACACGTTCCACCCAAGGAATCTCCAACATCTCTTAATTTTACGCACAAGTATGCACAAGCATGCGCACGCCCACCTCTCTCCACTTTCACTTTGTTTGAAATAAGGATTGTTGCCTTTTCTGACAAACTGCCTAGTCCTTATGGTTGGGAACATAATCCATGGAGCAAATGTAACTGGTGGAACAATATTTGTTTTAGTCTCTTAGCTGTCTGTAACATGAGAAAGAATGACGGTTCTAAATTGGAGGAAGTTAGCTGTCAACAGATCAACTACTAGAGCATGTCAGACAGTTCTTTAGGACGTTTATTTCCTGCTATGAGCCGCAAAAATAATCCCTCAATTTAAACTTGCGCAATTCTGATGGAGACAGGAGAAGTGCTCGTGTCTTCTTCCTGACACCACAACGTGATACATCATTTGCAGGATAAGGGACACTTCCACAGGCAAGCCATTGCCTTTCAGCTCCAACTGCCACCTAACCATGCTGTGAACACTTGCTGCTTTTGCTAACTCAAAAATGTACCAAAGAGGCAATCCTAGGTGCATTTACACTGTTGTAAGCCCCACTGAACAGAGTGGAACTGACTACTGAGCATAAAATAGGCTCATATATTTTTTTTAAAATTTATTATTACCAATTTCCAGTGGAGCTGGAAAAGGTGCAGAAGAGAGCGACAAAAATGATTACGGGGCTGGGGCACCTCCCTTATGAAGAAAAACTGCAGCGTTTGGGGCTCTTCAGTCTAGAAAAAAGGCGCCTGAGGGGGGACATGATGGAGACATACAAAATTATGCATGGAAGGGATAAAGTCGATAGAGGGATGTTCTTTTCCCTCTCTCAAAACACCAGAACCAGGGGGCATCCGCTAAAACTGAGGGTTGGGAGAGTTAAAACAGATAAAAGGAAGTACTTTTTTACCCAGCGGGTGGTTAGTCTGTGGAATTCTTTGCCACAGGAGGTGGTGATGGGATCTGGTCTAGATTCCTTTAAGAGGGGATTGGACAGATTTCTGGAAGAGAAGTCCATTGTGGGCTATAGGCAATGATGGGTTGTAGCCTCCTTACATTAGTAGTAGGCTACTTCAGAGTACTGGGTGCAAGGGAGTGGCAACAGGATGCAAGCATCTTGTTGTCTCATGCCTCCCTGGGGCACCTGGTGGGCCGCTGTGAGATACAGGAAGCTGGACTAGATGGGCCTTTGGCCTGATCCAGCAGGGCTCTTCTTATGTTCTTATGTTCTTATATATTTATTTCATTGTAATATTGAAAATAACATTTTCTGCCATTGTTATCCACAAGCAGGATAGATGCATCAGTTTTTCTTTGTACACCTAATCCAAGCTGGAAAAAGGAAGTCCTGGGAAACCGTGGACTGCCAGTCGATGGATCACGGACCAGCAATTGGTCCACGGACCTCAGTTTGAGTCCAAATGCTGCATTAGGATATTAGATTGTATCTGAAGTACACAAATGGAAGGCGCTTGCACAGTGGGGAGATTTCCACCCATCTCCCCATACACTTGGAGCCCTCCACACCCCACACAAGATTCTCCCTCCTTGACCTTCAGGAGCAGGTTTTGGCCACATTCAGGGGGGCTGCCGTGCTGATAAGGGGATGGAAAAGTCTGCTTGTTCGCGTGCCTCCAGAGCTAATCCACTTTATCTCCATTTGGAAGCTGTCATCTCTGCCTAGGAAAGAAACCAGTTTCTGCCAGAGAGGAGGCTACATTTTATATTAATTGAGGGTAATGACACAGGTCTCCCTTTGCCGGGCTCAGTGCCACACTTTGGTCTCTAAACCAATTCCTCCTTATTAATCTTGCAGGAATGCAGGGCTTCACGCCCACAAGAAAGAAGCCAAGGCACATTGTAGGAGGCGGTTTTGTTGTCCTCCTTTTCCTCCTCCTGGTCATTTGAACCAGGGATAGATTGCTGGCTTCTCATCACTAAAGCAGTTGCTAATCTTTCCATCCTAGACAATGGGTTGGGCAAGAGTTAGAATCCAGAGGCTTTAAGAGATGCAGCAGCAGCAAGAGACAAGTGCAAAAATTGCCATTGGGCGAGTAACATCTCTCAGGTTGCGGATCCTGCTGGAAAGGAGCGAGGAGCTGAGAGATCTCTGGTTAGCAGACACGGCACATAGCGCGAAAGTGCGAGCAGCATAGTCAAGCCAATCACACACGTTATCACAACTCGCAAGGGATGCTGATGTTTTTAACAACATCCAGTGATGTTCAATCGAGCCATGAAACATTTACATTATTTTTGTCTACTATGGAAATACTCTAAGCCAGCGATTCCCAAAGTGCTACTCAGACATTGGGAACATGCTAAGTAGTTGCAGGGCGTGGGCTGCAGGGGTGCCCTGATGGCACCACTGCAGTTGCAGCACCACAAGACACCCAGGGGCTTCACCCCTTACCTGGAAGTCGCGCACAAAGCTGGAAGGTTGTCATGCAAAAAACGGGGGCTTTATTCGGCATCGTGGAGGCTCACAGAGGAGCCTCTTCGGCTCTCAGCGTGACCCCCAGGTAAGGACTGAAGGCCCTGGGTGTCCCATGGCGCCACAATTACAGTGGCGCTGTTCGGACACCC
>JAJKFI010000007.1:22763909-22787544 GCA_029204185.1 Lerista edwardsae
TGTGGGACTGCCTCGGAAACAGCCATTGATCCAGAACACGGCAGCAAATGGTTAACAGAGCCTCATTGGTTTGAATGTGTGGTTTTTCTTGCCAGAGTTGAAAGATCTCCCTTGGCTTTCAGTTTCCTTCCGGGTACAATTCATAATGCTGGTTTAGGCTTGGCATCAGGCTATTTGCAAGACTGTCTTCTCCCACATGAGCCTGCTCACCCCTTAAGTGCAACTTCGGTGGCTCTGCTCTGGGTGCCCCTGGCTTCAGGGACTAAGTGGGTGTCAAATGGATTTAGAACAGTGATGTCATGCAGGGGGTACGCGGGGGTATGTGAGTACCAGTTTCTAGGATTACAGCTGGCCCCGCCCATTCACCCGCCCACTCGACTCCGCCCTCTGCAACGTTTGAATTTCCTGCATGTTTGAGTTGCCTGCAAGTTCTCAGAGCCAGGCAGGCAGGCAGGCAGCAAGCGGAGCCTTTCCTTTCCTTGCCACTGAAAAATGAGTTGCTCTGGGGTTTTAACATGATGCCAGGCCTCCTTAACATGTTCTGGGGGTGCTGTGGAATACTGTTGCAACTGTTGGGTCAGTTTAAAATCATCTGAGGCCTCAAAAAGGGCTTTTTTACGTCACTTCCTGCCACCACGTCACTTCTGGCTTATGATGTCACTTCCGGTGGGCGGGTCCCGACACGTGCCAATCAAAAGTGAGTACCTGTTCTTAAATCATTTAGATGACACCACTGATTTAGAACATTTTTTGTGTGGAACAACTGAGCCAGAGAGAATCATGTGGCATCGCTGTCTTTTTAATGCCTGTAAGTAGTTGATTGGATGGCTGCGGTTTCTGCTTTGTTTTATCTTGGAGCCCAATCCTGTGCACATCTACCCAGAAATAATTCCCACTGTGTTCAGTGGGGCTTACTCCCAGGACAGTGGGCATAGGAGTGCAATTGTGAGTACTGGATTTTCTGGTTCTTCATCTTGGACACTTTAATTTGACAGAAAGATCTAATATAAATGCCTTACACATGCCTTTGTGTATGTTTTTTTAAAGGACCGTAGGTTGCAAAGGTAATTTTTTTTCCAAATGGTACTTGGGCAGCCACACACAGCCCTTGCCAGCTTAGGGAGCAGTGCAATATGCTCAAGGTACCAGTACAGAAGAAAGCAAGCATCTTGGAGGAAACCCTCTTTAAGAATGCCTCCTTCAGGCTGAACAAGGAATAGCAAAGAGATTCTAAAAGCATCCATTATCTTATCAACGGTATTATTAATTTCAGAGACACTGAAAGTGACGAATTAGAAGGAGAAGCTGAATCCTGAGTTGCCACTGAGGTCACTACCCACATTTTTCTTTTTACTAATACTGTTATGCAAGTAACATGTCATTTGTGCCATGTTAAAAAATCTGAGGGTGGGGGGAAGCTCACTTTCAATTTAAAAATAGGTAGCCCTAAAGCAGGGATGTCAAACCTAAGGCCTGCTGGCCAAATGCAGCCCCCATTATAACTGAGCTCTCCCAGCCTGATAATTGGGCTCTCTCATATCTTGAAATTATTTGCCTGTTTTCCCTTCTGTCACTTGCAGCTAATGAGTTTCCCCGTGAGAACAAAGCAAGCAGATTAAATGACTGGAGTCGCCATGACATCATATTTTTGAAGCTTCCGGGTCAACAAATATGGCTGACTCAGATCTTTCCCGCCAAGAAGGATTGCCGCGAATTCACGAATAAAAATCTCCCTGCACGTGTGTAAAAGTAAATCTCAATGTCTTTAAGCATGCCTGCGTGTTCTGCATACGGGTGTGCGAATCGCTGTACAAAAATGGGATTTAATGTCCACGGAAAGATTCATGTATTCACATTACATCGGTTCAATAAAACAACCGTTAACTGTAACAGTGAGTGCATTATTTTTTGAAGCTGTGTAATTTCTTGTTGTTCCTAGCAGTCTTATTCACCATTTTCTGACACCCACTGTTAATGGTCTAGAAGGAAAAAAATATATATATTTCCCCCCCTCCTTTTTTCCCCCTTCCCGTTTACACTTTTTTCCCACCTTCCATTTTCTACTGTAATATTTTTGAAATTCTGAACATTAACAGAATTTGTTTTATGGGGGGGGGGTGAGTGTAGAAGTTTAAAAAAATACTCTTAATAGCCTAGAAGTAAAAAAGAATTACTCTCATATTGACAACTACTTGTGTTATGAAGAAGTTTTAATGTAATTTTCCTACATATTTATCTAATTTTTGCCCACCCTCCCCTTTTTTACTTTCCTTCCCGTTCACACTTTATTCCTGCTTGTGTAGATTTCAAAAAATAAGTCTGTCAAAACAGTGCAATCCGAGTTTAAATAGACAGCAAGTGGCATTTTGTCCGGTGTGTTCCGTAATATAATTATGCGGAATTAAACCTTGGAATTGCATATTAACTCATAATAAGGTTACCAATAATGTTTCTACACGATCGCACGTTTTTATTTTCGTAAGTTTTTATTTCAGGAGTAAACTATTCAGTCCTAAACATTACGAGCAAACCAATCTGAAATGCTTGGAATACGGATTGTTTTGAGTCAACCAGCATGGCTGCTAAGCCCGCCCCCTGGCTTCATTTGGTTCCTATTAATTCGACGGGGATGGCGACTCCAGTTATTTAACCTTCTTGGAACAAAGTGCTTCTTTCCCGCCATCATCTGCTTAATGATGTCACTTCTGGTTCACAGCAGGCACCACGAATGCTAACTGTAGCCTCTCTAGGAGTTTTTATATTCCTGCCCTAGTGTCACTTCTCATCCCAGGTGACGAGCTACTTCCTACTCAATGCTGAACCATTAAATGTGCGCAAAAATCCCTTACGTAGCACGACAGGGCCATTTCACAATTCCACACATATTGCTTAAAAATCTTAAGCACACGGGGTCTCAGCTGCCTTCGACCCCAAGGTTCAAAATGCTACAATGCTGGCCAGAGAGTCTATATGGTGCTATCTCATTAACAATGAGGATGTTACAGAGTGCAAGGAGGTACTCTACAGTTTTGTTGTTTTTAAAGATGTTTCTATAATAGAAATAGGGCCTTCTTGATGATGGCGCCTCGCTTATGGCATTCCCTTCCCCTGGAATTAAGCACAGCTCCCACTTTGGAGATTTTTTGGCAGGGCCTTAGGATCTTTTTATTTACGACAGCTTTTACTGACACTGCGGGCTGGCGTTTTTATTGAGATATATTTTAATATTTGGGCCCAGTTTGCTTGCTTTAATTTTTAATTGTTTTTTCAGCTTTTTTAGTATTGTTTTTTAATGTACTGTGTTTGCTCTCTGGTTTTCACATCAACAGCTGCCTTGGGGCCCCATCAGGGTGGGAGAAAGGCAGGCTAGAAATACAGCCAACGAACAAACAAACAAGGAAACAAACGAATGAATGAATAATTTGCCATTTCTATTTCACAGCCAGTGTGGAAGCTACATTGACTCGACTAGTGCATTTGTAGCACCCAATTGAAATTCAAATATACCAGACAATGCCCAAGACCTCCGGGCAGTGGTGTCATCCAAATGATTTAGGAACAGGTACTCTCTTTTGATTGGCCCTTGTCGGGGGTCCGCCCACTGGAAGTGATGTCATAAGCCAGAAGTGATGTCGTGGCAGGAAGTGAGGTCATGGCCGGAAGTGAGGTCATGATTGTTGCCATGGATGTGATCACGTTTGTAATAACTTCAGCTTGTGGTTAGTGTTGATTTAACTGCTATTGCTTTGCTTTCTAGAGATGTGTATATACAGATTTTGCTTCAACTGTTCCCTGGTTAAATAGCAGGCTAGACTGTACTAGATTGGGAGCCCTTTTGGGACAGGGAGCCATTTAACTTTAATGCTAAATGCAAGGAGCCGGCAAGGAGCAGGAGGGGGAATGGGCGCTCACCGGGCTGCGCGACCACGTGGGCGCCCGACCAAGCGCCAGGCCAGCCAGCAAGGAGCAGGAGGGGGAACGGGTGACCAAAAAAAGACCATGTGGGGGCTGGGGCTGGGGGGAGGCTGCAGGAGGAACCGGGACGCTGGATCTGCGCGGCTGGAGGGAGCGGGAGCCCCAGGCAGCCTACCTTCTCATGCTTGCTGCCTTATTCCCGGGTCTCCCTCGCTGCTGCTGCTGCCGCCGCTGCTGCCGCCGCCTCCGGTCCTCTCGCTCCGCTGCTGCCGCTGCCGCTGCCACCACCACGCTGCCTGCCTGCCTGCCTGCCTCCTCACAGAAAGTGCAGGCAACGGCTGCGGGCGTGCAGTTCGCATGTGCAGCTGCTGAGCCAACCAGCCGACGGGGCCAGCTTCGAGTGGGCGGGGCCAGCTCAACTTCTACGGTACTTGCGTAGTGGTGCGTAGTGGGTGCATGACATCACTGCCTCCGGGCACCTGAGACAGCATGCCAAATCCTGCCTCTTCCTTAGCTGGTGGTGCGATGGCAGAGTGCACTAGCCCTCTACTCTCCGGCTATTCCTCTTCCTTTCCAATCCAGGGAGTGAGAGGATGAGAAATAGCAGAGGGAAGTGAGCGGGCAGAGGTGGGCGTCTTCCACCAGTTTGCTTTGGGGGCAACTGCTCACTGCCCTGCCAGAGCTCCATGAAGCCTCTTGTCTGGTGGGACCCTGATTCAGTGCAACTGAGGGCCCAATCCTATCCAACTTTCCAGTCCTGAAGTGGAGGAGCACTTACAGAGGCCTTCTCAAGGTATGGAAACATTTGTGTCCTTACTTCAGGGCTGCACTGTGGCTGCACCGGTGTTCATAAATTGGACAGGACTGGGCCCTGAGTCTACTTGGCAGTGACACGGCATGATTATTACAAGGGACCTACAGATCCAGAGGCAGTTTGCCTCCAAATCCCATTTGCAGGGGAGCAACAGTGGAAGAAGGTGGTTGCCTCTGCCCTGGCTAGGAACTTCCCAAAGGATTCTGGAGGAAACAGGATGTTGGACTGGACAGACCTCTCATCTGATCCAACAATGCTCTTCTTATGTTCAATTTGGTCAGAAAATAAATACTTTGTATTCCAGCTCTTTCAGTCTTTTGTGAACAGGCATGCCGGGCCACTGGATTTATAGCCTTTCAGCTTTGCACACACCCCGATTCTCCAAATGTAAACAAACTGCCTAGCTTGAAGCCCTGATGCAAAATGATAGCTACATAATTTGTGTGTGTGTGTGTGTGTGTGTGTGTGTGTGTGTGTGTGTGTGTGTGTTCCCTTATTTTAGAGTTTTGTTAATATTCTACAAACCTAAAATACAGTTTTCTTCATGTTTTGTCCCGGAAAATTAAAAGGCCATTTTCAATTAGAAATCTAGAAGCTATTTGTATGCTAATTTAAATAAGTATATTGCTTAATTAACAATCAGATCAACACACACACCCCCATTTTTTCCTGCTTCAAGGCCGGAGGGTGGGGCTTTTGTGACCAGAGAAGAGACTCAGTCCAAGGTGGAGAAGTCGCTAGGGAGGGAGAGATGGCAAAAGCGCACAGAGCTTGCTGCCAAACACAGAAAACAGCCAGAGGCACGGCATTTATCTCCTCCACGATGCGTGTGCCAGTCCAGGGGATGTGACTGGGATGCATGTTTATTTTTGCCACATCCTGGTAGATCACCAACACAAATCTGGGGGACAAATCCTTATGCAACTTTTCTAACAATACTTTCGGCTTTCAAGTTTTGCTCTACAGAACAATAGACAAGAACACAACCATACTCTCACGTCACAGATGTCAACACTAAAAAAGTAGCTACAGACCTTGTGCCTATCCAAGCACTAGCTCCATACTGAAAGCATAGCTGGAAAACAATGTGCCCAGTCTGGCAACTGTACAACGGGGGAAGTGGGGTATGGGGAAAAGCAGAGCCTGTGCTAATGAAATCATTTCTTTAAGCTGTGTAACGCAAGATAGACTGATTGTGGAGAATCCCAGGGATTATTGTGTCCTGTATGTTCTTACAGATAAAAGGAAATACTTTTTTACCCAGCAGGTAATTAAGCTATGGTAAGGGGATGTGGTGGCGCAGTGGGTTGAACGGCTGCTGCTGAGCTTTCAGACCGGAAGGTTGGCAGTTCAAGACTGCGCAACAGAGGGAGCTCCTGTTGCTTGTCCCAGCTCCTGCCAACCTAGCAGTTCAAAAGCATGTAAATATGCAAGGAGATAAATAGGGTCCACTTTGGGGGGAAGGTAACGGCATTCCGTGCGCTACGGTGTAGAGTCATGCCGGCCACATGACCACGGAAGCTTGTCCTCGGACAAAACGCCTGCTCTACAGGCTTTGAAATGGAGATGAGCACCACCCGCTACAGTGGTCATGACTAGACCATTCGGTCGTGGGGAAACCTTTACCTTTTATGAACCCACACACACACCAGTCAGATGTGCCAGGCAGGCCCTGCCCAGAGTTTCATCTTTTAGTGATGCCAGACTGGTGTTTATTAGAATCTGGGCCTTCTCAGTAGTCACTCTGATAAAAAGGAATTATGCACAGCCTTCTGTCTTTCCCCTCCCAGGGCAGCTCATGAATAACACTGATATTATCAGGATAAACAATAAAAGCAATGGACAAAAACCATCCTCCTTCAAGACATGCGCTCAGACCTATGTCTCAATACTACCGAGCCCAATGATTTTGCATGCCAAAGAATTCAGACTGAGGAAGTTCCAGGTTTGAATTCCACCTGTGCCACCCATTCAGGAGATGACAGGAGGCAAGCATCAGTCTTCTACCTGTAATACTGCCTTACTTTGTAGGTTTGTGGAAAGACTTTCAATAAGATAAGGTGCTTTTAAGCATTCAAAAATGCCATATAAATGCTAAATTCTCTCTCTCCCCCCCCACTCTAAGCAGGCAATTTTTGGTATATTTATGCCAAATTCTTTGTCATCAAATGCCGTATCCTCAGATGGCCTTGGGTTAAAATTTCCTTTAAAAAGGATAGAAAGAAAAACAAAGCACGCTGTACTTGATTTTAGAACATGCGAACAGCTTTATCATGCACTTGTTGTCCTGAAGCACTTGTTGCTTCTCCAAACCGAACCGCCATCATTTGTAGTAGCATCATAAAAAGCATCACAGAAGCAAACCAGCACCCTCCAGCTAAATGCATTGAGAGCCACTCGGCAGAGCTGGCTCATGCTAATCTACCTAACATCCTTGGAATGATGCTTGAGGGGAGAAAGCAGCTGTCGAACATCTGTTAGGAACAGCTGCAGTCAGGGTTACCTGGACAGCGAAGCAGCTGGACTTTGCAGTCCTGAAAAGGGAGCACGATCGCGCAACGGCCAGCTGTGTTAAAATGCAAACAAACAAACAAACAAACAAACAAACCACAAGTCACAACGTCAGCAGGGCAGGCACAGAAGGGGAGAAAAGCCAGCAGAGTCAGAAGAAACGCTCGTGCGTGCAGACGGGACCGAATCATGAACCGTTTCGGAGTCGTTTTAGAGCCCAATCCTATGCGTGTGGCTAGGATACCCAATCCATGTAAGTGTGGCTAGGATTGCAGCCTCAGGCAGTTCCACATTTCTGGCAAGCGGCATCCTTTGCAACGGACGTGCGATCAGCTCCACCCACCAATCAGCCCCTGGAAGTGGCTGCCTGACAGCCGGACACAGCTCAGCATCCCTCCATCCCGCCCCTCCTGAGGCCGGAGATCAACCGGTCCCTCTTGCGCAGCTCACCATGCGGATCTGGGTGCTGACCAGGACGTACGGCATGTTCCCCTCTGCGCCCTCCGCGGTCCCCAAGGTGCCCGCCGACGCCGCTCCGCTGGGCTCGGCCTCGCCAGCTCAGCCCGCACGTGACATCCTGCCCCCCCCCCGCGCGACCACGCCCTCTCCTGGAGCAGCCAATCAAAGCAAGGCCTGCTGAAGGGCGGCGATGCTGGACTCCAGGCAGGCATTTTTCGCGGCAGCGGCGGGACGGAGCATCTGCTAGACCAGGCAGGGAGGCACCGTCTCTTCTCCAAGTTATTGGACGGAATGAATGGGGGGTGGCACTTTATATAAAGTCAAATGACTTCCTAGCACAGTCCTCGCCCTGCCTGGTCAGAAGCTCCGTTTATTTCAGTGAGACACACTCCCAGCTGAGCGTTGAGGACTACCGCCTTATTATATTTAGGGTCCGATTCAAGGAATTTGAGGGCGCAATCTGAACCTGGAGTTAGGCCAGCAACGTTTGGATACCGTAATGCGCGTTTCGACCACTTTTGGAGTCAGGGAGGATGGTGCACGTCTGTGTCCTCCTGGCCTCTCTGACTCCCAGAGTGGTCCAAACATTCTTTAGGGTGTCCCTTGCACCAACCAACTGGTGATGGCCTAACTCAAGATTAGGACTGAGCCCTGAGTCAACCATCTTATTTGTATCTATTTGGTTTTTCACATATTCTTCCTCCAAGGAGCTCAGGGGTGTGTATGCAGTTCCTCCCTTCGTCTGGTCCTCACAACAACCGGGTGAGGCTGAGAGAGAGAGAAAGAGAGAGAGAGGGCAGGCAGGCAGGCAGGCCCAAGAACACCCAGGAAGCTTAATGGCTGAGCAGGGATTTGAATCTGGATTTTCCAGGTCTGTCCCACAATGACCCTTTAAGCTCGGTGAGGCTGAGAATACAGGCATGCCCCAGGATCCGCTGGGGTTCCATTCCGGACCCTACTGTGGAGACCTGAAACTGGGGACACCTTTTATAAGATGGGGGAACATCAGTGGTTTTGCTGCAACAAGGTAAAAGAGATTTGTTTCACGTTCCCCTATCTTTTTAATAGGCGTCCCAGTATCCATGGTATCTGTGGATAAGTGAAATAGTGGATACTGAATCAGTGGATATTGGGGCACACATGTATATATAAAAGCACCCTGTCAATTTTATGTTGTTGTTGTTCTTGTTGTTGTTCAGTCGCTAAGTCATGTCTGACTCTTCTGCACACCACATGTCTGGACCACAGCACACCAGGCCTCCCTGCCCTCCACTAGCTCCCGGAGTTTGCCCAATTTCATGTTCATCGCTTCGGTGACACTGTCTAACCATCTCATCCTGTGCCGCCCCCTTCTCCTTTTGCCTTCAGTCTTTCCCAGCATGAGGGTCTTTTCTAAAGAGTCCTCTCTTCTCATGAGGTGGCCAAAGTATTGGAGCTCCAGCTTCAGGATTTGTCCTTCCAGGGAGCAATCAGGCTTGACTTCCTGGAGGATTGACCAATTGGATCTCCTTGCAGTCCAGGGGACTCTCAAGAGTCTTCTCCAACACCATAATTCGAAAGCATCTATTCTTCGGTGCTCTGCCTTTCTTATGGTCCAGCTCTCACAGCCATACATTGCTACTGGGAAAACCATCGCGTTGACTAGGCGAACCTTTGTTGGCAGGGTGATGTCTCGGCTTTTGATTCAGTTGTCTAGGTTTGCCATAGCTTTCCTCCCAAGAAGTAAACGTCTTTTAATTTCATGGCTGCAGTCACTGTCTGTGGTGATCTTGGAGCCCAGGAAAGTAAAGTCTATCACTGCTTCCATTTATTCCCCTTCTATTTGCCAGGAAGTGATGGGAGTGGTTGCCATGATCTTAGTTTTTTTTAATGTTGAGCTTCAAGCCAATTTTGGCACTTTCCTCTTTCACCCTCATCAGAAGGTTCTTTAGGTCTTCCTCACTTTCTGCCATTAGAGTAGTGTCGTCTGCATATCTGAGGTTGTTTGTTGATATTTCTCCCAGCAATCTTGATTCCAGCTTGTGAATCATCCAGCCCAGCCTTTCTCATGATGTACTCTGCATATAAGTTAAATAAGCAGGGTGACAGTATACAGCCTTGTCGTACTCCTTTCCCAATTTGAAACCAAACAGTTGTTCCATGTCCAGTTCTAACTGTTGCTTCCTGACCCACATACAGGTTTCTCAGAAGACAGATCAGGTGGTTTGGTACTGTTGCCAACTTACCAGCTTACCAGCTTCCCGAAGCACAGCCATATTGCATAGTAACTTGTCTATGGCTACGGAAGTATGTAACTGTTTTCCATCTTTGCTCTCATTGTTCTCACATAGGCCTCATTTGTAATGTTCTCAGTTCAATGTTGCTAACGTTCACAATTCAGGGCTGTTGGCCCTGTACAATAGATAAGGTGCTGGTTCAGGCTAGCAGAACCTCCTCCCTTATCAAAATTGTCACGGCATTCACATGGCCCAGTTAGCTTAGAGCATCTCATGCTCCAGCCCCTATGATGTAATTTCTAACCAAGCAGGAACTTGGGGGGAAAGGAGGGGGGAGTATAAAAGTGCTTGTAATGTATATATTTTTTGCCTTTCTCTCTGAGATTGGTCCGCCTGCGCAGGTGTAAATAAACATGAACCTAATACTCTCTCGTTTGGTTGTTTGCCTTTTTAAATGCAATCCCCACCACAGAAACCATACTTTGCCTACTTTCAGCAACAGTACTCCCATCTCTTCAAGAATTTGCCACAGTTTGTTGTGATCCACACAATCAAAGGCTTTAGCGTAGTCAATGAAGCAGAAGTAGATGTTTTTCTGGAACTCTCTTGCTTTCTCCATGATCCAGCGAATGTTGGCAATTTGATCTCTAGTTCCTCTGCCTCTTCGGAAACCAGCTTGTACATCTGGTAGTTCTCGATTTTATAACTGAGCAAAATTTTAACCTTTACACCAATGGTTTACACCGCCAGGGCAACTGGAAGCAGGGCGTTCCCTTAAGGGGAGTGGACCCGCAGTTATGTCAGCAACCAAGGGACTTACCTGGGGGGCAGTGCCAGCCTCAGAAGTGCGTGCGGGAATCCTGCAGGCACCAGTTGCTAAGCCAGAAGTGGGTTGCGATTGCCATTTTGAGACATTCTGAGGCTTGGGGAGTCCTTTGGGGGTGTCTGTGGGCTCCTCTCACACCCAGGGGATCGGTGCTGCACCTGCTAAGTCTAAGAAAACCCTTTTCATCCCTAGTAGTGGTGCAATCTTGGCAATTGTGTCACTGCTGTTGCCCTGCAAATACCTGGTTCCCAATTTCCAAGGTGAAGTTTGGGGGCCTGGGAAAGCCCTATCACCTGCGATGGGGTTCCTCAGCCCACCGCCGGCTATTTTGCCAACTGTGAATCGAGCAACCGTATGTCAGGCTGCCCAGACTACTGCCGGGGATAAGATCTGGCGGTGGAAGCCACCACTGGGTCCCGCCCCTTGCAGGGTCATCTCTAGTACATTTATTTAAATTTAAATTTATTTATTTTTCCATCCCTCGACACTGTGCCAGTTATTTGATGCAGCCCTTTGGCTAAACCGTTTGAAGACCCCTGTGGTCGAGGGACAGCTTGTTTTCACTTTAAATGAGGTGCACATTCCCGACAGGACAAACATCCATGAGAAACAATGGTCACAGCACCTTGGCGCATTATTGTGTGGATGTCTTCTTAATAGTGTTCATCAGGTTAGGAGTGGAAAAGCAGACACTGGAAATGAAACAGTGTCATGCAATACTTGAGCGGTGTGCGTGTATGTACACAGTATGCGTGTATGTATACAGTATGCATGTAAAAAGCAAAGAGAAAACAAAGCACTGTTGGAAATCAGGGCAACATCAGAGGCAGAGAGAACAGAAGTGTTCCATGATGCAGCAATTACCACCTGTCAGTCATCTGTGGCAGTTGACAGTTAACAGTGACAGTTAAACTGAACTGAACTTCCAAAGAGATGGATGTGCTTTCCTGAGCGCTCTCAGCTCTTACTCTCAAGTACTCAAACCAAGAGTGATAAACTAAGTTATGTTCTATGTTTTACAGTCAAGTATTTGTTTAAGCTTTCTCAGCCATTTCTTTCCTTGGGCACATAGTTTTTTCTCTGAGGAGCAAGCAACCTCTAGACACAGCAAACCACCCACAGTTTGAGAAACATTGAACTATTTCAAACCAAATATGGTTTACAATAAGCAGCAAAAAGCCCCCCCCCTTTTTTTTGCTTTTTAACCAGGAGGTGGGGCTGTGTACAATAGAATAATTGTTGAGACAGTGACTGGAAGATAACTGTGGGAGTGGGTGTATGCGCACAAAGTTACATTTAAAATTGCCACTATACATATGCCTTTTATCTGCTTACTGGTTATTATCTGCTTTTAAAAGCAGTATGTAATCCTTTGTATGACAGAAAGTTTGCTTTTTCAGTCTCCCTATGCATCTACTGAGTTTTTTTCTTCTTCTTTTTGTTGCAGTGCTGTAGTTGGCATGGTCAGGAATTCAATTTTTTGCCGGGGGGGGGGGGACTGGTAAAAAATGCTACAACTACAACAGAGCCCAGGGGGTATTTTTGTCTCTAGTGCTTTGCTAGTTTGCAACACCATTGTTTCATAGGAAGGATTCAAAACTCCCCCACACGATCCAGAGATAGCTGCAACACTAGAACCAGGGGACAGCCACTTAAATTGAGTATTGGAAGAGTTAGAACAGATAAAAGAAAATACTTTTTTACTCAGTGGGTAATTAAACAGTGGAACTCCTTGCCACAAGAGGTGATGATGGCGTCTGGCCTGAGGTAGCCTACATCTAAAATCAGGAGCCTGCAATGGACATTTCCTCTATGAATTTGTCCAATCCCTCTTTTAAAGGCACCTAGGCCAGGTGCTAGGGAGGGTGTAGGCATCTTGTTGTCTTGTGTGCTCCCTGAGGCATCTTGTGGGCCACTGTGAGATACAACAGGCTAGCGTAGATGGGCCTCGGCCTGATCCAGCGCAGCTATTCCTATGTTTGTATGAGTACATGTCTGAAGAGGAGCATCTGGTTCTGGTGGCTAGTCAGGATTTTCTACAGCATTTCTCTTGGACAGCCACCAGTGTGTTTACCTCAGAATTTACCTCAGAATGCCAGGTGCAAGTTGAGTGGCCACAGAATGCAGGCAGCATGTTATCTTGTGTGCTCCCTGAGGTGTCCGGTGGGCCACTGTGAGATATAGGAAGCTGGACTAGATGGGCCCTTGGCCTGATCCAGCAGGGCTCTTCTGCTCTTCTGCACTTATGCCATTATATTGCCACACAAGGATTGGCAGTTTGTTTGGGGGGAGGGGAGAGAGAGAGAGAAAGTTACTGCTGCAAGAGCATTTTCTAAAAAGCATCCTTCTCTGCACAGCTCCAGTTCAGGATAGCACTAACTTATAACACACAGCAGGGCCGGCTCTAGGAGTGGCGGGGCCCAATGCAGGGCATTCCTGTGGGGCTCCCCACTTACCAAGAAGAGCACTTGTGGTGCCACACACAAAGTGTGGCACCTGGAAATGGTGGTGACAGGATGACATCACTGCCAATTGCTTCCAGGAGGCCCATTTTGGGCACTTCAGAAGCTGGGGCAGCTGAGAGGGCCCAAGGTAAAGCTGCTCTGCTGGCCTCACTGACCTACATTCAATCCTAAGAGATCCTGACTGCAGCAGCAAGCAATATGCTCACTGCACTGCAATATGCTCACTGCTCACTGCGGGGCTCCCCAAAGCGCGGGGCCCGATGTAATGACATTGGTCACATTGGTTTAAAGCCGGCCCTGACACACAGACATACGACAGAGTCACACCATTAGGGTCCACCAGCTCAGGATTGTTGATCTGACTGGCAGTGGCACCTAGTGGCCTCTAGAATTTTAGTCTGGGATCTTTCCCAGCCAGGGCTGTATTCAGTGGTGGGATTCAGGGGGTTCGCCCAGGTTCTATAGAACCGGTTGTTAAATGGCCGGGCCCCGCCCACTCACTTACCTCGGCTGGCTTCGGGTTTTTTTTTTTTGCTCCGGCTATGACATCATAGAACCGGTTGTTAATTTATTTGAATCCCACCACTGGCTGTATTATTCATTAGGCTGACCAGGCTGAAGCCTAGGGGCCCCCGCAGGGACTAGGGCCCACATATTTGGCACTTTTACCTGCACTCTCACCCGCCCGGCTGCTGGAGAACAAGGCCCAAGCCGGGCCCTGTTGCTCATGGCAGAAACCCGCAAGCAATTCATCCCAGCTGCAGGGAACCAAACTGCAACAATGCGGAGCTGCCACAAGGAGTGGTTGGCAAGCCAGGGCCAAGCAGTACCTGCACAGCTGGATGCCCAGCCCCACTTCTAGGGGTGGATGAAGTGGATGTTGCAGGGCCCAGTGTGTTCAGCCAGCCAACCCAACTCCGGGAGATAGGAAGGACACACTAACACTCCCCTGCTTCCTCCCTGGCCAGGCAGGGCTCCCCTCAGTGCCACTGGACCCCATGAGCTGCCCACGAGCTTGGCTGCAGGGGGAAGACAATGGAGGAGCAGTAACGGGCTAGGGGTGTGCCCTCCTTTTCCTGAAGGGGGCCCAAAATACATGAAAGCCTAGGGGCCCAGCCCTGGGTTAATATGGCCCTGTTCCCAGCCCTGTCTGGAGATGCCAGTGACCAGGGCCGCAAGCATGCGCATGACCCCCAAGCTATGACCCTTGAGTTTGTTATGACTCCTTGTCGTCACAAACAGGGCCTACAGGAGCAGTGTCAGAATAGTAAAATGGATAAGATGGAGAATTTGTGGTACAATATTTTTATTCAGGGCTGGATCAACACCTTTAGAGGCCTTAAGCCCTGAAAAGATGATGGTGCCCCCCCCTATATGCACAAATCAAAATAAAAACAATACCAAACTGTAAAATAAAATGATATCTTTCGAAATGAAACCACACTTGCAGTAGGTTTATTTATAGTCATTGCTACGGCACCAGTATTACAATGCACAAAAAGTTTGACGGGAAGCAAACAGGAAGTGGCTGATGGAGGCTTCTGAAGACCATTTTGAGGTTTTTGCCCCTGCTGTATCTGAATTCTGCCCTTGTTCAATGGAGAATGAGATGACCTCTCTAGATTACATTGAAGAGCTTACATTACATTACATAGATTACATTCCAGTAGAGTTGGAAGCTATTAGCTGGACAGAGGAAAGCTCAACAAACATGCCTCCTTCACAGGGTCTTTTGAGAAGACTAGACAAAAGTTGACACAGATCTTGAAAACTATTTATTTTAATAATACCTAATACACAGTGGCATAGTGTGGGTTGTCACTGCCTGGGGTAAGGTGAGTATATTGCACCCCCTTAACCCATTGTAAGGAATAAATATTTGGGGCAAAAATCACAACATCTGTTATTTGGGGCAGATAAGTTAAAAGTACTAAAAAGGAACTGAGAGCTTATGAATTGGAACTGGGGGGCTCTCAGAAGACTGAGAACAGGGGTGAAGCCTGTAATTTGGAGCAAATAACTCAGAGAATAGCTTTGCTCAACAGAATTATTCATTAACAAGCAAATAGAAGCTTCAAAAGTTTGGCACCAGAAATATGTAGGGGGTAATATAGATGCCTCTGCTCTAAGGAGGCAAAACACTGAAGGAAGAGTAGATAGGTGAAGAAGTAAGAGTAAGTAAGAAGTAAGAGACACAGGTGTCTCCACTAACAAGGTGGGTTAATTAGAGGTGAAAAGTTTACAGATGGTTGTAGCAAATTGCGCAGGGTTAACAGGGTCTATACATATTAAACTACATGCCCCTTGGAGCACAAAAGCTGATTTGAATGCACATGTGACTGTGAAAGTGAGAGCGGCGCTTCTGCGTATTGTGATTAAAGAAATGTATCTGCTGATTGAAGAAATGTACTCTGTATCAATGTGCTCTGTAACAGCTCAGGAACCTTGTCCCTTGTCTTCTGTCACCCCCTCCTTTTCCTCCCCCAGTGAGCTTTGCACATAGTAAGCTTTGCACATAGAGTGGAAATTTTAAACTGCTGACTGAGCAAATGACCTTTTGCTAGAGGAAGTTAAATCATAAACCGCATACGCAGCTAAGACTGGTCCAGACTTTTGCTGAAGCAGTAAACAAGTACAACCTATGTATTGCAAAATGCTGAACTGTTCTGCACTTTGCTAAGTATGGTAAAATCATTACTCATGGGAGGCGCAGCTCCAATATAAAGAGGAACTTATCAACTGTTAAATTGTGTCTGTAAACTTTGGAGAATATTCCCTTTCAGACACTCAGCAAATGCACAAGCTGAAATAAAGGCTTCTTGACTTTTGCAAAGTTCCGAGTCTGTTTTCATGGATGGGGGTGCCTAACAGGGGTACCTAACACAAGGGTGGGGGTACATATCAAGGAGAAACATGTAGTAGGCGGACAGGAAGGCTGTAACCTCGGAAGTAACTTAGCCAATGGTGAAAACGAGGAGGGGCTGCACACGGAATAGGTTCTATATAATTTGTGGTTATGTATTGTTCGAAGAGGGGGTCTTGGACTTCGGTCCTGCCCCTCCCTTTACTGCAGTCAATAAATTCAAGCTGCAAGCTCTCTCTGTCTCTGTGGTATTTGGTACAGGGGTGTTGGGTCAGGGGGATCAAACACCCCTAACAATTTGATGGATTGGATGGTGGGTCAGATGGGCTTGCCGTTCCTAACACCATGGGCCGTTCTAATTGAAGTTAAATTTAATGCTAGTACACACAATTAAAAATTGTGCTCATTCCAACGTACAGGCTGTAAATTCTATTTCCTGGTGTGTGCCTATAGACATTGTTGGAAAATGTCAGCAGACACCCACCTGAGTAAGAGTGAAAAGAGTAAGAGGAAGCATTTCTCATTACATTTATGCAATTATTCCAAAATCTGGAATAATTACATATTATTTTACAGGCAGAAATGCATTATTCCAGGAAAGCAAAGAAAATAATAGCACTCTTATTATTTAGCAATATCAAAAAGCCTCCTCCTTATTTTTCAATGCACCATGTACATTTAAGTCGAAAAAGTTCATTGGTCACATTTTAAAGTTGTTTGTTTTTTTTAAAGTGTGGGGCTCAGCAGCTTCCGTGTGCGTGTTGCGCGCGCGCGCGGGGGGGGGGAATGGAGAGCATCGCTACTGGGAGGCTTTGCAGAAGCGAGTGGCATTGCAGTAAATCATGCCAAGGGGCTCGCAGGCTCAGCAGCATCCATGGTTGGGGGAGGGAGGTGGAGAAGGCATCCCGTGCACACGAAGCATCGCTCTCATTTGTGCTGTTTTAGCAAACTGTGCTGAGCTGTCATTGGAGTGCAGTAAGGATGGCAAGGCCAGCGTGCACTTGCTTGAATCCTGTGTGCAGCGTGCTGCAGCAACTCCCAACGGCAGAGGCAGCGTCCAACTTTTTCTGCCGGGCAAATGCAAACGGAGAGGGAGAAGCACGCACGAGTTCCGTTCCAGCCCCGGCCCCCGCGCCGCCCGGCCCCGCAGCCTGTTCCCTGATCCTCCTCTTGAGGTTTGCTTCGACCAATTAGCGGCGGAGGAGGCGAAAGGAGGGGCGAGGAGGATCCCACAAGAGCCTATGCTGCCACCTGATAGGCTCTCACTGCCCCCTCCCCACAACCCAAGAGCGCAGGAGAGCGGATCTTAGCAAACAAAAAATGTTGCCGGCTGGCAGGCAGCAACCTGGTTGCAAGCAAGGGGGCAAGAATTTCCTAGCACCCAGTGTGGGGCTGTGCCCCTCAGAATTTGGCGCCCGGGGCTTTAATTGTCAGTGAATGAAACGACCAACATGTGTCAACACTGCTCCTTCACACGCACACGTGCAAATTACTGAAATGGGGGAAATTAGCTAGCGAGAAGTCAAATTCAGCAGTGTGACCATTTTTGGACCGTTGATGTGGATGAGCGGTGGAACGACCTCAAACGTGCCTCAAAATTAGCCTAACGGTAACCAGGAGATAGAGCTTTTTCCAAAGAAAAGTGAGTTTATTAAAGAAATATCGATGACAAGTCAAAGACTCAAGGTACTTTTGTTTAGGAGATCGGTAAAGGGATTTGCAAACAGCTGTATTTGGACAGCAGGAATTAATTGGAAAGAGATTCAGGTTGGGAGACTTCTTGGCAGAGTCTGAAAAAGATTGGGCATTTTGAAACAATTTTCAGGCAGGACTTGCCCTTGCCTACTTCTTTTGTCAAAACCCCAAATTTTCATTGCATGATCCTGAGGGGAAAGGAGACATCCAAATGTCCCTGGAACAAATTTTTAATAGCCCTGGAATTGGCTTTATCTCCTGAGGGTCACCCGTGTGACCTCACCTCTTTGCAGGGCAGCAGCCTGCTTAACTCCTAGGATGAGATCCAAAACAGAGTCAGGCCTGCACACGTGTTTGGGAAGGAGAGGGTGTCCATAACAGGGGCGACTGTCCCTATGGCTCCCCCCATACTATCCTTCTGCTAATACAGACATAATATGCTCTTGGGGTGTGTATGCAGGGTTTTCCTTCCAGTGTACAAAAATTAAATTTGAGCAGGTGGACTGTCTTCTTTTTGTATTGTATCCACCTACTCTTGTTCCCAGAGGAGAAGCCCACCCCCTTCATGTTACATGTGCTTCAGAACACCTCCCTACTGTGCATTTCTAGTCACGTCCAGAGTTCCTCTGCCCCGCCCCCCATTTAAGATAATCAAGTATGGTTATATTATTCTGCAATTTATAATTTAGCAGTTTCAAGTTTTGTGGTTTTCATTTTTTACCAGGCATGTTTCTGAAAACTGAAGGTGGCAATTTATTTGGGAGGTGGGGGTAAGTAGTTAGCCTTGCTAAGGGTGCAAAATAGCCTCGTACCAGCCATGGGTGTGCTTGAATGATGCCTGGAGATTGGACAAATAGCAGATCTGGTCTTCCCGGAATCTGACTCAGCGGTTGGGCACCCTCACAAGTGTTTCTTTCTAGTATTGGCAGTGGGTCAGGGCTTCACAGCAAGTCTTCTTTAGCCCAGCTTCAGGGGGTCTGGGAAGGTACCTCAAGACACCCAGCTGTATCTTTCATTGGGGCAACTGAGGGGTGCACTGTGCAGGTGGCCAAGGGGGAAAGTGCGCTTATTTCATGAGTGCAGGTTCACATCCAGTTGGCTGACACCACCAGCCAATGAGCAGCCAAGGGGCCAACGAGCTGCAGCTGTCAGGGCCCACCAGAAGTGAAGTCATTAACCTGAAGTGATGTTGTGGCAGGAAGTGACATCATAAAGCAGGAAGTGCTATCATTGTAACATAATAAAATGACACTTCTGAAATGTAAATTGGCATTCTTGGACTGCAGCAATTATACAACCTGGAAACATCCCTGACAGAAAGCAAGATGAGGACAAAATATTATGTAAAAGCACTGAACTAAAAACAAAATTTAAAAAAAACCTCACTTGAAAATTCAAACTGTTAACACCCACAAAAGGAATACAGCAAGAGTAAGGCCTGCAGTTTTCAAGATGGCTGCATCCAGCTTTCTGTGACTTACCCAACATCAGGTCACAACCCACCAAGTGGGTCCCAACCCACAGTTTGAATAACACTACCCTATTTATCTGCAGCATAAATCTGATGCTGAGATGGGACACAGGCTGCTGGGGGATGTAGTCTGGCAACCGAGCATGTGCGCGCGCACGCACGCACTCTTCTCGGCACACAGTGATAGTGGAGAGAAGCACACAAGGCTGCCATGGCAGAATCCTCCAGTCTTAGCATAGGGAAACACAAAAAGCCGTGCCCGCAGCAGCAGCCACCAGAACAGGTCACCAGAACATGCAGCAAACAGAACAATATTTACCTAACAGCAAAAGAAAAGGCTCATAAAAACAAATAGAAGTCAGCAATTAGTGTCGGGGCAGCCCTTGCACTCTGGCACCCAGGATCATGCAGCCCCCTGGGCCCCCCATGCGGCACACCTCTGTAGTTAACCAATATCAACATCCTTCAAACCCTCTCTTAAACCAACCAATATAATTCTGTTGGGGGGGGGAAGAATCACCCTGCAAAGAGAGAGACTCCCTAGTGCTCCTATCTCTTTAAGCAAAGAGACAGAAGCCTGCCCGATTGAGGTTTCGTTCCCCGGCATGTGTTGTCTCCTGTGAAAGTTGAAGCAGAACCCTTCCCAATTCAAACCTTCCCAAAGCAAGCAATTCCCTCCTAAGAGCTTACCAAAAAGAAAATGGAAGTTCACAAAAGAATGCCAGCTGGACTTTGATGTTGCAGAAAGAGAAATGCACTTTATTAATGTGGGCATTAATAAAGAGGACACAAGAGCAATACGCTTCCATGGAGACCATGGAACTTGTGTAATTTGTACATCTGGGCTTGATCAATTATACAGTTGAACATGCAAATGTGGAATTGGCAACAACAAATACAAATATTGGCAACCTGCTATTGGCAATTTGGGTGATGTGGGACATCTGATTGGTGGTCCTTCTTTGCTGCTGCTCCCCCTCCCCTCCAGTGTGACCCCAAACAAGAGTCAGGGAAGGGAAGAAGGTGTGATCACAAAGGGTAATCAGATACAAACATTTAGCCATAACAATGGTACCAATATTAAGACAATATTACAGTAGGGTTGACACATTTAAATAGGAAGGAGGTATTTACACAAAAGCAGAAAGGAGACATTTAAACCAGAATACTATTTACGAATTTAGCCACAAGTGCTTGACACATGTGATTGCTTGATACATTTGACCAGGTGGCAAACGGTCAGTTATCAGTGTGGTAAGTACTTACACAGGAAGATGCAAACCTTAAGAGTTGGAATCTTTCCCTCCCCACCTTCCTTCTGACCCAATCATCTTAAAGAAGGCCATTCTAGGGTGGCAGGAAGGGAGTCTGCATTTGAATAGCCCTTACCAAATCCTGGAGTACAGTAGTGGTGATAAGATTGACAATAGATACAGAAGGCAAAGGCAGGTACAGTCTTTAAACCTTCTTTGCAACATTTCAACACTTCCCCCCTTTCTCTTTCTGCTGAGAAAGCACTATTTATCCATCCAAAACCTTGTTCCTTTTAAAACTGCTCCATGCCTTTCCTGAACACAACACTTTGTTTCTTTTTCAAAATCACTCTAAGGCTCCAGTCCTTTTCTGTTGTTGCTTTAAACTTTGGTGGAGAGACCTTTTGGCTTAGCGCAAAAAGACTTTCCAGGTGAGTTTAGTTCCTGGGCAGATTAGAATCTAAATTGAGAGATTCAGGCAGACCTTGCCCTGCCCTTCGTCAGATACTCAGATTTGCATCACAAGAAACCCTAAGGATGTCCCTGGCACCAATTCTTAATGGCTGTGGAGTCAGCATTGTCTTGTGCTATCTCCCGAGGATCACCTGTGTGACCTCCTCTTTGCAGGATAGCAGCTTATAACTCCTAGGATGAAATCCAAAATGGAGCTAGACCGGTACAGTGTAAAGGAAGGAGAGGGTGTTCTCAACACTGCCCCCCCTCGATGGGGTCCATACCTGTTCCCATCACATCCTGGTCTTACCCCTTCACAAGTCCTGCATTAGGTGTTTCTGGTTACACCGCCATCTGACCATCATGAGCATAGCAATCACAAGTGTTACCTATAGGGTTAAAATAACCACAATGGGGTACAGAGCCATGTTAACGAGGCTCTCAACAGTTGGACTTCAGCCAGGTGTTTTCCCACCAAGAGTTGCTGCTGGCTGCTTTTACTGTTGCCAGAACCTTTACTGTTTGCTGGTTACTATGCTACACTACAAGGGTGGTGTTCTTGCTTAAAGTTTTCAGCTTCAGAAGCTCATACCATTAAATGAAGCCCTGCCATTAAATAAGACGGGTTCCAAACATAGACACTTGACTTGTCCCACATCAATTCAATTACACAAGGTTATAAAACAACTGACAAAAGACAAGCTTAATTCCCAAATTAAAATGCTATACTTCTATAACTGGTGAGTTCTTTCACACCGTAATTCACTACTAGTTCTGGATCCTTCACTACTGCAATCCAGAACAGCAAGTTATAGAATATTGACTTCCTGGGTATTTATCATCCAGCTGTAATCCGTCTTATTTCCGAACCGGATAACGCTAATTCCCTAACGTTTCTTCTTCATTTAAAGTAAACTCCCCCTCTTAAGCTTTCCACAAAATACACACTTACACAAATCCTGAAAAAGAAAAGAGAAAGGACTGAAGCTTAAAGTCTTCCAAAACTATGTACCTCAAGACCCTTCCCAAAGACACAAAGGGGAGCAAACAGAACTTCACCACAGAGTTCAAGAATGCTTTTGATACATGAGATGAGCATATAGTGGTTATAAAGATATACCAGGCATTACGGGGCTGGGGCACCTCCTTTATGAAGAAAGACTGCAGCGTTTCAGCTCTTCAGTCTAGAAAAAAGGCGCCTGAGAGGGGACATGATTGAGACATACAAAATAATGCACGGAAGGGATAGAGTCAATAAAGGATGTTCTTTTCCCTCTCTCAAAACACCAGAACCAGGGGGCATCCGCTAAAACTGAGGGTTGGGAGGGTTAAAACAGATAAAAGGAAGTACTCTTTTACCTAGCGGATAGTTAATCTGTGGAACTCTTTGCCACAAGAGGTGGTGATGGCATCTGGTCTTGATGCCTTTAAGAAGGGATTGGATGGATTTCTGGAGGAAAGGTCCATCGTGGGCTATAGGCAATGATGGATTGTGCAACCTCCTTACAAAGGTGGTGGGCTACTTCGGAGTACCGGGTGCAAGGGAGTGGCAACAGGATGCAAGCATCTTGTTTTTGCATGCCTCCCTGGGGCACCTGGGGGGCCGCTGTGAGATACAGGAAGCTGGGCTAGATGGGCCTTTGGCCTGATCCAGCAGGGCTCTTCTTACGTTCTTATTAGAAAACTGACTCATTGATGAGCAGAAATTAAATAGAGCTGAGCATTGCAGAGAGGCTTCTTCCAGGTCCCAAAGAACCCATCCTATGCTATGAGCTGTGAAATGGGACTCATCCCTTTAGAAGTGATGTCTGGGCTGGTGTAGCCACAGAAGGGACCAAAACAGAAGGGTGCTTGTAAGACAAATCCCCCAGACTTACAAGGAAAGCAGTGAGTTTAAGGCTGATGCTATGGGGTAGTGGTGCTCAGCGAGTGCAGCAAAATGGGGCATTGGTTGCCACTTACTCCTTTCTTGCAACCTTCTTCCTGCAGTATATCTTTCAGAACATGTTGCTGTAGTTTATGATGGAGTAGGAGATCAATAATGCTGCAAAGACAAGACAAAGAGCCATGTGAATTGATGTGAGAAAGCGGAGAAACGGAGGACCCTCTACTCCCCCTGAGGTCTCTTGACTAAGAGAGAGGCTGCTCATCAGTCCACATCTCCTTCTTCATTGAGTGTCTGGTTATGGGGCCATGAGCCTATTACACAAACGGGGAAAGAATGAAAGGATGAGTGGGGAGGCAGGATGTCTGGTCTTTCTTTTGAATTCATAGGTTGGTATTGTTCAGTTACAGACTGCTGCACACATTCCATTGCTGTTTGATTCTGAGGGCTCCCCCCAGATTTGGGGGCCACTTTTCATTAGGGGGGAGATTTTTCCAGTGAGGTTCCTTCTGTCTAGAGTCTCTACCATTGGCAATGAGAGCTACCTTTTCCTTGTTCATTCCCCCTTAAAAGAATGAATGAAGCAGGGAGATAGGTATTGACTGCTAGGTGCTCCATGCTCTTCTCCATTCACTTCCATGTGTGAACCTGAGTAGTTCTGGCAAAAGAGAGCACTAGTGGACAGATCTAGTTCCTCCTCCTTGGGTAAAGTACTGACAGGCTTTGCATGGAGACAACCTGAGTCAGACCAGGGCTCATCTTTGTTGTGTATTTGTGTGAATAATAGCAGAGTTGGGGGCTTGGAGACC
>JAJKFI010000007.1:22787554-22797834 GCA_029204185.1 Lerista edwardsae
ATGCCAGTTTCAACCAGTTCTGGACTGTGAGATGTGAAACTGCAACAATCTTTCCTCCCACACCGATACTTTCGCCTTGTCCAAGCTTGGAGAAACCAACCAGAAATCCCAGAAGATGGTGATGAGAAACAGAAACAAGCGTTGCCGCAGCCCTGCCACAAAGTCATGGTAGAGCACGTCCATTATAAGCATCATTACATGATGCTACCTTGCAACCAAAGAACAGCTGCTTTGACTATTTCTGGAGCAGACTTAGGGCCCAATCCTATCCAGGTTTCTGGTGCAGATGCACCTGCATTGCAGCTCCAAGATTGGCTCAGGGGCAGTGGTGGGATTCAAATAAATTAACAACCGATTCTATGTCCTTCAGGGTGGCCGCTGCCTTTCTTCCCTCTCGCAACCTAAAATTAGCAACCGGTTCTGCAGAATAGGTGAGAACTGGCTGAATCCCACCACTGCTCAGGGGACCTTTGTGATGAAAACACAGCAGACTTCACAATTGGGGGTTGAAGAGAGAGAGACAAATGGAAAGATATAGGAAAGGAAGTTTTCTTTTTCCAAGGGAACTTCAAGAGAAAAACTCTGTCCACAGTGATAGTGTTTGAGGAGTTAGTTCAACATGCTTCATTTTGCCCCACACTCCTCCCAACAGTTGGCCTGGATATTTCTATACCGCTTTTCAATAAAATGTCGTTCATAAAACAGTTTACATAGCTAAAAAAAATATAAAAATAAAGTTCCTTGTCCCTATAGGGTTCAGAGTCCAAAAAAGATATGGAAGAAACTCCAGCAACAGCCGTAGGGAGACACTATGCTGAGGTGAACAGTTGCTCTCCTCCTGCTAAATGTCAGACAACACTGCTTTAAAAGGTGCCTCTTGGAACCAGTTGGCAGGGGTTGATTTTGCTGTTTTAGTATAATTTTGACACCCAGCACCACTGGGCTAGCTTTGCTTTTTCATTGCCTGAGGTAGCGCCGTCTTGGACCAGACGGCTGTAGAGTAGAGCAGCAATTCAGAGGCCTCAGCGACAGTTCCTCTTTGCTTTCTCTTGTTCGTCTCTTTCATGTAATCGCCATCTTTCAGTGGAGACAAAACTCAAAGAGAAACAACAGCTGGCAAAGGGCTGGTTGAACAGAGATACAATAGCAAGTGCGATATCAGTACAGGCTCAGGTTGTTATCTGCTTAATTGTCTGGCTGGACTGTGGAGGGTCATATCTCTCAACCAGAGAATGGCTCCAGATGGCCCAGGCTGAACATGAGACACCCATGTGTGAGGCCGATCAATCTTGCTATTCCCAGAAGGGCAAGAAACATCCATGACCAGAGGGGCAAGCAAGGCAGTGACGCGAAGGCCACAACACTGTGCACACTTTCTTGGGTATAAGTGCCATTTAACTCAGTGAGTTCTGTGGCTGCAATCCTAAACATACTTCCTTGGTAGTAAATCCCATTGAATTCAGTAGGACCTATTTCTGAGTAGCCATCCTTAAGACAGCCTCTCTCTGCGGCTTCAAAACTTCTGTAGCTTGGGTAACATTGGGATGCAAGGAAGCAATAACAAGGCCTAGCATTTTCTGTAGCCCAGTGGTTCTCAAATGTTTTAGACTGGGACCCACTTTTTAGAATGGTGCTTGTGTCAGGACCCACCGGAAATGATATCATTAACCTGGAAGTTATGTCATAGCCAGAAGTGCCATCATTGTGACATAATAAAATGACACTCCTGGAATGCATACTGGCATTCTTGGATTGAAGCAATTGCACAACCATGAAACCTCTCTCACAAAAAGCAAGATTAGGTTAAAATATTATGTAAAAGCACTGAACTAAAAACAAAATTTTGAAAAAAAAAACACAGTTGAAAATTCAAACTGTTAACACACACAAAAGGAATCTAGCAAGAGTAAGGTCTGCTGCTTCCAAGATGGCTGCACCCAGCTTTCCATGGCCCACCTGACATCAATTCACATCATGACCCATCAAGTGGGTCCTGACCCACAGTTTGAGAAGTTTGAGAAAAGGGCTGTAGCTCTTTTTCAGTGTTCAAAATTCTTCAAACATATTATCTTCATGTAATCCCCACAAAGACCCTGCAATGTGAACATTTTTCTCTCCATGTTGCAGTTCAGGGGGCTGCTTTACCTAAGGCCTTTTCTAGTGGGTTTATGGCAGAGATGCAGTTCACCGTAATGTATGTTTGGACCACTCATGGAGTCAGAGACGCCAGCTCACAGCTGTGCGCCATCCCCATTTATTCCGAGAGTTGTCCAAATGTGCTTTACAGTGGCCCTGGTGCCGGCCAAACTTTGTTGGCCTAACTGTGCTGGCCTAACTCCAGGTTAGGATTGCACCTGTATCCATATTCAATACTATAAATTAGATTAGTTATTATGGGTCATTAGTTATTATGACAGGATGCTCCATCTATGGCATGCCATCTCCAAAGAAGCGCATCTGTGCTAACATCTTGTTGCTCAGCAACATTGTAGTGCTTTTTAATTTCCTCCCGAATTCCAGCACATTGTGTGGCTGATTTTCGTTATTTTACTTTTACAGATCATGCTTTTACAGATCATGTGGCTGCTGCTTCTCCACCTTTATTTTTTTATACAATTGGCTTTAATGTTTTATTGTCTTAATATAGATCCTTATATAAGGACGACTTATAAGTCTGTTAAAAACTGTCTCATGGTTCTTTGCAATTTCTGCATACGTTTATTAAAGAATTAATTGGACAGCTTGTATTTTTTTTTGGCTTGTTACCCCTAAAGTTTCACTCCTTTGTTTCTTAGCTCATGTGGGGTAACTTCCTTAGTATTTGTACAAACTTTCAATGATAGCATTTCCATGGAATCCAAATCTTTCATTACAAGATTAAAAGTCCAACATCGTGTAGGAGTATCAGTGAAAAGATATGTGCAAGTATGTATGCAATCATCTCTGGACACATAAAAGCCATAGTTGTTTCAAAACATAACTAAAACTTGGTGCACATTAGAAGTAATTACATTTCCTTTCTAGTATTCTCAATTACCTTAGTCAGAACATTACCTTGCCACCGCTCACTTCCTTTGATCCTGTTCCACGCAATGAAGTCATGGGTTTGTTTTTTATGATGGAACCATGGTTTTCTTTTTGATGTCATGAGTAAAAAATTAAGGACCTTCCTTGTTACCATGAAGAAATAAAATTTAAAATAAGAACCGTCTGGGATCTAAGTAGAGTGCTGGTGAAAGCACTGAAAATCTTAATTACTAACATTTTCTAATAACCTAATTACTAACCTCAAATTCTACTCTCTGGCTGCAAGATGGGCTGGCTGACCCATTGGGACTTTCCCAGCTCTAGCGTATATTACTCCTTTGGCTTTAACTACCAAGAGAAGATTGTGTTTAATACAAAAGGGCATAAAAGGGGAGAGGACCAGTAAAATTTGCAGCCCTTCCCTTATCTGCATTTCAGTTTTTCTCTGTGAGAGCTACTGGGAAACCGTGCATCTTTTTCTTTTTTTCCTTCAATCAGTGCACATGCACCAATAAGACAATTTATTCCTCTTCTAGTTCTCATTTAGTTTTGGCTCTTACTTTGCACAAACCATCCAAAAAGATAGCTGTGCCAGGGATAGGCTGGAGTCACTGAGCACGAGCAGCGAGTCGTTTGCGAGTCTCCACAACTTGACTTGTCCATGGGTCATAGCATGCGCCTGTGGCAACTCGCCCTCCCCCTGAAATTCCTGAGTCATTTTGACTTGAGTGCAAGCCTTTTTGTGAAGTGGGTTGTGGCCAAGTCAGGCACGACTCCACGGGGAAAAAAGGGAGGTGCTGCTGGTGGTAGTAGTGTGTTGTCGGCATTGTCGTTTTACACTCCTCTTGAGTGTTCCCATCCCATCTGCAGTTAGTGATGTGCTGAAGTCCTTCACTTCAACCATTTCATATATGTAAACAATATTATTATTCGAGCGGGTGTACAGTAGCAGTGCAGAAAAATGATGGTTCCATACGAATCCCAGCTTTCTTTTTTTTCTAATTACATTAGAAGTAATTACATTTCCTTTCTAGTATTCTCAATTACCTTATATCCTTAGTCAGAACATTACCTTGCCATTGCTTACTTCCTTTGATCCTGTTCCATGCTAGTCTTCTGTCCGCTGGTTATTTTCATAGTGCTTGCTTCCACCACCACCTGTTCACATGACGACTCCCAATTCCACCTTCAGAAGGAGTGCCCAGGCATGCCACAGACCAAGAAGGACTGGGAGGTGTCCAACCTTGGAAAGGTCGGAGCGGGTGGGACTGCATGTGGGGACAGAAGTGGCAAGCGGAAGTGTTGTGCACAGCAACCAAGAAGCTTATGTGTACGGCCCAATTACAGCTCTAAGAAATAGTCCCATTGTGGCCAATCATTCGGTGAGACTTCCTCCCAGGTCACTGTAGAGGAGGATCAGGGTAGGAGGACTACATATTGCAGCCTATGGCGTACAAGGCACCAGCTTGCCCATCTCCTTTCCCGCCCACCCCCAGGCTTCTCCGCCACTTGTTCCTATGGCAAGAAACCCCATCTCTTGGGCTCCTCCTTGTCCCCTCCCTCGTCCAGAGGAAAAAAAACAGGCCATTCATCCTCCATCCCATCCATCTTCTATTCCTTCCAAAATAAGTTACAGCGCAATCCTATGAATGTTTACTTGAAGATAGGTTCTACTATGTTCAATAAGGCTTACTCCCAGGAAAGTGTGCATAGGATTGCAGCCCTAGTCCCACTGAACTGAGTAAGAAATTCATTTGTAAATATGCATAGCAACTGAATGCATGTGTCTTGTGTGAAACTACTGAGGATGCTGATTGTGAATGTGGCTGTGTAACTTCAGTGGGATTACTTTGAAAGAAGCAGCCTGGATATTGCAGCTGTGATGTGTTTAATTGAAAGTGGGGGGGGGGGGCTTTTTACTATCACATTCATAAAGGCAGACATTGGAACACTAGCCAGGTACCAATAATAGAGTCCAAGCTGTGATCTATCATACTGTCCAGATAGGATCTTTAATATCCGTGAAGACCTCGCTTCAAACTCCCACTGCCTCAGCCACTTTTAGTCCTTCAGTGATAACAAAAGGACATCAAATAATAAGTTGAAGCCCTGCAGCAACCGCATTTCCTCTTTCTACTCAGCCATAGGGACTTGGGACTTATCAGATGAAATTTGCTTTCACCAAAAGGTCCTACGTCAGCAATGCAGCCTGATAGACCAAGAGCGGATTTCTAGCCATGCAGGGTTGGAACAGTCAGAGCCTTAAGGAATGGCCTTACCTCATGATCTGATATTATCTAAGTGTGATGCCAAATATTGTTTTCTGGAGAGAACCGAACCACCAGAGACTAGTGTGCGTGGGTGTGCGCAAGTGCATGTGTGTGTGTGTGTGTACAAGCACAATGGGAGCAGTTGGGCTGAGGAATCTTGCTTCAGTGGGTGTCCCATTATTCAATGCTCATTTAGTGCCTACCAAATGCTGTACAGAACATAAACAATATGCATTGCTGTACTTTCCTTAGCTAGAAGCATTACAATCATTACATGAGATGAGGTTGGGGGCCTGTGATGCCCATGCCGGAGGTGTAGCCCCTCAGTATAGACTTGAATGGGATGACAGGATTGGGGTTACATGACTCACTATGACACAAAAAGATCTTCGGACTCCATTTCACAGATTTACACAGTTGGTTTAATCTCATCAATACTTTCACATTCATCAGATCGTTAAGGCAGGAGATTATATACTTCTTACAGTCTTAATTCTTAAAGTAATTGTGCACAGGAAATGCTTTGTATAAATGCTTTTAAAATAAATACTGTACAGACTTCTGTATTAGTCTAGAAATTCTAGCCTTAAAATTTACCCTGAAAACTTGGGTCGACTTATCCATGCAACTTACCTCAAGGACATTCCAACGTCCCTGTTCACAGCCTAGGAATGGATTTGGCTACACTGGCTGAGCCTAGGCCTGACCACAGCTGGGCACTGGCCGGCACAGTGCAAAGCATGCTGGGACACTACCCAGCAAGCGCCGCTGCCAACACGGCCAGCTATGGAGGCTTTTGGCCACATTGGGTGCTGGGAGGCCAGCTGGCATAGTGCAATATGGGGGGCCTGGCCTCCCCCTTTGATCAGCTATGGGGGCGGGTGATGGATGGGAACAAAAAGGCAAATGGGAGGGCGGGTGGTGAGGCTCTTTTTGTGTCAGACACAATTATCTAATTCAATGTTTCATAAATCCCTTAACTACAGGTCATAGTAAATGTTATTTGTGGCTTAAAACATGCTCTTGATTTATCTGTGAGATGGACTAGTAGAGATCTGTCTATGAGATTGACTAATCCTTGCACAATGGACCAGTTCCCCTGACCTGTCCACAGAGGGTGGAAATCAGCCAACAGAACCTCCAACAGCCCACCTCCTGCTGCCTCCTCAGCCTCCGGTTGCCCATCCCCAAGTCCCTGGAGGAAGAAGTGGCGGTGCAAGAATCTGTGTTCACTGCTGCCATCTCCAAAGGAAAAAAATCTGCACTCTTTGCAAGAGGCAGCAGTGACGAACACAGTCTCTTGTCGGTGCTGCCTATTACCAGCCTCAGCCCCCTTCTGCTGTGCCCTCAAGCCCCCCCCGTCGCCCCCAAGCCCACAGGGCAAGAGGCAACGCCTCTTTAAAGCACACAGCCCCCCCCTCCTGCTGGCCTCAGACCTTGGTGCAGATCAGAATACCTGTAGGTCAAATGATCATGGGGGGGGGAGACACAAAAGGCCGGGTGGCCAGACTGTTGCCCCCAGGCACCCTGTTGCCTCGTGCAATTGCACTGGTCTAGCTACACCACTGCATTGACTTTTTTTTTTTTTTTTTTTTGCCCACTTTGCTTGAAGAATGCTACACAATATCCACCCGGTCCCTGATCAATCACCAGGCCCTGCAACACTTGTTTGGAATAAAATGGATTTCCCCATCTGTAGCCTACGGACAAGCGGTTCTCAAACTCTGGGCCGGTGGCCCACCAGTGGGTCATGACTCATTTCTTGGTGGGTTGTGGAAAAAACCTAATCTGCCTTGTCAATGTGCATCAAGGGTTATACAACCTGCTACCTGGGGTGGAGGAGCACTGCTTTTCAATCATCATTACAGCCACAGAGGCTTCAGCAGTGAAACAGTGAAACTGTTTTTTAGGTGGGTCCCAATGCTAAAAGGTTTGAGAATATAGACCCAAGGTGGCCAACCTTTCAACTTTAGGGCTCTTGAACCTTTAACAATTGTATAGAGGAGGGAGGTATAGATTTCAGCAGGTGCAGCTTGTCACCTCACAGAGAGCATGCAAAGGTGATATCCACAGTTTGACCATATTTCGAATATTCATTCATTCATTCATTCATTCATTCATTCATTCATTCAAAGAATGTATATCCTGCCTTTCTACCTTTGTTCAGGGGCATGCAAGATGGCTCCCAAGTAAAAATATCAATACAATTATAAATAAAACATTAATATTAAAAAACCAATAAAACTATTAAACCAGTAAAACACAATGAACACAGCTGGATCCTGATTAAGATTATGTTTATAAAGAAGTGCCTGTCATATCCTTCTCCCTTGAGGCCCCCTCCCACAAAGGGAGGGGGCAATGGGGTCAGATGAGGACATGGGTGCAGGAGTCAGTGGAATAACAGAACACACAGAGCAAAGATGTCACATTTTATAGGTTTCCTAGTTTGTCCTTACCCGGCGTTGCCTAGGTGTTTATTTATCCCAAGCTTCTATTAGACAGGAAAACGAATAAATTCTATCTATAGTGTAAAATCAAAGTAATTTTATGTACAGGAAATTGAAAGTATAAGTACAGTATAAAATTATAAAGTAAAATCTTTTACAAATTCACTATAATATTAACTCAGAACTTGATTATAAACAACATTTTTAGTTTCACCTCCAGGAGCAAGAATAAATAAATTCTTGGGTGAACCCACCCTTGAGCAAGCAACACAGAGTTGTCCGTGGGAGAAACATGGCGATCTCAAATCCACTTCACAGTACTTAATAGACTGCCCCTGTGACTTGTTGATCGTGATCGAGAATGCAAGTCTCACTGGAAATTGCAATCTCTTAAAATTAAAAGGGAGATCCGTTGGAATGAGTGTTATCTGTGGGGAAAAAAACTGTTTCACCCTCTTCCTTCTTGTAAAGATAGTCGCTTAAATTACAGTACCCAGCATCTTCTTGATACACAGCCTTGTGCCGTTGCAAAGTTTTGGCGGGTCAAGGTTCCGTAGTAAAATAACTGGAGATCCCACTGTAAGTCAAAGATAATGTGGTGGCAGTCCAACCGGATCAAGTGAGTTTAGGAAGTCTGATGGGAAATTGACGACCTCATAGGCATCTACTATGGTATCGATAGACTTGTATTCAGTGACTACGCTTGGTCACATGGCAAGTATTTGACTGGAGTCCAAGACCGGGGCCTAATGATCTCTAAACATTTCCAGAAGGTTCTACAGAGTTCTATTCGTTCCATTCAACTACACTTGGGTTTAAATGTCATTGGGACTGTCACCAATTAGCTTAGCGACGCTGAAAACTATGGATTTGACACTAATGTCGGTCATTTTGGACATTTTATTGTTCACGCTGATGGGGGCTGAACGTGGACTTAAATGGCATTGGGAGTGTCACTATTCATCTCAGCAACCCCGAAAACTATGGATTTGACACTAATATCGGTCGTTTTCAATTATTTTTACAGGTCACCCCCTTCCCACCCCCACCCCTAGGGGTGCTAGGGGTGTCTTACCCCCACAGTATTTCTAGAAGTGGGATGAGTTGTGAAATCTGAAAGCAAATGGCATCCTCAACACCACCATCAGCATGCTGCAGACATTCTATTTCCAAGCACTGTGTCTTGCACCCTTTCTCCCCCCCCCCACGCTGAGGGGAGCTGAACTTGGACTTAAACGGCATCGGGAGCATCACCGTTCATCTCGGCGACCCTGAAAACTATGGGTGTGACAGTAATATCGGCCATTTTCGATTATTTTTACATGTCATCCCCTTCCCACCCCCACCCCTAAGGGTGCGTTGTATTCAACTACACTTGGGCTTAAATGTCATCGGGACTGTCACCAATCAGCTTAGCGACCCCGAAAACTATGGATTCGACACTAATGTCGGCCATTTTAGATCATTTTTACATGGCACCCCCTTCGCACCTCCATCCCTAGGGGTGCTAGGGGGGTCCTACCCCTGCAGTATTTCTTTCCAGATCACAAGGCATATGTGTACCAAGTTTGGTGTAAATCACTCCAGGTGTTCCAGAGCTTATGTGGAAGCACACACAAATTTACAAACATCCGATTTTATATATATATACTAGCTTTTATGTACCCGGCTTTGCCCGGGTGTTTATAGGTGCCATCCCCGACCCCCAGCTACTCACCAGGCATACAGATGGCCCATTTATATGTCCCATCCCTGCCCCCCCTCACATGTGTGCCCAGGTGTTTATATGTCCCATCCCTGACCCCACCCCCACTCACATGGGTGCCCCGGTGTTGATATGTCCCATCCCTGACCCCACCCCCACTCACATGTGTGCCCGGGTGTTGATATGTCCCATCCCTGACCCCACCCCCACTCACATGTGTGCCCGGGTCTTTATATGTCCCATCCCTGACCCCACCCCCACACACATGTGTGCCCGGGTGTTGATATGTCCCATCGCTGACCCCACCCCCACTCATATGTGTGCCCGGGTCTTTATATGTCCCATCCCTGACCCCACCCCCACTCACATGTGTGCCCGGGTCTTTATATGTCCCATCCCTGCTGCTGTACTGTTTCTGTTGCTCTAGGTGTAGTAGCCCTCTGTTTCATATCCTGTAGTTGTTTGTGACGCTGCTGTACTGTTTGTGTTGGTCTAGATGTAGCAGCTCTGTCTCTCTTATCGTGGAGTCTTGTCACGCTTCTGTACTGTTTCTGTTGCTCTAGATGTAGCAGCTCTGTGACGTAGCGTTGCAAGTTTTTTTTTTTTTCCCCTCAGGTGTTTCCTGTGTACGCTGTTGTTTCATCTTTGTAGCCTTTGGTTGCACCTGCCCAATTGCCTTACATTACACAGTGAAAGTAAACTTTCAGAGAGAAAGTAAACTTTCAGCAGCCACATCACCTTGTGCCAACTGTCCACTGCCAAGCAGGGACCGCCCACATGTCCACAGAACACATTGTATCGGTTTGCCTGCGTGAAACCTGTTTGCTG
>JAJKFI010000007.1:22798234-22880046 GCA_029204185.1 Lerista edwardsae
GGGGGGATGGGTGGGGGGCGCGCCGGGTGCCTGGGCGAGCAGGCGCCCCCTCCGAGGCGAGGGAAAGCCGCGCGGGGCGCGCGAAGAAACCGGAAGTGAGTCGACGGGCTGTCAATCACTCAAGTCCCGCCCAGCGTTCCGGCTTGCGAGAGAGTAGATGACACCACTGGTTATATTGCCAGAAGAGTCTATTGGTAATTTACCTTCTCCGATGTGAAGTAATGTGTCTGAAAAAATTTGAGCAGCCTCATCCCCCAGATGTACTCTCATGTTCTGGTGTAAAGTAATTTTTTGCACATGTTTCCACAAAAATGAATGTTTTAAGCACGCGTGGATTTCATCAGCCAGTGTTGACTTTGGTATGACGGGCAGAGTTTGTCGAAAGTCTCCACAGAGGAGTACCAGAGCTCCCCCCATCAGCTTGTTGTTTCCTCTCAGATCTCTCAGAGTGACGTCAAGGGCCTCGAGAGCTTTTTTGTGAGCCATGGTGCATTCATCCCATTCTATTATTGTGCATGCTTTTAGCACCTGTGCCTGGCCACTTGCCTTGCTTATATTGCAGGTAGGATTTTCTTGTCTAGCGATGTCAAGTGGTAATTTAAGTGCGGAATGGGCTGTCCTTCCTCCTTCCATTAATGTGGCGGCAATTCCTGAAGAGGCCATGGCAAGAGCAACATCTCCCTGAGCCCTGAGTTTGGCCAGTATTAAGTTAGTTAAAAATGTTTTACCTGTGCCCCCAGAAGCATCTAGGAAAATGATACCACCTTGTTTGCCTACGTGATCTATGATAATTTGGTATGCCTCTTTCTGATCGTGATTTAGAAGTGGTGTTTTGGCTGCTACGTATGCAGTCAGTTCTTCGACGTTGTAGTTCTTTTCTCGTAGGTAATCTGCGTGCAGTACGTCGTGTCTATCCCGTAAGGGTGGAAGGAGGCCGAGTTGTAGTAATGTTTTATTGGTCATGGCCACACATTTGTCCTCAATAAGAATCAAAGCCTGGTTGAAGATATCCGGGCCAAATGTAATGTTTAATGTTGGATTTTCCCTCCGGAGTTTGGCAAGTATATCTTCACTTAGGGCCTCCTTATATGTTTCCCATAAAGTTTGTGGATTTGATGGACTGCATGTTGTCAAGATTATGGCGAATAGGTTTCTGATTTGATTTGGGAGGGAGATTAATTCAGCTTCTTGCAATGTGTTATCCCAATGCTGGTCTCCTTCAAGTAAACCCAACTTTTGACAGGCCTGTCTAAATGTCTGGCATACTTCGCCGTTTACTGTTCTTAGGTCCGTGAAAGATGTTGGGCCTCGAACTGAGTGAAGAAGGATCCTAAGGAAATAGCATTCAGCATTATTAGGGTGAACTGTGTAGACTCGACCTAACGCATCACTTGCAATTGCATCATGTCCAGGGATGGTGCGACCTAGTTTTCTTCTACAGAAAAGTTTTGTTGATGCACTCCATGTGTAGTATCAAGGTACTTCGGGATATAACAAAGTCCTTGCGAAAGGATCATGCTGGCATAGGTGGAAGAAGGCTGTTAAGGTAGTGTTTGGTGGGGAAGCAACCACTGTAGCGGCGTTTTCTGTTCTAAAATAAACTCTCTGACCATTTTCTAAGTGGATGCTGAGGTGAGTTACAGTAGGGTGTCGTTCATGAATTGGAAATCCTAGGATTCGCCAAACAGCCTCGTTGCTGCTAATGTATCTTCCCAACTGATATTGCATCACTTCGTCATGTGTGGTGTCATTGCTTATGCCGAAAACAGCCATATCAGTCCCTTTAGTAACATACTTGCAAACATATTTAATGGATTTCACACTGTTGCAGTATTCCACGTTGATGTGTGTCTGAAACATTTTTGACAGAAGTGGGGAAAAGGGAACAATCCACCTATTGTCAATTGTTATTGCTGGGCTGCTACGTAGTTTTACTGTTGCCGTGAAGCCTCCATCTTCTGGAGTGCGACGTCTATACAAAGGGTAACCATCATTGCCAGTTTGCGTGTCTGTAATCAGTTGTCGTGGGTATCTCTTGCTACACTTTCCGTCCTTCATACATGGGGAATTTGGATTGAGATGTCCACATGGTCCATGGATCATGTGTTTTGTTACCACAGCAAAAAGTTCTGGATCTTGTATTGGGTCAGGCAACTCAGCAGATATAATGTCATCAATTTGTGTGGGCTGAATTTTGTTAAGCAACCAGATTAAATTATGTGAGTGTGGTAGTCCTCGCTTTTGCCATTCAATTGTGTACATCCAGCATCTTGCAATTCCAAATACATGGCCCTTTGTTATAGCATTGATTAGTTTTAGTTGCTTTTGTTTAAATACTCTTGCAATCAAGTCGTGGCGCTCACTGGGTAACTGGCCATTGGTGAGCATTTCTTTGATCTCTGGCCAAGTTGGATTGCAGGTCAAAGTGATGAATAAGTCTGGTCTCCCGTAGTTCCTTACGTACGTGTATTCATGCATGTGTATTCATGCATCTTGCGTGTATTCATGCATGTGTCTGGGACTGCCTGTAAATGTAGCTGGCAATATGACTAAGGCACCGATGTTGTCAACATTTCCGTCATTTGCCAAAGCATCTTTCAGGTGAATATATTGTTCAACTCTCAGTTTTCATTGATTGAGACTAATGTAAAGCAGGCGCTCACTTTCGATCTTTGCATACATGTCAACGATGAATTGGTGAAACAATTGTCTGCAGTTTAGTATGTGGTTATGTTCAGTATCTCGAACCATTAGTCTGTATGCGTAGAAGTCCATTGCTGAAACTTTCTTGTGGGTTGTTGCACCTGTTTTTGGGTTGACCATCCTCAGATTGAAATGGTATCCATCTTCACCACGAGGAAATATTAGTGGGTACTGTAGAGCATCATAGGATCGATGGGTTTCCGAAATGCGATGCAATGATTTGCCTCGTCGTTGAATGACGATATCCCATTGTTCAAAGTCATTGCCTGAGACAACCACCGCAACTTCATCTACCTGAGGTGCATTGAAGCGGCGCTCGTGTTCGCCTGGTGGTTTTCGGTCTGCTCTTATAACTACTGTGTATTCATCTGTTGGCATACGTTCCAATGCCGTTGTAAAGGTTTTAATAAGATCATAGTGGTCATGAAACATCCTTTGTAAGTTTAGGACAATGTGAGATCTTGTTCCTGAGATGTAGGTGCACCTCTGGTCAATTTCAGTTTGTTCGTTTCCAATAAAATACAGTTGGAGGAATTTGGGTGGTTGATCTGGCAGGGGAAGCAATGATCCCACCTTATGGTAAATCTGCCCTTGCACTGTGAACGTTGATGGGAATCCGGGCTGTTCAACAACTGATGTGGCGCCAAACGATGTCATTTGGAAACAGGAGTTGTATTTTCTAATGTTTGTAAGGAAGTGCTTTGAGTCTGACGTGTCTCCTGATGTATAAGTCAAGAGTTGCTGTGGTGGTGGTTCCAGTTGTATTGGCAGAGTTTAACTTTACCATTTTTGCAGCAAATACCAGGAGACTCAGATGTAAATCTTTTGGCTTGACAGTAAGTGCAAACGATTTCCATTTTTCCAATTGTTACATGTTGTATGTAGTCCTTATGTAAATCGTAGTGGAATCCTTCCAATGCTAAGTTGAAATGTTGGGCACTGCGGGATTTTGTGGCTTGATGTTGCATTTCCTGTAGTCGGGTTTCACGCTGCTGTACTGTTTCTGTGGCTCTGGATGTAGTAGCCCTGTCTTTCATATGCTGTAGTCTCTGTTCACGCTGCTGTACTGTTTCTGTGGCTCTGGATGTATTAGCCCTGTCTTTCATATGCTGTAGTCTCTGTTCACGCTGCTGTACTGTTTCTGTGGCTCTGGATGTAGTAGCCCTGTCTTTCCTGTGCTGTAGTCTCAGTTCACGCTGCTGTAATGTTTCTGTGGCTCTGGATGTAGTAGCCCTGTCTTTCATATGCTGTAGTCTCTGTTCACGCTGCTGTACTGTTTCTGTGGCTCTAGATTTAGAAGCTCTGTGACATACCGTTGCAAGTCGTTTTTTTTTTTCCTCAGGTGTTTCCTGTGTACGCTTTTGTTTTATCTTTGTAGCCTTTGGTTGCACCTGCCCAATTGCCTTACGTTTCCTTGAAGGCATTGTGAGGACAGTGAAATATTTATAAAAAGGCAGAAGTACGTATATTGAGAAAGTAATATTGTGTATTGTAGTATTTGGTAGTGTAATTTTTCCTACTGTTATAAAGTGAAAGTAAACTTTCAGAGTGAGAACAGCCACAGCACCTTGTGCCAACTGTCAACTGCCAAACAGGGACCGCCCACATTTCCACAGAACACATTTCCCTAGCAACTGTAAAGAGTTCAGTTGCTGCCTGAAGATTCCGCATGTCATTTGCATCTCATCATGTCATCATCAGAGCCTCGGAATGCTGGGGTTCAGCCCATAGCCGTCCATAGGGAACCACAAATTCGCTTGTACCCGCGCCCGTGGGGGCGCGATCCGTTCCAAAACCGCGCAGCGATGGTTTCGGGGGGCCAAGGCACCCGCGTGCCGAGTTTGGCGCGAATCGGTCCAGGCGTTGCGGAGCCTATGTGGAACAAACATACATACACACATACATACATACGCTCTTCTTTATATATATAGATAGACTAGCTTTTTGTTACCCGGCGTTGCCCGGGTAACAAATGTCATCGAGACTGTCACCAATCAGCTTAGCGACCCCGAAAACTGTGGATTTGACACTGTCGGTCATTTCGGACATTATATTTTTCACCCCTTCTCACCCCCCATGCCAATGGGGGCCGAACGTGGACTCAAATGGCATTGGGAGTGTCACCATTCGTCTTGGCGACCCCAGAAACTGCGGATTTGACACCAGTATCGGTCGTTTTTGATTGTTTTTACGTGGCACCCCCTGCGCACCCCACCCCTGGGGCACTGGGGGGGGGTCTGACCCCCGCAGTGTTTGTTGGCAGGCCGCAAGGCATACGTGTGCCGGGTTTGGTGCGAGTTGCTCCAGGCGTTCCCAAGCCTATGCGAAACATACGTACACACAAACGTGTACACACACACACACACTCCTTTATATATATACTAGCTTTTTGTTACCCGGCGTTGCCCGGGTGTTTATATCTCCCATCCGTGACCCATCCCTGACCCATCTGCGAATTTTGGGCGTTTTCAACCATTTTCACCTGGGGCCCTCCGCGCACCCCCACCCCTGGGGGCAGTGGGGGGGCCTGACCCCCACAGTGTCTGTCACCAGGCCGGAAGGCACACGCATGCCGGTTCTGGCGGCAATTGCTCCAGGCGTCACAGTGGGGCATGGTGGACATCTCGTATTGCACCCCTGCCCGTCCCCCACATTGAGGGGTGCGGACCCGAACTCCCACTGCCTCGCTGTCTGCCTCGGTGAGCCCAGAAACTACAGAACCGAGGATGATTGCGTCCAGTTTCGGCCATTTCCACGCGGGCCCCCCCGGGGCGCTAGGGAGGCCTGACCCCCAGAGTACCTGTTGCCAGGCTGGAAGGCACACGCATGGCGAGTTTGGTGCACATCAGTCCAGGCGTGCCAGCAGGGCATGGCAGATATTGTGTCTTGCACCCCTTCCCGCACCCCATGCCGAGGGGGGGGGTGAACCCGGACTCCGACGGCGCCAGGAGCAACCCCGGAAACTATGGATTCGACGCCGATTTTGGCCGTTCTCGACCATTTTCACTTGGGCCCCCCGCGCACCCCCACCCCCGGGGGCGCTAGGGGTGTCTAACCCCCGCAGTGTGTGTCGTCAGGCCACACGGTGTATGCGTGCCGAGTTTCGTGTCGCTCGGTCCAGGCGTTCCAGCAGGGCATGGCGGATGTTGTGTCTCGCACCCCTTCCTGTCCCCCATGCCGAGGGGGGGTGAACCTGAACTCGCACAGCGTCGGGAGTGTTGCCATTCGTCCCGGTGACCCCGGAAACTATGGATTTGACACTGAGATTGGCCAGTTTCAACCATTCGCACGCGGGGACCCCCAAGTACCCCCACCCCCGGGGGCAGTAGGGGGACCCGACCCTCGCAGTGTTTGTGGCCAGGCCGCTAGGCTTCCGCATGCCAAGTTTGGGGCCAATCGGTCCAGGCGTTCCAGCAGGGCATGGCGGACGCTGTGTCTCGTACCCCTTCTTGCCCCCCCAAGTGGGGGGGCACACCAAGACTCCAACTGCGTTGGGAGCGTCGCCACTCATCTCGGCGACCCCGAAAACTGCGGATTTGACTCCAAGTTTGGCCGTTTGTGACCATTTTCACGTTGAGATCCCCCTGTACCCCCACCCCCGGGGGCAGTAGGGGGGCCTGACCCCCACAGTGTTTGCGGCCAGGCTGCTAGGCATCCGCCTGTCGAGTTTGGCGCCAATCGGCCCAGGCGTCCCAACAGGGCATGGCAGGCATTGTGTTTGACACCCCTTCCCCCCCCATGTCGGGGGGGGCTGAACCCGGACTCCAACGGCATCAGGAGCATCGCCGCTCATCCCGGCGACCCCGGAAACTGCAGATTTGACGCCGATTTCGGACGTTTCCGACAACGTTCACGCGAAGACCCCCGCGTACCCCCACCCCCGGGGGCGCTAGGGGGGTCTGACCCCCGCAGTGTTTGTTGCCAGGCCGCAAGGCACGTGTGTGCCGAGTTTCGTGCCGATCGGTCAAGCCGTGGGGGAGCCTATGGAGAACATACAAACACACCCACACGCATACATATCCACATACATACCCACCCACGTTCATTTTTATATATATAGATAGATTTGGGGATAACAAAACAAGGGGATGCCCAGAGGAGGACCAGGGAACAACAACACAGTCAATCAGGATTCAAAGCAATGGCAATCAAAGAGCCAACTAAGAATTCCCTGAAAGGGAAATGGAGTCCTGTCCTACGATTCAAGGGGCATAAGCAAGCGCTTGTAGGGCAAATAATCCTCACAGGCAGGTGCTGACACTGGCAGTAGTGTCCTATGGTTGTGTAGGGTCCCCAACCCAAGAGAAGGAGGAGGTCCTGTAGTTCATGCCTTTGGCACTCTCTCGCCAGGCGGGCATCTTGACCTCCACAGTCCCATCGGGAACCCAAGGGTTCCAGATTAGCTATTTCAGATTTCAAGTTCAATGGCTGATTAATACGGTCAGTAAAAAGAATCAATAAACTTTCCATCATGCCACCAGACTCACTTTCCTTAAGAGGGACGTCTAATAGCTGCCAAAGTCTAACAAGAAATTGTTTGTGTTGATGTGTTGTAGAAGGTGTTCAAGTGTCTAGTAATTCTTGGTGGGAAACACTTCTTGGCGGGAGTCCAGCTGTTGGCAGCCTCTCAGATTTGGCTTTGTACCCCATTGTGGTCATTTTGGCCTTCCAGGGAACACTTGCATTGCTATGCTCAATGGTCAGATGCACATAATGGAGGACCTGGAAAGGGAAGGTTAGACCAGGATGTCATGGAACCCCATCAAGGAGGGGAAGGTTGTGGATATCCTCCCTGTCCCAAACACATGTACAGGTCTGACTCCATTTTGGAAGCTGCTCCCCGGCAAAGGTCACAAAAGCGAGCCTTGGGAGATAGCACAAAGTAATGCAGACAATCTGTAAGTCAGAGACATCTGTAAGTCCCTTTTCCCCCTCAAAGAAATGCAAATCTGGTCTCTGACAAAATGAGAAGTCCTGCCTGAAATTCAATCAAGTTCTTATCTGCCCAGGAGCTAGGCTCACCTGGACAATTTCTTTTCAGACTCTGCTAAGAAGCCCTCCATCCTGAATCTAAAGAGACACACACCCTGCTACACCTCATTGTATCTGTATTGCTGATGAAGTTAAGTGTTTGCTTGATGAAGTTGTTTGCTCCTTTTTGCATTTCTGTAAACTTCTTGTAACATGAAATTGTGCTTTTGTAATCCCCTTTCTCCCAGGGAGAAAGGATTGATAACAACAGATTACATTGTTAAAAACCTATAAAATGCAACGCCAAATGTAAGTTTTGCACAAGCCAGCCCTTCGGGGCTGTGCTTTTGCTGCTTGTGTCACTTTCTCAGTAAAGTTTCTCTTGGACCCTCAAAACCAGTGCTGGTCTTTGTCATCTTAGGGTTTTAATGTTGTTTTAGCCTTCCTTCAGCTAGATTCTTTTCCTCCAGGTTGTGCGCCGAGCAGAAGCCTTCACGTTACTCAGGACTCCAGAGGGACACCGCGAGGTCATCCATAGGGACCCCGCTCACACAACAAATGTTCACTTGGCCTCCTGGGTCTTGTTTGAGTGTGCTCCATTTCAACTTTTCATCTCAAAAAGGACATTAAAGAGCTGGAAAAGAGTGAATAAAAGTGAAAGTGTCTGGGGCTTGTTCAGGCAAAGTTTGATTCAGTTTAGAAATAAGAACACTAGGGGCCAAATCCTATCCAATTTTCTGGTGCTGATGCAGCTGCAATTCATCCGAGGTAAGTGTACAAGTGTTTTCTTCCCTTGAGGAGGCCTCTATGACATCCCCCCAACACAGAGTGCAGTACACACCCCATTTATTTATTTATTTGATTTAGCCATTAATTTATTCGATTTAGCCATTAATCCATTAATCCATTGGGATGGCTACATTAGGGCTGGAAAACTGGATAGGATTTGGCCCTAACAATCTAGTACTGGGTGGGTGGACCGGACCGAGAGTGGAGCCAGGAGAGTGGAGCCAGTGCACACTTAGGCACTGTGGCCCAGTCGGCCCTGCATGAGCTGCTCTGAGCTGCTCTGAGTAGCTCCATAGAAGTGGCTGGGGCTTTTCCCGGGGTAAGGGGAAAATACCGTCTTTCCCTGCGGTGGTCTCGAGGTCACTATTGGTTACTATTACTGCGCTGGAGCAGGTTAGGATTGTGATAGGCTTTCCCGCCCCTTCCCAACCAAGCCCCACGTTCCTTCCTAGTCTCTCTACTCCCCGTGTCCTCTTTGCTTATGGGGCCAGAGGAGGGCAGAGGTGCCAAAGAGAGGCGGGCGCTGCGCTCCTCCGGTTAATTCTTAGCGCCAGTAGTTTAAACAGGGGCGGGGCAAGGTCCGCGTCGCGAGCTATAGGTCGGACCGGCGGAGCCATGGAGTTATAATAAACAGGGCGGAGCCGAGGGAATGATAGAGCGCGACAACATCATTCCAACGCGTCTCCTAGAGAGCCGCTCTGTGGCCGGGAAGGCGAATGGAAGAGAACCGGAGGACGGTGGCCGCACGCGGACAGACCCAGTGGGAAGCGCAACGCCGAGTGAAGCCATGCTGGTGGCACGGTAGTTACGTGCCCTCCGTCACTAGGTAAAAGCAGCTATGCGTAACGTGCCCCCCGTTTCTAGAGGTTCAAGTATCCGCTGGTTTTTAGCCAGCCACTCGACCAGGGACTAGCCGTGCAGTGAAAAGTCGGCGCTAAGACCGCGGTGCAGACGCCGCCAGTTTTGTGGTCGGTCTCTGTCACTCATTCACTCACTCAGACGCGCGCGTGCCCAGTACCCTCTCTCGCGTTTTTTTCAGTTGGGAAGGCAGAAAAGGGCTCGCTTCCGTGGCTTGACAGTCGCTATCAGTCACCCTCGGACGGCCTGCGACCCATCCCAAGATTTAAATAAATAAACTGTATTGTGCCACAAGCCAAATCTGTAATTCTTAAGGCTCCAAAGACTCCCTTTCTCTGTGTGTGTTTGCTACAGCAGTCGTTAGATTGCTAATCTAATGTAGCTGCCCCCCCCCCGCAAAAAACTTGGTCTTTCCCACGCATGCGCCAGGCCGAAGGACGCAACCCCCGTCCTACCCGCTTTGCCTCGCTGTGCATCGGTGCTGCGCTGCCTTATCTCGGAGCGCACCATGGGGGCGGCTCTTTTGCTGCGGTCCTTGGCCTCTTCTGTCGCCCCTCCTCGGTCTTTATCACGCGTGGCTTCGGAACTGCAGAGTCACTGCGAGTCAGCCTCTGTGCCCCGCTGAGCTGGCGTGGGCAGCCTTCAGGTCCTCGTTCCAACTCCCTTAGTGGCGTTCTACGGGTCGCTCGCTGCCTTTCAGCCTTGGGACCGTCCTTCTCTCTCCCCCCCCGCCTTAGAAAATGGTAATAATGGTGCTCTGTCACACAGACTGGCACTGAGGACTAACAGTAATAAAAGGCACGTGGCTGATTTACATAGAAGTGTGGGTGCAGTTACATTAGTTTCAGTATAAGTGTGTGTGTACCATAGCTTTGAAAGTTTGGTCTGGAAGGAATAGCATGTGGCTGCCACTCTCTGAAACTGCTGTGGGCATTCTGCATCTTGGTTTGTAATGGGAGAGTGTCACTGAAGCTTAGTTTATCTTATCTAAGTTGCTCAGAGTAGCACAGGTGGAGCTCCTGGGTGGCCCATCTTGGTATCACAATCCCCAAACTTGTGCAATGGAACTGTTTCATGGGCCTGCAATAGGCTGAGACCTCGTTTGTAAATAACCTTCCATGTTTGTGACAATGGCTGATTGTTTCTTAGAATTAATAAGCCCAATTCTGCTGAAGTTGGGCAAGATTTTGCTCCTTTCCTCTGTAGACAATGTGTGTTATGGCTTCGCTTTGTTTAGCATATTCCTAGAAACAATTTGCTATCCCATCAGTCATGGTCAGGAATTGAAAATGTGTTGCAATGTGCTACTTCCAAAAGTAGTGCTTTAGGTTTATAGCAATTACTTATACAATATGAGCCAGCTCTTTCTCCTTCATGTGGTACCTATTCTATAATTGCAAATAATGGCCTTTTTGATTTGTTTCAGATGCATCATGTCTAAATTGGAGGTCAGCCGTGTGGGGTTTGGTATGATCTTGGGAGCAGCCACAGGAATAGGGCTCCTCTACTACTTTTACAAACAAAAGAGAAAAAAGCCCTGGCTGATGGCGAGCTCCGGATCCCCAAATTTTCAGTGTCTTCAAAATGCTCTAGGCCCCCACGAACACAGAGAAATGCTACTGCCTCATAATCAGGGTATGGTTCTAATTTCCATACATGCATCCATGTATGTTTATTTTCCTCCAATGCTACAGTTAGAAATTTGGTGGTGATACTTGTCATCTTTTCTCATGGAATTTGGAATTCATATGCCAGTACAGGCAGGCCTGCATTATCCACAGGGCCTCTGTTTCTAGGAATCCCTGTGGATAAGGAAAACTAAATGTTTGAATCAGTAGTTTTTATTTATTTATTTATTTATTTATTTGATGCATTTTTATACCGCCTTTCTCCAGATTTCATTGGACTCAAGGCGGTTTACATGGGCAGGCTGTTCATAACCCCCATTTTTCAATTGGGGTTTTCTTTTTTTACAACTGTTGTTCTGTGTACCATTCACAGAACCCTCAATTTCTTCAGATGTTTCCCTTTCAATGTGTGGTCATGATCCTGGCTGAACTCTTGCACCTTCTGAGCCTTCACAGTCCACCACAGATCTCACCTTGGCCAGTTCTTTTGTCAGCTGACTCCTCCCATTCCTCCACAAGCTCTGTCAGTGACTTCTGGTCTCCCATCCAAGGCCGATTCAAGGCTGATCTTGCTTAGCATCTTCAGGCAAAGGCAACAGCTCAACCTCCAGACCACAGTTCCTGCTCCCATCCATTTAGGTCTGGAGGTTCTTCTGAGCCCTGCAGGGGCCATGTGTGCCTCAGCAGGCTTCAGAATGAGTGTTACCAGCCCTCCTCCCCAAAGTCACTTCTGGTTTTTCAGCAAAACCAGAAATGATGTTTATATGCCTTTAAAAGTCATTTTGAGGCTTGGGGAAGCTTTTGCTTACAGCGTTTGATTAAAGCAAGACACTATTGGCCTTAGCAAGACATTATTGCTTTGGGCAGATGTAATAAAGATATTTATTTATTTATTTATTTTAATATATGACAATAAAGGTTGTACAAAAGTAGTGGATATGGGGAACCACGGATAAATTGGATCCACAGATACCGAGGGATGCCTGTACCAACAATAAATAAAACAAACAAACAAGAACAGTGAAATCATTATAAAACAATGAAAACAAATTCCAAAACAACTAAATCAACAACAAAAAGAAGCAATTTGGAAAAAGTAACTTATCCAATTTGGCCCCAATCCTATCCAACTTTCCAGCACTGACATAGCTGTGCCAACAGAGCATGTGCTGTGTCCTGCAGTGTGTGTGTGTGGGGGGGGGGGAGCACAGTCACAGAGCCCTCTTCAAGGTAGGGGACTGTTTGTTCGCCTACCTTGGGGCTGCATTGTGATTGTATCAGTGCTGAATAAGATAAGATTGGGCCCCAGGATGACCCAGCCAGGGTCAAAGCCTTTCTTGCAGAATTGATATTGGCCGAAAGCTTAAAGGTATATAATGTAGGTGCTTATCTGATCTATTGGGGGACAGGGCAATCTTATGACAATTTCATCTTATCTAGTTCCACAGATGAGACGAAGACCAATGGAAGGAGGCGACAGTCTACCCTATGCATCTTTTCTAACATGTGAAGAACAAGTAGAACTACTGAATCGTCTGGATTTTGTGCATAAAGGCCTTGCAGAGCTACGGCATGAAGTGCAAGAGTTGCGGAATAGCCTGCATGGTTTAGCCGGAGAGATTGCTGGAGAAGTCAGGTCTGTGTTGTTGTTGTTTTTAAAAAATCCCACAAATACTCTCTTGGCTTACTAGTCAAACGTTGATCTATCTCCCAACCTCCAAAACACACACTCTCTCTCTCTCCCACCCCCCCAAAAGCACCTTCCAATACACACATGTCCCTCCCAGGGTCTAGTGATTTGTGATTCACTTGAATGGGAATGTCCTAAAAATACCTCTGATCGCATGAAGTACTGGGCAAGCGCCACTGAGCAAGTGCAGCCTGCTTCTTCTCATATGGAATCCTGAGTCCCTGCAATTTGTACAAATTGACGGTAAGGCCACATCTGGAGTACTGTGTACAGTTCAGCTCGCTACATCTCAAAGAGGACATAGTGGAACTAGCCTTCCTGTGTGTCTGGCTATCCTGGAGCTGGCTGAGGTAGCCTGAGAGGGAGAATTTTGCTGATGCTCTCTGAAGAGCCATGTATTGTGGCTCTTGAATCACACACGTGATTCTGTGAAGAAGTTGATGCAATGAAAGTTCATCTCGGTTCTGCTGCAGGAGAAAAGCCCCTCCTCCTTTCCCTCCCCAAGCTCTCTCAACTGTACTGTACTCCAGATTTACAGGATTTTGTAACCGCGTCTAAACTACAAACCTGAATGGATTTTTGTCTGCCTCCCTACTTGGATATGGCTGATAATATAATGAAATTGGGTAACAGCTTATAAACTTACATAGGGCACAATCCTTACCAACTTGCCAGCACTGACATAGCATTGCCTGTGGGATGTGAGCTGCATCCTGCAGGGAAGTAGTAGTCACGGAGGTCTCCTCAAGGTAAGGGAATGTTTGTTCCCTTACCTCAGAACTGCATTACCCTTACCCTGGTGCTGAACAGTAGGTTAGGATTGTGCCCATAACGTCGGAGCTTTTGCCTAGTTGGTTAAATGAGGTCTGAGCTATTGTAGGACTCATTCTGACTTACGTTAAACAGGATGGAATAACTATTTTGGTGGTTCATGGGGCTATTTGGTGGGAAAGAAGCAATGGAATAAAATGGCAAAAAACGTCTCTTAGGCAACTCTCCTTTTTTGCTTTCAGGTCCTATCTTGAAGAAAGTCAGAAAATGACTCGGCGGAGGCGTTTTGTATTTTCTAGAGAAAGGAGTGATTCTGCGGGATCCAGCTCCATATATTTCACAGCCAGCTCAGGAACAGTCACCACAGATGATGCTGAAAGTGAGGGCGGGTAAGGAAGCACTAGTTCAAATATATAAGATCCTCTCTAAAATACCTCTTTATTAATCAGTAGGTTTCCTTATTCTGTGGAAGAAGTAGGTCACCCAAGAAAACTGACCAGTGAAAAAATACAGGTAGATCTGTATTAAGATGTCCTTATCTGGTAGATTAAGATGTCCTTATCTGGACATCCGAAATCCAATCATTTTTTTTCCTAAGACTTTAAAAATTTTCTGTAGTGTGAACACTAGAAGGTCTTGTGCTCCTTCCCATGTGCAGGCTGTAAGTTCTATGTTCTATTGTCTGTTGTTTGAAAAATGTCAAAGAGGCCAGGAGACACACAAATGGGTAAAAGTGAAAAGAACGAGAGGAAGCATTTCTCATTATATTTATGCAATTATTCCAAAATCCAGACAAATGCGAAATCCAGACACCTTCCTGCCCTAAGCAGTCAGGATAACAGATGCTCAACCTGTATCTAATTTGCATTCAGTACTTCTGAGTGGAAACTTCAGGGTTTATAGGATTTCTTTATAGATCTGATAATTTCTAATGGGATCATCAAGTACAATTAACAGCTTTGCCATAATTTGTAATAGAATACTTTTCTGGAGGAATAAGCATACAAATTTTTCAGTTGTTTCTTGTAATCCTTTGTGTGAGATGGAAGCAAAGACTACAAACCTTTTATTTTTGTTTTAAAAATGTTGTTCAGCATCCTCCAACTCTCTCAGTTGGGTTCCTCCATCCCCTCCATCAGCTGGTGGAGGATACCCGTGTCTGAAAATGTTTCCTGGTATTTACTGACTGCTGCTTCCCCTCAAACCACTGAAACTTACAAGGAGTGGATGTGGCTGCGTTGTACCATAAAGATGACATTGTTCTTTTTATGTCCTCTGTAAGGAGGTAGAAATATTTAGGACTGCACTCATGGAAATCCCATGTATAGTGGGAAAATTATGGTATTGCCTTTGCTTGAAGTTCCCTTACTAACATCTCTTCCCATAGAAACATAACAGTTGTCTACAGCTTTCATCAAAATGCTTGTTCTGCCTTTCTTGAAGCACAACAGACATACATGTACAAAAATAAAATGCTAAAAATAAATGTGGGGTTGTATCCTAAGAAAGTTAGTCATGACTAAGCACCACTGAAATTGATGATACAAGTTAGTCATGACTGACTTGGGTTCCATTCATTTCAGTGGCACTTGGAAATCCTAACTTCCTTTAGGATGCATGCAACCCATAAGATCAGCGGTTCCCAAACTAACCACTCTTGCGATATCTTCAGAACGCTGACGCAAGTGGTGATTTTGCAGAATGCATCACGTGGTGACGTCACCCCCCCTCCCCCAATTTACTTCTGGATTCTGTTCTGAATACACTTTGAGGCTGTACTATACAAAGGGGAATGTGTGTTTCCTAAATAATTATGAAACATCTACCAGTGATTATTTAATAGATTTGTATGGCCTGAACTAGAATAAAAAAATTAATTTTTTTTAAAAAGCAATAAAATACAGACCAAGTTCTAAGGATTGCATAAAAGCAACTAAAATTGCACTGGTTAAAATGCCAGCTCATCAGTAGTAGCTATTGAATGGAGGAGCCATTAATTATAGGGGGAAGGAGTTCCTCAAACTCGGTTCCATCACTGAAAGCGCCCTATCTCTAGCTGCCTTCTCTCTCCCCCCCCCCTTCAATGGCCTTTGTGTTTAAGAGGCCTCTATGATTGCCTCAAAGGATGGCTCGGGCTATATGGAAGGAGGCGGTCCCTAAAATACCCTTAATCTATTTGATTACCCCTGATGAAATATCAAACTGATTGCATTGATGGAAGACTGAAACCTCTCTTTGAGCTGAGCGTTCTCCATTTCTAGCAAGTCACATGGCAAAGTGTTTTGAGACAATGGGAAGAAAAATGAAGTTGGCAGTATAATTTGGGGGCGAACTAAACAGTTCAGGCCACACAAAACTATTGAATAATCAGCCTGGTAGATGTTCCATAATGATTTAGGGAAACACAGCCTCAAACAGCTAATGGCATGGAAACAAAACACCTTGTTGTATGAGTAACTCCAGCAGTTACTTTGGACCCTTGAAAAGCAGAGAAAATTACAAAACAGTATAAATTTTTTATTAAATTTTTTTTTGATTTTGATAAAATCAAATTTTTTGATTTTGTATAAATCAAAACAGTAGCTGGCTCTTGTGTCAAACAATATTACCAGCAGTTGAAAAGTGTAGGGCCTTACTGGATTCATGTGCCTTTTGTTCTAATTTTCTTCCTGAAAGTTTTCGACCTGTGTCAAAGAATCCACTACTGTTTCAAAAGCATAACGTTATCATATCATGCCTTTAAGATTTCCATTTGCCTATAATTAAGAATGCTGACTTCGCAAGTCCTCTGTTTTGCAAGACTCATTAGAAATCTGCTTATGTAGTGAGAAATTTAGTTATTATTAACACATATAAGCTCCTAATTAACGTTTTTGGCTTCATAAAGGCATTTGCTCAGTTCTTCCTAAACTTAATACAATGTAGCCTGAAGATAGATGGGACTTCAGGGCTATGCAGTCTTAGCTGGGTGGAAGCCCCACTGAATTTGAATTTACTTCTGAGTAGATATACATAGTCATGCTGGCCACATGACTACGGAAGCTTGTCCTCAAACGCCGGCTCTACAGGCTGAGAAACGGAGATGAGCACCGCCCCCTACAGTCGGTCACAACTAGACCGTTCGGTCGTGGGGAAACCTTTACCTTTTAGACATACGGTATCTAAATTTGATCAGTGTTTAAGGATAAGCAATAGTACGAAAAGGTAATGGTAATTACATAAGGAAATGGCTTTCATTGTACAATAGATGTTTCTTGAGAAAATTGAATGTAGCTTCTTTGAATTATTATGAACGATTTTCATTGTGGAATCACTGCCTGCAGCATTGGGTTTTACATGCAATACATATATTTGGCAAATAAGTGTTGGCAGTGGTATTTAAATTGTTCAAATAAGGACAAATACCACCATGTTCATTACGCTGTCATTCAGCTTTTTCTTATAATTTGGAACAAAGGCTTTTGAACCAGTGTAGTTATTTGCAGCTAGATTCTTGATGTTTTAAAAATGTCCAGATGTGGCTTGCTAAGTGACTTCTCATGTATGCAACATTCAGTAGCTTGTCTATGCAACTACAACCTTTAGACTTCAGTGGCAGACAAGAACTGTATCTTGGAGAACATACTCAAAGCTGATTAATAGTTATCAGTTAACATGCTTTAACAACCTTGATTGTGAATAGATGTTTCCATTTGCAGTTGAAGAGGTAGCTAATGTGCGTTAGTGACTCCTAAAGTCACTAGGGATAAATCCAGGCTAATGCATACTGAAGGCCTTTTGTATACGTGTAGTGAAATTATCGCAGGCCTGAAAAAGCAAAATCCCTACTGAGAAAGAGAAATCTGATATTGGTGGGATGTGCTAGTCGGTTGCATTCATTTGGTCTCTCCAGTTTCTGTTGGCCCCCTTCCATAGTATATGTACTGTACTAATGCTGACTCAGTTGATCCTTTGGAAAGATGGATGCTAGTCTAATAGTACAAGAAAAGCATTAAATATTGCCTTGTGAGTGGGATAACAAACTGTTCATGTACCAGCACCAGAAATGCCCTTGTGAATACCAGAAGGCCACAGAAAGGACAAACCTCTCATTGTTACACTTGAAGCATTAGTAATCCCATAGCAGAGTAAAATGCCAGCACTGTCTATTTCCTTATCATTATTTCATATTCTAAGACAGCGTTTCTCATACTGGAGTTTGCAACCCACTTGGTGGGTCGCAACCTGATTGTGCGTGGGTTGTAAAGCTGATAGCTGAGAAGGAAAATGCATGGAGCCCTATGGAAAGTGAAACTAGCTGTATTGTGCATTTACTCATGAGTGGGTGACCATGCCTTGGTCCATTGCAGAGGACAAGCTAAAAAATGCATTGAGCCCTATGGAAAGTGAAGCTACATGGTCATGTTTACTTACAAGTAAACAAGCGTGCCTTGAAGGTTTGTTGTTCAGTTGCGAAGTCGTGTCCGACTCTTCGCGACCCCCTGGACCACAGCACGCCAGGCCTCCCTGCCCTCCACTATCTTCTGGAGTTTGCCCAATTTCATGTTCATTGCTTCGGTGACACTGTCTAACCATCTCATCCTCTGCCGCCCCCTTCTCCTTTTGCCTTCAATCTTTCCCAGCATGAGGGTCTCTTCTAAAGAGTCCTCTCTTCTCATGAGGTGGCCAAAGTCTTTGAGCTTCAGCTTCAGGATTTGTCCTTCCAGGGAGCAATCACGCTTGACTTCCTGGAGGATTGAGCGATTGGATCTCCTTGCAGTCCAGGGGACTCTCAAGAGTCTTCTCCAACACTTGAAGGTTACACTTGAAGGTTAGGCAAAGAAAAATGCAAGGCCACCAGCATGGTCACAATCTGATGAACGTGGAGCTCAACAAATGCTCCAGAATGCAGCACCACCATAAAAAGTTTAAAAACGGAGGCTTGAGCTGTTACGGTGAAACACTTTTCTTTTTTTAGCCTTTTAAAGCCAGGTGGGTTGCTGTAGCTTTTTTAAAAAATGGATTTCGGTGCTAAAAGGTTTGGGAACCACCATTTATTGGAAATGGTGGTTCTTTTCCAGACTCTTCTCTCACCCCCCCCCATCCCCATGGAGCTTTATTTCTTTTCCTAAACACTGTGGGTTTTTAATGCTGTTTAAAGGGAAACTTTGAATCCCAATCTAGCCCCCCCCCAAAAAAAAAACACATGTAGGATTTAAAACTGATTTTGTCCCAAATCACACTGAACTGCCTTAAACATAAGAACTTAAATTGAACTGGGTGGGGTTGAAAATCTAACTGATTTTTTTTGGGGGGGGGGGCGTGTTTGAGGTGGTTATAGGCAGCCTACAAAGAGAATTCATAAGAACATAAGAACATAAGAAGAGCCCTGCTGGATCAGGCCAAAGGCCCATCTAGTCCAGCTTCCTGTATCTCACAGCGGCCCACCAGGTGCCCCAGGGAGGCGTGAAACAACAAGATGCTTGCATCCTGTTGCCACTCCCTTGCACCCGGTAACAGTAGCCCACCACCTTTTAAGGAGGTTGCACAATCCATCATTGCCTATAGCCCACGATGGACCTTTCCTCCAGAAATCTGTCCAATCCCCTCTTAAAGGCATCAAGACCAGATGCCATCACCACCTCCTGTGGCAAAGAGTTCCACAGATTAACCACCCGCTGGGTAAAAAAGTACTTCCTTTTATCTGTTTTAACTCTCCCAACCTTCAGCTTTAGTGGATGCCCCCTGGTTCTGGTGTTTTGAGAAAGGGAAAAGAACATCCCTCTATCAACTCTATCCCTTCCATGCATAATTTTGTATGTCTCAATCATGTCCCCCCTCAGGCGCCTTTTTTCTAGACTGAAGAGCCCCAAACGCTGCAGTCTTTCTTCATAAGGGAGGTGCCCCAGCCCCGTAATCATTTTTGTCGCTCTCTTCTGCACCTTTTCCAACTCCACTATGTCCTTTTTGAGATGCGGCGACCAGAACTGGACACAATATTCCAGGTGTGGCCTTACCATCGATTTGTACAATGGCATGATAATATTGGCTGTTTTATTCTCAACCCCTTTTTTAATGACCCCAAGCAATTCACTTGGTGGAACAGGGCTGGCTTCCCCATCTCATCTCCCTTTCCTTAGTTTGTTTACAGCCTGCCTATCAAAGGAAAATGGCACAATTTCAGTGCTTGCCATGGACAATTTCAGCGCTAGCTGCATTCTCAGGAATGCACTTCCTGCTTGAAGTTGGCACTTCTGGCCCCGACATCACTTCCAGGTTAATGACATCACTTCTGATGGGTCCTGGGCAGATCTTCATTCTAAAAAGTGGGTCCCAGTGCTAAACAGTTGAGAGCCTCTGTCCTAGACAATCTGTTGCATAAAATGTGGGTGTACACCTCTTTACACTTTTTATTTTGCAAACTTACATCCTACCTTTTGCGTTCCTTATAAAACAAAGAGATTTTTTTAAATGGTCGCTTGTTACACTGAACCAACTGCTTGTGGCAATGGCAGCACTAAGGGCAGCCAACTGTTATGCTACCACAAGCTCCCCTGGGGAGCAGAAGCATTCCACTCATGCGAGAGTTCCTCTTCACTGTGGTGGGGAGCTCTTGGGCAAATGGAAGGCGTATTTCACGTGCTCTCAAAAGTTCCTTGGAGGACACCTGGCGTGAGCAAAATACTCCTCCTGCTGGCAGAGGAAGGTCCCAGTAGTAGAAGGACTAGGACCCTACCTTAAAAGATTGCTTAGACAGGCACCTTTCTTTGGTGCTTGGTTTAAATTACCAAACAAGGCCCAAACACACACATTCTGAATGTCCTTTGTGTCATTTTCTACAGGACGCATGACTTTGAATATACCCAGTGGTGGCATCCAGGTGGAACGGGCCGGTACGGCGTTCTGCTTGTTCCGCGAATGGGCCCGGGCCGCGCCACCTCTGCCGAGGACGGGCAAGCTGTTCCTGGGCCCGCCCGCGCGTCTGAATCGCTCTGAAATGGAGCGATTCCAGGCGCAGGGAGGCGTGGCTGGCCTCCGCCATAGGGGCGGAGGGCTGCCAATCATCCGGGCGTTCCGGTTCCTGGCGCGCCTGGATGACATCACTGAATATACCCCTGACTTGATCCAACTCCAGGCATGTCCCTCACAGTGATCAGATAAACTGAATATGGGAGAAATAGGTGGGATTGGTACCATTCTCTTTTTTTTTTTTAACCTAAAAATATCCTTTCTTGGTAACAAAATATCTTGATTCCCCACCTCCCAGTCCCATAATTAAGAAGACCTGGCAAAAGCATCAATGACATCATGCACCAGAGTGACTTAGCCACACCTCTGGATAGTAACAAACTGATCAACGTTTAAACTCAGAATCCTGGGAGGGAAAGCAGACAGACAATACACAAGCTTCCTCCCTGTGTATGACAGATAGGCCTAAACAAAGGAAATGAAACACATGTACATTCCAGTTAGGAGCACTGGCTGTTTTGTTGGCAGTGGACTGTAGGGCAATATGAAGTGGCAATAGCCATATCGGACAGATACAGTCTCATCATAGAGGCTCCCCACTACTGTTTTGGGGCTATCAAAATGATGGATTTCTAGTCCATAATTAATAAAATGAGGGTAATTTATTGAACCAAAGAAGGGCACACATGCAACACTAGGAGGAAAAAGGGTTACCTGGCTAGCTTACATCAGACACATCACAACAGCGCTTAAGAGATTACTCTGGACAGGACCCATATTAGATTTCCAAGCCTATTCCAGACAAAGACACAATTGTTTCCTTAGCAAAAATTTAGAAGTTTTTCTTATTTCCCAGGAGTGTCTAGGCATTAAATTAGAAACAGTGTTCATGCTGAGATTTGTGGGAGGAGTAAAAATAGCAGGTGATTTTAGCCATTCCATTTGTTTAAAATTATACACATGTATAAAGTTGTTGTATATCACTATTTAAAAGATTTTTATCCTGCCTTTCCAATGCCAGAGCAGATGACCAAGGTGGCTTACAATTAAAAGACTAAAACATGCAATATATAAAAACAATAAGTAGAATTGTAAGAAGGGAACACAACTGATCGGAGGAGGGCAACTGTTTATAACGAAAGGACTGCCACAGAAGCACAAGGGGCAGACAAGGAACACATCGCACAAACACAAGAAGGAACAAAATGTTTTGCGCCCATACTGAATGACCATGAGGGAGGGGGCAGTTCTTAATTCCCCCGGTTGGGACTTCAATAGTAGTGGTGCTACTATAGAGAAGGTTTGCAACTGTGCCGCCAACCCTCTGACTTGGGATAAAGGCAGCACTTGAAGGAGAGCCCCCTCAGAAGACCTAAAAGAGCAGGTCGGAGTGTATAGGAGAAGACGGGTCCTCAGATCACCTGGACCCAAACCACTGGGGGCTGTAGAGACCAATACCAGCACCTTGAATTGTGCCCTGAAACTAATGTGCAACCAGCACAGTTGCCCAACAGAGTCAAACCACCTAGCGCCAGTAACCACCTGGACTGCCACATTCTGAACTAATTGCAGCTTTTGAATCATCTTCAAGGGCAGCCCCATGTAGAGCGTGTTATAGTAATCCTGTCCTGAAGTCATTAACGCATGGGCCACTGTGGTCGGGTTTGATAGACTCAAGTACGCTTGCAGCAGCCATGCCAGCTGAAGCTGGAAATATGCACTTGTGACCACCGGTACTACTTGACTCTCCAGGGAGAGCTGTGGGTCCAGGAGCACTCCCAAACTGTGTACCGCATCTTGCAGTGGGAGTGCAACCCAGTGATGTCATCTCGTAATGAAGAACAGGAATGCTGGGCGGGACTTACATGTGATTGGCAGCCCATCCATTCCGCGGCTGCCCTGGCCTCGGGGGGGGGGCTGCCCCTGATTGGCACGGCTCGCCCAGGCACCCGGCGCCCCCCCCACCTGTCCCATCCCCCCGGTGAGCAGGCGCCCCGCCGAGGCCAGGGCAGCCGCAGAATGGAACGGACGGGCAGCCAATTACGTGTAAGTCCCGCCCAGCGTTCCCGTTCTTCATTACGAGATGACATCACTGGTGCAACCCCATTGAGAGTGGGTGGATGACTCAGCACCTGCATTGAGGATTTCCTGACCAAGAGGATCTCTGTCTTTTCTGGATTCAGTTTCCACTTCTTAGCCCATATCCAGATCTCAACCGCCTGGAGATAATGCTTCAAGACTCCCTGGAATAAGAGGGCAAAGAGAGATGAGGCTGGGTGTCATCAGCATACTGATAACACTGCTGATGAGCTGAGTCCTCCCAGCTGCTGAGAGGAGCAGAGATGACCAACCTTGGTGGGAGAGAGGAGTTGCTGTCAGTTAAGCGTGGAAGGCAAATGCAGCCAGAAAGATTCCAGACTGAGAAGGGATCTATCTGTAATGAAGGCGTTCTATGAAATAGTTGAACTTATTGTATTGTAAAAAATACAATACAATTTACATAAATACAGGGGTTTAGAAAAACCTCTGTGTAAACCACCTTGAATTAGTCAGAGGAGAAATCTGATGACAAAAGAAAGGTGGTGTATAAATACTTGTTGTTCGTTTAGCATTTAACTCTGTTCTGAATATACTTGGCATCATAATGTAGAATAAATACCATGCTCTGTTTGTGCTGTCTTACAGCTATACCACAGCCAACGCCGAGTCCGATTACGATCGGGAGTCTGAGAAAGAGAGTGAGGAAGTGGAAGATGAAACCAGTTGTGAGACCGTGAGGCTGGCAAGAAAGGACTCCTTGGACCTTGTCAACGAGGACGAAGTGACTTTGACCTTTGACACTGCTGCCGAAGAAGAGCTGAACCAGTTGCTGCTGCAAGCAGATCACTTGCACAGTGGGAATGACCAGGAGAAGAGAGAAGGATTCCAACTGCTGCTTAACAATAAACTAGTGGTAAAGTTCGTTGCGCCCGTTTCCCAGGAAAAACCGACAGGGGAGGCCAGAACAGGATGTTGTGCAAGGCCCTGTCTACACCACAAGTGTAAATGAAGCCAGGCACCTCACGCAGGAAATTAAAACCCTCAGCTCCCATGAGACTTGGCCTATTTAAAGAGGATTAAATTGTGGTAACGCGGAACAGCGCAGTGACCTGATCACCTAATGTAGTTTAAAAAGTGAAAATGCTGATAGGAAAGTTGTCCTGTTGCAGTGATTGTTTAGGCAGAATTGTGTGATGAAATGCATGGACAAATTTGCTTTATATGAATGGATTGGATCCAGAATTTCACGAGTGGACATCATCTTGCACAACAGGGCCTTCCCACCCTCAGGAGCTCCCCTACATCCCCCTTAAGCCTGAAGATCAGAGTAACTTCTGGAAGGCGGGGGGTGAAATGAGTTGCAAGGGTGGACTTTATTAAAATAGGGCAGAGGCATTCTTGGGATGAAGGAATGAGAACGTTTTGTTGCGTGCAGTCTTCTGCTTATGCAACTCTGGATCTCATCCAGTGTCAACAAGCAAATTGTTATAGTGATTCCCAAACCCTGATGCAGGGAGGGTGCGTGTCTAAAATTTAAATCGAAAATTTGAGTCTCTCTGTGGGTCTTCTTTCATGAATCAAGAAGAAATCTCTTCCTTGGCACCTTGTAGTGCAATGCTGACTCAGAGCTTACTGCCCCTGCTTCAGAGCTGCTCAGCCCAGCTGCTGCAGTGTACAGTCAATCAATCAATCACTAGTATTTATATACCGCTTTTGCACGCAAAGTTCACAAAGCGGTTTACAGGCAAATCATCATAATAAAGTGAAATGGCTCCCTGTCCCAAAAGGGCTCACAATCTAAAAAAAAATGCAGACCACCACCAGCAACAGTCATTGGAAAAGACACTGCACAGGGGAGAATAGGGACAATTACTCTCCCCCTGCTAAATATAATGGAAGACTACTTGAAAAAGTGTCTCTTGCCCAGTTAGCAGGGGTAGGCTCCACTGTCATCTACTTGCAGATCTGATAATGACAAGCTTAAGTTAACAAGCATAGTATTTAAAGTATGCTGCAGTCCTGTAGGCACTCAACTTGGAGTAAGTCTCATTGAACTGAATGGGACATACTTCTGAGTAGGATTGTGCTGTCGGTGTCAACCCCTTGATTTCCATTTGTGTCATACTTTTATGGCCCACTTGTTCTAACTGCAGTGCTGACCCCTAGAGATTTCATGTAGCAAAGGAAGAATATTTGTTTTCATGTGGATGCAGCTATTTAGAGATTTGATGAATATGTTACAAGGAGTTGGCAAAAATAAAAATTGTATTTAAAGCTTTGTTAATATTTGGTAGAATCCACCAATACCAAGTTAGGTGTAGGAGTACGTATTGTGTGAATAGTTCTTTTTGGAGCAAAAGACAGTACTGTTTAAATGAAATGAATGGTGCATGACAAATAACAAGGATCAATACTATGCATAATTTTCAATATATAAGGGAAGATTTTGTAAATTCTGAAAATGATGCCTCATGTCATGGTCCACATTGACTTCTTAGTAGATGAAGCACTGAAGTTGAGGACCACCAGCAGCCTCCCCCACTGCAAAAAAAAAATCTCCTGCTGTGGGAGTGTCTATATTTGTTCCCTTAACTCCTCTCTTCTTCCTGCCGGCTCCCAGCTCCTTTCCCCTGCCACGCCTGCCCCTGTGGTGGGTTGGCCAGCCTCAGTCGCAACTTGCACAAGAGCATGAATTCCATTGCTTTGTGACGGCTGCTTTGATGTGCCCATAGTTCCTGTGAATGATAAATTGCAGTCTTGGGATGTCAGTGAGTGATTGAGTTACCCTTCTTGCAATTACCATTGCATTATCTAGCCCCTTCTAGTTGTGCCTGAACTCATGCTATATTAATGGATACTATAGAAAACCCAGGAGATTTAGCTTGTCATGCTCCCATTGACTCCCCCACCCACAGTTCTCTGCACCTCTTTGTACCTTTTTGGCAAGGGGGGTTAATATGGCATTTAGTAAATATATCTTAGAGGGTCTTTATGAAACAGCATAGTTCAGTAGTCTCCAGTCCTGTGCCCATTAGGGGCACTCTGTTCATTTCTCTCCGGTATGTATTGTGCATGGTGCTGATGCATCACATTTGGCAGAGGTTTTTGTTGCTGGCAGTACTGCTACAGTGTGTGCTACTCAAGCATAGTGCTTGACGGGTCTGACATTGCAGTGGTGCAAAAGTTAGTCTGTCTCTCCTAAAATGCTTATTTGCTGCAGCAGATACTCCAGGGATTGTTCACGAGATTAGCAGCAAGGGAATAAGCCTTGGTCTAGGAAAGCTGCTACTTGTTTCTTTTACTTGATTTAAACATTTAACTGTTCGATCTGATTCCTGATCTGATAAGGTATAAAAGGTGTAATATACTTTGATTCAACAGACAAGTAAAGAGATTTAAGAGAACTACGGATTGAACTTGCAAGTCTCCTTTAGGGCACTCTTTTGTTGCTTAGACTGCCTGTCAGTACACACATTCGCAATGTGGTTTAATTTAAAATAAAAATAATTCATTACCTGCTGAATGTCGTACTTGAAAGCTTTTCTTGCCTGTAACCCTGAATGAGTGAAAGGCCGACAGCTGAACTAGTGTTTCTTCTATCTGCAGTATGGTAACAAGCAGGATTTTCTTTGGCGCCTGGCCCGAGCATATAGTGACATGTATGAAATCGCAGACGAGACAGAAGACAAGAAGTCCTATGCATCTGATGGTAAGGAGACATTTTGAGAATATTGGATGTTCACCAATGGAGCTGGAATTTATTCATTTTTTGTTTAGATATTTATTTTTTCCAATTTGGAAAAATTTCATAGAATTCTATTGCAGGTTACTCCTACTTCAAAACTAACTATAAGTTGTGTGATTAAATTTGTTCAAAGCCAAATGGTTTTGAGTGGATTGCCTGGCAGTTTGTGCCATACATTGTGCCATACATGGCATAGTGCTATCAACACCAATAACTATAATTCAGCACATATTCAATAGTATTGAATGTGTGTTCTCCCACACTCTTTGAGTCATGCCCTGCTACAGGCTGTTCTAGCCACAAATTCCTGAGCTTGTGCTTCACCCAGAGTTGTCCATTTCGCTTTGCCTCCTCTTCCATTAGCTGCCTCATCTGCATTGCTTCATAGTAGGATAATCGTTGTATTGTATATTGTATTTTATATTGCTTTTAATCATTGTTTTTAAATTATGATGTGTTATTCTGTTTTTTTAATTGTTTTTGTAATGCCGCCTTGAATGCCTTTTTAGGCAGAAAGGCGGGGTAAAAATCCTTAAAATAAAAAATAAAAATAAATAATAGTAGTAGAATCAGGTCCACTGTAATAGACCTGTCCACTTTTCTACAGACTGTACCCTGGCCATACATTGCTAGAGAAGGCAGGAAGCTGATTGGTTCAAAGCTGTACTTACCCATCTGAATGTATTGCCTTGTATGCAGTGTGTCTCTTATTATTTAATCCACACACAGATTTGTCATACAGGAGGGGAAAAAGGAAATTAGCATCTCCACGCATGCTGGAGGGAAGGCATAATGCCAAGGACTTAAACAGCATGTGGTAGGAGCCTTGCAATTTAGCCTCACAGGACTTTGAGCCAAAAAACTTAGGGGCTCTATTTGCAGGACTGGAAAGAGAGTAGGATACAGTTCTTCCACCCACCCCCGATATTGTCATCTCAGTATTAGGTGGCTCTTTTCTACAGAATACAATATTTAGAGTGCAATCCCAACCTGGAGTCAGGTCAGTACAGTTAGGCCAGCACAAGGGACACTGGAAAGTATGTTTGGACCACTCCCAGTGTCAGAGAGGCCAGCATATAAACGTGCGCCATCCTCCCTGACTCCAAGAGTGGTCCAAACGCGCTTTACAGTGGCCCTTAAGATTGCATTCTCAATAAATGTGTAAAATGCCTTCATCCTCTTCTTAAAAAAATCCATTTTCCAAGCATTTGGGAGGGGGTTACATGTTCAAAAATGTTGTGTGTTAAGTTACTGATTCATTTTGCAGGGAAAGAAGAGGCAGAAAGAGCTCTGCAGATGGGAGATCAAAGTGCTGAGTGTCACCAGTGGTATGTAATTATTTGCTTTGTAAAGGAGGGGCTTACTTGTCCCTTTTAGAGACAGAACTCCTTAACAGCCCACATAAAAATGTAACAATTCTCTAGTGTACAAGTTTGAATTATCGTCCTTCTTCAAATTCTTCTTTTGTTGGCAGGCGAGCTTATGCGTTCAGGGACAGTTCTGGTTGCAATTAATCAAGAAGGGCCCCCCCCCCTTTGGCTCTTGTCAACTAATTACAAACTGGCTCAGAGCAACTGAGAATTTTTTAAGCAATTAGAATATGTTTCTCTTGAGAATGTGATTTATATCATCTCTTACAAGCCTTTATCTAGTAATTCACTGCTATTCTCTAGAGTTTTAGAAAATTTTATGTTTGCACGAAAGCAACTAATAATGCAATAGGATTCTTTTTTCCTTAGCTTTCTCTCAACCTTTGGTACTCCAGTAACTTGCAATTTAATGCAATCAGCTGTGACAGATTAACATGACATACTGTAAATTTATATTGCTGATATCAACTCGAGATAATCCTGGATCACTGATACAGATAAAGCAGCAGTGACTTTAATGGAACCCCGTAAATATCAGGAAATGTCTCCCTGAGTAGCAACCTGGCAGACAGAATGCTGATAATGCTACCCTTTGTTTGTTAGTATCAAATCAGTAGGCTAGTTTATAGTTTTAACAGAGTAGAATATTTTACTTCATTAGTTCCAGTGTTCATATTAGAACTATACATGTATTTGGGCTCACAGGAGAATTCTCAAATAGGCATGTTTTAAGTGAGTTTCTCAGGTGTAAACTTATCAATTTTACAAAATGGAAATATTTTGAATCTTTAGATTATCTATGCTGTGTGAATATGGCTCAGCTGTTTGTTCCAATGGCATACCTCAGTGTTTCTGCATACCCTTTCGAAATATATAAATGGTCCATCTTTATATTTCTGTCTTAGAGCAAATACTGTTGTCCTTTACAGATGGTGCTATTGTAAAACCTACACAATGAGGCAAACTGCTTTGTTTTGCAGGGGAGTGGGATGGGGCAAAGACTAGCTATTCTGTTTTGGTAGTTAGGCAAGATGGCCATAAAGCCAAGTATAAAACTGAATTCCATTTTCTGGGAGAAAACAGTGGCAGAGGGCAAATCTGCTTTCATGCCCTGATTGTGAGCTTTCCTCAGGCATCTAGTTGGCCCCTGGTGAAAGCAAGAGACTACATGGACCTTTGGTCTGCTTTAGCAGATCACTTCTTTTGAAAACTTTCTCGTATATGAATGAGATTTTGTATGTCACTTTCTTTTTCCTTTTGGCTTTAGCATACATAGTTAGCATGTCCTTACTAGACAGCTGCACAAGGTTGAAGGATGGAGCTGGATAATATTGACATGATGTTCTCATTTTCCTGAATTTCCCAATATTTTCTTGGCTCCACAACCAAGAAAAGTGGGAGTTCTGCCCTAAAGAAGGATAGTTAATTAGCTGGAACTTGTGCAAAAGTGGACTAGAGTTTCAGCAAGAATAAACAATTCTTCCCTTATATGTTGAGAGCAGACTTCTGCCAAAATATATTTCTTTTAATTTGAAACCAGCTAGATTTAATTTTATTTCTAAATCTTGTAACAACTCAAATGCAAATAATTCATATATCTATCTTATTTTTAAACGTATTGTAGTTTTGGATGACTGCACATAGTCTCACATATGGAGTACCTTGGACACTACTTCATCACCTCCAAATCTGTTTCTAACACAGCATAATCCTGTGCTCGTCCACTTGGAAGTAAGTCCCGTTGACTTCAGTGGGGCTTACTCCGAGGACAGGGTGTGTAGGATTGCAGCCTTAATCGTGCAGTAGGTAGAAAAGAACATGCAACATGCTTTACAGGAAGTGTCTGATCTTGGCAGCACTGTTTCCCATAGATCTAATGAAAGCAAAACAGTTGAATTCCCTTTCCACTCCATTCTGCCTGCGTCCTCAGCAGTCCTTCAGAACTTGCTTTCTGAATTAAGAATGAAGAGGGGGAGTCGGGTGTTTGCCTTGGCTTCGCATTCGCTATTGAAAGAAATGTTGGACATCTGAGAAGAGCAGTCGGGGATTTCAGTGTCTCTTCTGGGAAGGAGGCTGTGCAGGTGCAACATTATCAGGCCTTTATGTAGTTAAACTAGTTCTGAACATATTTACTGATGACTTACGAAGTAATGTTATTTGTCTCCTGGGACTGAACATGCAGAGTCAATTATCAGAAGTGAGTCTGGAGACCAACTGTAATTCTGGCCCATGAGAGAGAGAGAGAATGTTCTGAAAGTGCAGCATTGTGTAGCTTCCAGAAGCAAATCATTTTAAAATTCTGCCTTGTATTCTAGTGAACTGAATGCATAGCCACATAGCTACCTGTTGAAGTTCTAGTTCCATTGCGAATTCCATTATCCCTGATCTTATCCCAGCATAAGGACAAACCTTTCTGTGGCTATAGAGGATTTTTGCCTACCCACCTCAAGGCAGTATATCTAATGGCTGATACTTTGCTCTACTTTCTGACCCCAGTTCATCAGATTTCATTCACACGAAGTGGTGTTGAGCATGAACATTGCCTTTTTGCCTAAAGTGAACTCAGTGTTCTACGCTAACTGAGACTTGATCTTGCCTGTGTTCTTTCAAAACCTGAACAGGAGGACACAAAGCTCTGGACACATTGGAAGTTAATCAAGTCTTTTCTTTCTATGTTCTGTGCAGATAACAGGCTATTTCTATGCTGTTGGGGCCCTGTAATGGCAAAAATGTTTCAACTTAATGTCTGGCTCACTGGATAACTAAGATTATATCCCTGACTTATTAGTTGGCAAAGAAGGAGCCACCAGCTCCCTTGAAAACACATTCTACTCAGTGGTGTCATCCTGGCGGAACAGGCCGGTACGCCGTTCCGCCAGTTCTGCGGACAGGCCCGGGCTGCACCGCCTCTCCCGAGGATGGGCGAGCTGCTCCTGGGCCCGCCCTCCCTCCCTCGCGTCCCGAATCGCTCTAAAATGGAGCTATTTAGGTGCTGTGAGGCGCAGGGAGGCGTGGCTGCCCTCCGCCATAGGGGCGGAGGGCTGTCAATCATCCAGGCGTCCCGGTTCCTGGTGCGCCCGGATGACGTATCTGATTCTACTCCAGCATTACCTCTTCCATGAATTTGGGAGCAGTTGCGGACCCAGCTAATGGGCCGCCCAGGGACAGAGAAGGAGGAGGGCTGCCCTCTCCACTGGTTCCCCGCCCCGTGCACTGCCCCAACAAGTTCCATTTTGGAGCTCTACGAGAGCAAGGAAAGGCAGGCGGGTGGGCCAAACAACGCTCACCTCTCCGAGAGGCAAGCTGCCTCGTTGCCACCCTTCTCCTGTTCCAGCAGTGCTGTGCCCGGCACTTTTGCTCCCTCCCTCAACATGGTAGGACCACAACTGCTTGGGAGATGTTCTACTTCTAGAGCTCAGCAAGGTAGCATGGCTACAGTGTTGACCTTTATTGAGCTCTGTGCAGCGGCGGCATTCAGCTGGTATGCTGGGCGGGACTTACCTTTGAGCGGCAGTCTGCCTGTTGCGTAACGGTGCGTTCCGTCGCTTTCCCGCCCACCCCAGGGCGGGCGGGAAAGCGGCAGAACGCGACGTTACGCAACGGGCGGACTGCCACTCAAAGGTAAGTCCCGCCCAGCGTACCGGCTGAACGCCACCGCTGGCTCTGTGTTGTGGACAAGAAGTTGAGAAATGGTGCTTGTTTGAGCATGGTGGTCCTGGACGCCGATATAGGACTCTGTATACCAAAACATCCAGGCACAAGAATAGTTTTTTTCCTTGTGCCATCAATTGTTGAATTTATAACCATGCTGAGATGACTTTGTAGTAAATATTGAGGCAGTGTTTTATCTTGAATAATGCCCTTATTTGTTTCTTTGTGTATTTATTGTTTAGTGTCATGAGTTATTGTTGTATGTACGTATATAGCCATTAGCCGAAACCAAATTCCAAGTATGGCATTCATACTTGGCCAATAAAATAATCTAATCTGAGTGTCTTTGCTGAGTCTCAGCCACCTCCAGGTAAGGGGGAAGTTAGCTTGTCTCCACTACATGTGACTCAGCGGCGGCATTCAGCTGGTACGCTGGGCGGGGCTTACCTTTGAGTGGCAGTCCGCCTGTTGCGTCATGCTGCGTTCCGCCGCTTTCCCGCCCGCCGGGGCGGGTAAAATGTAAAGTAAAATGTCTAGCTGCAAATGAATTGTTCTTGGGCAATTGAAACTATGATAGAACATGGAAGAGAAGCCTGTCTCTTAGTATGCTTATTTAAGGCTCTTTTCAGGTGTAACCTCTTCTCCTCAATGCCTGATCAGATTGGGACTGGGATTGAGCAGATGGCATATACCCCACCTCACTCCCTTAGATGCCAATACCTGATTGAGGGGATCTCCTGTTTGTGTGAATGCAGGTTTTCTATAACCCCTCTATATTGAATTATGCTTTAAGTATTCACTTCTGCATGAGGAGAGCAGAAAAATAGCACAAGCTTGACCCCTACTTCCAAGTTTGTTGAGGTAAAGGGCACTATTGTCCTTTCTTAATTTTCAAACCAGTTTTCACTAGGAGAATTGATGACCCAGGTGACCGTAAATGGTTCACAAACCAGCAAAGCTTTAACACTTTTTAGTACTTTTCCTTGGTTCCTTTTGACTTTCTCCAAGGAGGAAGCTTTCCCTCTTCCTCAGTAACACAAGCATTGTCACACAAGCACTGCTGCTCAATAACTTTTGAAGTAGTTCTTGAAACAAGGGGTTGTAAAATTCACAGAATAGTAAACATACTGTATGAAGTACAGGAAAACTCTAACCCAGATGTCAAAATAACTGCTGAAATTTACCACATCGGCTAAATTATTTATTTATTTGTGTGCTAACCATCTTGAAAAAGTGTTTTGAGAAACGAAGGAGTTGGAAAGTCAGAATGTAATCAAAGTGACACTGTCATGAGAAAGGGTTGGGGAGAGAAAATGGCCTTATCCATATCAAGAGTCCTGGGTTTTTTTAAGTCCCGATAGTAATCCATTCCAGTAAATCTTTAGGTGATCTGGGAATAACTGATCTCCATGAAACTGTGAATGTGCAGAGTAAAGTATAGGGTATTAATCTTTATAGATCTTGATTACATGAAATTCTTCCAAAAGGTTTTCTTTGTATAGATATAGTTTTCGGGCACATGCTTACTTATATCCAGCAGGGTTCCTCTTTGTCTGCCTACAGGAAAAGGTTCGCTTATAAGTCAGCTTGAATTACTTCCTTCATTGATTGACTTTGTAGACAAAATGAGAGTAGCAAACCTGCTTTTGGCTAATGCAAAAACCAGTGTGCAATAAAAAATACAGCTGGGAGGAGGGGAAAGTACTGTATCTTGTTTCAGATAAGTCAGTTCATTAATAATATATTCTTTTTTATTTTAGGATCCACGAGGCTTGTTGTTTTAAATTTTAATTATTTTAATATTGTTTGTAATTGTTTTAATTGTTAAATTGTGTTTTAACATTGTAAGCCACCTTGGGTGCCTATGGGCAGAAAGGCGGGATATAAATTAAATAAATTAATAAATTAATAATAATAATAATAATAATAATAATATTTGAGTATAATTCTTAAAGGTAAAGGTTTCCCCACGACCAGATGGTCTAGTCGTGACCGACTGTAGGGGGAGGTGCTCATCTCCGTTTCAAAGCCTGTAGAGCCGGTATTTTGTCCAAGGACAAGCTTCCGTGGCCATGTGGCCGGCATGACTCTACGCCGTAGCGCACGGAACGCCGTTACCTTCCCACCGAAGTGGTTCCTATTTATCTACTTGCATTTAGGTGCTTTTGAACTGCTAGGTTGTCAGGAGCTGGGACAAACAACGGGAGCTCACTCTGTCGCGCAGTCTTGAACTCCCAACCTTCCGGTTGGAAAGCCCAGCAACAGTGAATTAGCTCGCTGCACCACCACGTCCTAAATACGTGCTATTTCAATTGTTCTAGGTACTGCACTTCCACTGCAGTGCTGATAGCTCAGGATATGTAATGGGAAAGGACCCCATGTCACCCCATAAACCCCATGTCACTCTTCCTGTCAAATTTGGGGAGATCTAATCGTGGATCTTCAGTATTATATAGGAGCTTTGGCCCAATACTGCTCATATCTCCTTAATTACCATTTTCTGGAGCTACCAACTCATATGTAGGTCTTCCATGTATAGAGAAAAACGTCCTAGGTTTGATGTCCAAATTGGCATTTTCCCATGTCCTTGAAAGTTTTATTTCCTGGGTTAGAGAAGCTGTTGTGTTGCCACACTGAAATGATTTTTTCCTAAACTCAAAACATCCTGAAAACCTCAGTTCTTTAGAGGTGCTGTACTACTTCAGGGATCATTCATAAGCTTGTTTCTGTTTTGCCATATACCAGTGGTCTTCAAACCTTTTAGCACCAGGACCCACTTTTTAGAATGATAATTTGTTGGGACCCACCAGAAGTGATGTCACGGCCAGAAGTGCCATCGTTGTGACCAGAGCCTGCTGCTTTCCTGAGAGTGCAGCAAGAATTCTCTAAGCCATTTTGCAATAACAAAGTTAATCAGAAAAGAAAAAAAAGCCTGTTTACAACCTTGACACAAGCAAAACAACCACATACTGTAGCTCTCCCCCTTTCCAGCATTCCATCTTCCTGTATTTTCAATATGGCTGTTCCAGGTGCTTCGCGGCCCACCTGAAATTGGCTCGCGACCCACTGGTGGATCCAAACCCACAGTTTGGGAACCACTGCCATATAACATTTGGTTCAGTTTATAATATGATAAAGCTTTTTCTTGTATATGTGTTTACAGTTAGATTTATTTTTTTCTATGCAATTGCTATGGTTATAGCTTTAAAAAATGGGAGATCCCAGTATTTCGTTTTCATTTCAAGCAAATACTGTGGGGGGTTTTAATCGAAATCCTTCAACGAAATTGTAAAGAACAAAATAATGAATGCAAACTCGGATGGAACAAAATTTAAATTCTGTTGAATCAAAAATGAGTGTGTATAGTTTCTCTCCTCTTCACCCCACATCCACACAAGTGTTCTCAACTTTTACTTCCCACTGACACCCTGGTAAGTCCCTGATTGCTAGGGTGGTTAAAAGAATAGCAGCTTCACAATGACTGTTCCTAGTTTCTAAAACATCTGGAACACTTTGACACAATGATGGAACGCTCATATTAAACACACACCACCACCACCACCAAAGACAGTATGCATTCCAAATGTGATCTCCAGACAAATAAAAAGTGGATTTTGTCCTTTGATTCCTTCTGATATTCTAAGGCAGTTTTCATTGCCGCTTTTAATTGGGTGCTGGAAGGCAGATTAACTAGCCTACAGAATTTTGTATGCTGCTACAACCTCTTTTTGGGGTGGATTGGAAATGCTACCAGAAGTAGCTTGGAAGGAGATGTGGCATGCAGGTCATTTTAGCACCATTGCTGTTATTTCTTCTTCTGATAGGAATCATAGGGTAGGTTAGGACAAGTGGAAACTACTCAGTAGCTGTGTAAAAGCTTACTAGCAGCCCCTGTAATTGCATGTTTGAGACCATTGGCTCTTCCTTTAGTCACACAATTTAAGTGTGGCTGTGATGGTTAACCCTGTGATGGTTTATTGGTTAGTATGTCCAGTTGGAACTGGGGAGACTCAAGTTCACATCTCCACTCGACTGTGAAGCTTGATTGGGACAGTCATGTGCACTCGGCTTGTCTACTCCACAGATAGGTTGGGTCCGTAGGGTGCATGTAGATGAACCATGCATGTCGCCCTCGGCTGAATAAAAATGGAATAATGGTAAAAATGGAATAATTTCCCATGTATTATGGAGTGGGATTGATAAATTGGGTAGTCATCTTGGTATAAGCAAGGTTTCAAGTGGCTCCTGGTGGTCTAAACTTATCTATAGTGAATTCAGCATTTCCTTGAAAATTGTGCTCAGTATTTTGCTGGAAACTACTAAAACATGATATGTGTGTGTGTGTGTGTGTGTGTGTGTGTGTGCGCGCGCGCTGCGTGGTTCGAGGTAGACCTATATGTATCCCCTTACAGTCCTAGGTGGCTGGCTCTGTTTTCTCAGCTGGCCAAGGTCGTGAGAATCTGTTCAGTTTTGAGACACATGGCAGAGCTCCATGATATGAGCCATCAGTGTTGACAGTCTTTGAATGGTGAGCTAACAGCAGGGAAGACAGAAGACAAATTGAAGTCTGAAAATTGCCCCCGTTTATTTTCCAAGGAAAAATACTCCATCAGACCCTGTAGGACAATTGTACCATATCCAGTTTCCTACCCTGATTCATTTTCTTGTCTCTGATGTTCCTTGCCGGTGCTCAAGAGTGAGTCTCTGCGCAGTTTGACACTTCCTGACTGCCTTGCTTGGCCCACTATACTGACTAGAATAAAGAGAGGGGGAAATGGGAAGTTATTTGCTGATCGGTATATAATAAACCTGTGTTCAGTGACAATTTATGCATGAATAAGAGCATCTAGGATTGCAGCCCAATTGTTCTTGAAGCTAATAGCCGATTTCCCATAATTACTACAGCTGCCAAGCTATTCAAATTTTGCTTGCTGACACCACTCTAGAAAGTGCTGTCTGCTGCGTATGGTGAGGTTTACAAGCAGTTATTCCTACTATTATTGGGAATAAAGTTTCCTAATGCCTGGCTTCTTGACAAGTGTGGATGTAATTAACTGTGTTTATGTGAAGGTTTATGCATTTGCATGGGGTTTATATGGCTTTCTCTTGTTTAAACAACTTGTGAAATGGCATTTTTAAGATCATACTAACTGTTGTACAGCTGTAACAACTATCATTATATCAGCCAATGTTTTCTAGCGTTCCTGAGCATGATGAATTAGAATCTGATTTTAACCCTCCAAACTTTCACATTTCTAGCTCTCAGATCTGTAGTTATCAATGCCCTTTTATTTATTTATTTTTAAAATTTGGGGAGTTCTCCGTTTTACTGTTTCCATTTACTCCCCATTATTGCAGCTTCCAAAAATGCAAGACAGTGCTCACAATACTGAAGCATGGAACACAGACACACCCCAGTATTTCTTTCCTTTACAACCCCAGAACTTGGCAGCCATTCCTTCATAAATGCTCTTGCCATTTATCCTATTATATAGGTAAAAGCTGGATTTTACTATTCATAATAAGGTTTAATAGAACACGGTTATTCAGCCTCAGGGTGTGATGACTATACTCAAAAGAATGTGCTGAACAACCAGATCTACGGACGCTGAAAATAGTTACAATGGATAGGAATCCTACTAATTATTTTGAACTCTCAGGGCAAATGTCACTATATTGGACCCCAACAACAAAATAATCGCTTAGAAACAGTGGTTTCCCAACGTTTTAGCACCAGGACCCATTTTTTAAAATGGCACTCTACCTAAGTTTACTTAAGAGATCTAGAAAGAAATATTTTTATTTATTTATAAGTAGTAGTAGCCAGAAAAAGATCCTCAAACATATCTCCCAATTTTTGCACATGTTTGTAAACTGAAGGAGTTGCAGCTCCTGGTAGGACAGTTAGCTATCTTGCTAACTGCAGGAGCTGAGCTCTTTGCAGGATAATTAGCAGCTACACAATAACAGCCTCAGGGCTTGAGGCAATTAGTTATCTGGTCTTTCCGTCATTCTTTTTACCCACCAAAAATCAGACCGTGACCCTCCGGTGGGTCACAACCCACAGTTGGGAACCACTATCTTAAAAAATATTGGCAGCAAACTCACTGAAAGAGAACAGATCTCAAATCCTCAGCTCTTATACTTGTATTGGCCTTTGTGAAATCTAGTCATGCAGCAAAGAAATACAGTATGTATTTGGTATAGATGAGAATGCTGCATATGGAGAATGTTGGTTTTCAGGCCATGTGGGTTATTTTGTTCATTTTTTAAAAAATAATGGGGTACTTTTTTTGATCCTCTGTCTGCGAAGATACAGTTGGCAATGTCTGGGCAGTCCCAATTCCGTGCTTCAAACGTTGTTCAGTTATATTATGGTTTCATTTACTCCACGTGTCTCAGAATGACTTGCATATGGTTCCCAAGTAGCCTTTCATGCAGACAGGCTACAGGGTAAGAACTGCTGGGTTTCAGCAGTAGAACTGTATTTTGCTGTTCGGTTTCGCAGTAGAACTTAAATTTTATTTGATGTGTTTCATTTCTCTGTTAATTCTTGGTTGAGAGTTTGCAAGCTTACTTTGGTGAAAGGTGAAATAGAAATGTGTTTCAATGTGTTTTTTCAGCCACCTCTGGGGAAAAGCAGAGTTGCTTAGGCTAGAGTTAATCAGAGTGCAGTAGAGGGGCAGACAAACGTCGCTTGTTTTGTCAACCGTTCCTCCTCCTCCGGACTTCCCTCTTCCAGGATGGAGAACAGACACTCTTGTGGGAACTGATGGCTTCACGGTTCAGGCTTGATTCCTTGTGAACCGTTCTGGTTTATTAAACAGTCATTGCATCTTGTAGGAGTTCAAGAACTGACGTGATGTTTTTGCCTAAAACAAGAATTGTCTAAACCATATTGTGTCTGTAAAATTTGCCTACATTATGCAAGTTCTGTTTTTTTCTCAGACCTGTCCCAGCTTCGTCATCAATCCTCTTTTTGTTCTGCTTGTGTCTCGTACAAGTTCCAAGATAAGAGTTGTGTGTAGAATCCTGAGCACACACTACAACTTTTCTAGCCTTTCTTGCCATTGTAACCCTTACCACCACTAAAGCTGCCCCTGGGGGGTTGGGAAACCCTTGAGCACTGTGTGATGGCACGCAGAGATGCAGCCAAGGGGTAATATTGACGTCTCTGTCCTCACTGGTGTAGCATGGATTGCCAGCACCGGGGGCAAGGCAGGTATTGCACACACACCCTAAAAAAAAGCTGGCAGTGCCCTGCTCCCGAGGAGAATGGCCGCAGCATTTTCCCCAGCGTCGGTGCTTCGGTGCTAAACTCTTATTTAGTTGTGTGAGTGTCATCAAGCTGGCCTCTGGTTTTTTGTGGGTTACTGATTTGTTGTGCGACCTTTATTGTCATATATTAAAATAAATAAATAAACCCTAGTGATGCCACTGTACATATGATATTGTAATTTGTATGGTCTGGTATCATGGGAGTGACAGGCCACCCTCCTGCACCAAAAGTGTGATTAGTAATGACACCACTACTAATATTGCATAGATGACATGGTCAGACCTAGCTTTCATGGGGAAAAATTTCAGAAGTTTCATAATTGACTATAAGCCTTTTCTTATCCCATGTTACTTGACATTGGACTGTTTAAAATGTACCTCTGGCACAATGGGTTATAAAAAACCTGCAATGTATCTTATTAAGCATAGATAGGAATAGGATTGGGTTGTCAAGTTTTTTTAGGTGCCAAATGAACAGAGAACCTGTAAGAGAATGATTTTTGGGGGGGGTGGGGGGTTAGCCAGGATTATCCCACAATCTCTCTCCCAAGGGGAGGTCAATCTTCAGTCTAGCCATCTGCAACTGTTTTTGACATTCCCAGGAACAATGCATTTCAGTTTTTCATTGCAATTCTTAATAAGCCAAAATCAAATACATGGAGTTGAATGCATCGCCTACCTGTTAGAATTAAGCATTGAACTGTGTCTAGATTTTCATAGACAACTTTATTTTGGTTTCTGTTGGGCTAATGTAGCAAGGGCTAGAATTTATTTTTATTAATGAAAAAAATCAGAATGGTAAAATACAAAATAGTGGTGCATTTTTAACATATTTAAACATTTTTAGATTGTGATCCCTTTTGGGACAGGGAGCCATTTAACTTTATTATTATTTGCCTGTAAACTGCTTTGGTAACTTCATGTTGAAAAGCGGTATACAGATACTTTTTGATTGATGTACATTTATTACCTTGGCATTGTTTCTGTACCATTTGCTGTTATCATCTAAGGAATGGCTGCCACTGTAATCTTTAGTCTCTTCATTTGTAAAATGGGTATGGTGCATCTGTTTTCCTGAAGAAGATAATAAAGTTTGATCAACATTTTGGAGATCTCTAGAAGAAAAAGTCTTATTTGTGAATTATAGCAAAATGCACAAATAAAATGTTTCGGCTTGTTGTTGTTTCCAGGTATGCGGTTCTTTGTGGCCAGTTCTCAGAACACGAAAGTATACAAAAACGCATTCAAGCGGGACATGTTTTTAAGGTGAGTGAGATTGCTGGTATTTACATTACAAGGGATAAAAATAGGATGTGGTGTTGACAAGACCCAAGAGAATGGTAGGGAGGATTCCAAAAGTAGGAGAAGACCGAACTACAAAGATTCTTTCCGTTGTGAAAACAGACTGTCAATCTGCTTTATGATTGGAATGGGTTAGTTCATACTGGGCCCAGTTCATCAGAGACCCAGTTTTTCAGCAGGTCTCTTTCATATGCAGAATGCTATGGGGGCTACTTTGCCGTGCTCAGGTTCTGCATGGGTGCATACACGGAGGACATCTCCCTTCTCTCCCCTTCTGAAATCATCCTATCACAGTTGGGACATTCTGCAATTGCTGTATTCACATATACTCTTTGACAGTGTGGGAAGGAGTTCCTAATCGCTGTACCTGTGATAGAAAAGGGAGCAGTTAGAAAACTTAAGTAAGTACTATATTATTAGCCTTTGATTGGTTTAGTTCTTTTCACTGAAATAAGTAGAATTCTTGCATACGGGCATATGGGACTTGTGCATGATAGTGCTAGGTGGATCATAGGCATTCTTCAGAATGTAGCTTTCTGAGTTTGTTTAACTGATTGTTCTTTGGGGCATAACAGTTTTTTGCTGTACATTTCTTTAGAAACATGTGGAAAAAGCCATTGCTTTGAAGCCAGATGACTCCAAATCTTATTATCTGCTTGGCCGGTGGTGCTACCAGGTAAATGATTTTCTTCAATATGTATTTCTGGAGTCTACAGAACATCATACTAAATCCATACTAAATCCATATTATCCATCTAAATAAATTAAAGTATTTCAAGGTTGATTGTCTTCTGACTGGATTCCTTTATATGATGCTCAGTTATTGAAAAGAAGACCTTGACAAAAACTGTCAGCTTCATTGGTTAGTTCATTCAGGGATTTGAATTATTATGTTTGTCATGCTGCAGATGGCTACAGTTGCAGTGTTAGTGTGCTACTTTGTTCCTAATTTAGAAAGCAAAATCTGTCCTTTAACCCCTCTTTCCACTTGTTCCTCTATTTTGACAGCTGGCATTGCTGAGGCAGCTGAATTTATGGATTAAGAGTAAATGGGACCTTCATAGTGAGATGTTTTGTGGCTGTGCAGAGTTGCCTCTTAATGCTGCACACACATGATGCGGGGGCAGGTGACATCTGACCCCATTTAGTGGTCCAAAGGATTCTACCCTGTTCAAATCATCACAAATCTCGTAGCTGACAAAACAAGACTCCCCCTCAGTAACAGGGGATGCAGATTTAGTGTTAAAAACACTTTTAGGCTGCAATTGTATATGCACTTTCCTCAGAGTAAACCCCATTGAACACAATGGGACTTGCTTCTGAGCAGACATTTATAGGATTGTGCCGTAAAATGTATAAAATTAACACTGGGGTCCAAATCCAGTGCTAATAAGGTGTGTGTGTGTGCATGCACGCGCACACACACACACACACGCAGGGAGAGAGGAAAAACAAACCCCAAATAGTTGTTTTCCCATAGGGCAAACCATTCAGGATGGGAGTTGCATGTGGTTGATGACTAGAGTTTCTTCTGATCGTCCCCCAATTGTTGTGGTTTGTATTGTGGGTGAAAATATGCTGTAAGAAGTTGCCCACATTGTGGCTCAGTATACCTGATTTGGCCACCTGCAGTCATCCAGAATATTTTATTTATTTATTTATTTATTTATTTATTAAATTTATACTCCGCCTTTATGCCCGAAGGCACTCAAGGCGGCTTTACAATAACAATAAAAGCAAAATTTAACATTAAAAAACAGTTAAAAACAATATTAAAATACAATTAAAATTAAAAACAACAACAACAATATGAGTGGCGATTGCCACTTGCCGCTGCTGGCTCCTGCATGGCGTCCACATCGTTCTGAGGCAGGATGCTCCTGATGCTCCTGTATGACACCCAGTGCCAGAGGTAAGCTAGTACCGCTGGCACTGGAGCCCACAGGATTGGCTCGAAATTACTTGCTGTCCCTCCAGAATACTCTAATGATGTTTTTATAAAATTTCTGAATCATTTTTTTGAAAATTATTTTCCCCCAATTTGTAATGTGATCATGATTTTTGGCCCTTTTTTTTCCCCTCCACGGGACAGGGGGAAAATGTTGTTTCGCTACAAGCAGATCTTCCAACTTATGAGCAATCCAAGTTCCTGGGTAGTTCTCAACTCCTTGATTTAATTCTTTGGTAACTGTGGAGGGCAAAGGAAGTGGACACAAAGTGATTATGAAAACAAAGTATTAGTTGCAGGCTAACTTCATGCTTTCACTTTCCCCATATTTTTTACTCCAGTTAAAACAATTGGGCTGTATTCTTTTGAACACACATGGATGTGATTAAGGATACTTGGAGCTCTTTAGGGCTCCCGCATGCACTATATCAGTGTAATCCCTTGCATGTGTGTATTGCAAATGGTTGCAGGTATTAGGAGAAGTGTGCCATCTGCTTTATATTTCTCAGTGGAGTAAACAGCGGAAGCCAGTATTATCCGTCTCAGTTTGGTGCGTCTCTGTAAAAGGCAAAAAAGTTAAGTTTCCTACTTAACTTTTTTGGGAAAGTTCTGGAAAAACGAAGCCTCCAGCACAGTGGTTCTCAAACGTTTTAGCACCGGGACCCGCTTTTTAGGATGTGTTGGGACTCGCTGGTACTGATAAGAACATAAGAAGAGCCCCGCTGGATCAGGCCAAAGGCCCATCTAGTCCAGCTTCCTGTGTCTCACAGCGGCCCACCAGGTGCCCCAGGGAGGCATGAGACAACCAGATGCTTGCATCCTGTTGCCACTCCCTTGCACCCGGTACTCTGAAGTAGCCTACTACTAATGTAAGGAGGTTGCACAATCCATCATGGCCTATAGCCCACGATGGACTTTTCTTCCAGAAATCTCCCCTCTAAGCCAGATGCCATCACCACCTCCTGTGGCAAAGAGTTCCACAAATTAACTACCCGCTGGGTAAAAAAGTACTTCCTTTTATCTGTTTTAACTCTCCCAACCCTCAGTTTTAGCGGATGCCCCCTGGTTCTGGTGTTTTGAGAGAGGGAAAAGAACATCCCTTTATCGACTCTATCCCTTCCTGTTAACCTGGAAGTGATGTCAGACTGGAACTAACATCAAGCGTGAAAATTTTTAACACCCCACACACAACAAAATTAACCAATTAAGTAAGTAAATTAGAAGTTTACAATAAGCATAAGTCTGAAAATTTATTTAAAATAAAGAACCCTCTTAACCCTCACAAACAGTTGCTGATCTGTTGGGGGAAAAAAATTCCCTTAACATCTCAAAGGCTGCAGTCCTATCCACACTTACTCTGGAGTAAACCCCATTGCCTATCATTGTTAAAAGCATATACATAGTAGCCTGTTAAACGTACAGATCTGTAACATTTCCTCAAATGCAGTCACATACCTTGGTAGCATCAAGTCTAATATATATTAAAAATAAAACACCCATTAAATGAATGGGGATTGAAATTGGTTCACGATCCACCCAGTGGGTCCTGACCCACAGTTTGAGAAACACTGCCCTGGGTGATCAGTGGAAGGAGGGATGTGTATCTGATAATTGCTTGGATAATCGCTGATAGATGATTACTAACCTTATGAACTAGGTAGTCATATTTCAGCTGATCTGGTTTAGTAGTCTGTTCACAGTCCTTTTCCTCTATAGGTCTCTCACCTGGGATGGCTGGAAAGGAAAACTGCCTCTGCTTTATTCGAAGAACCTCCTACAGCAAGTGTCCAAGATGCACTGCAGAATTTCTTAAAGGTACTTGTTCAATTGACATTGAACTGTAAATTGGCACTGAGCTACAAGCAGTAGTAATAGCTTTATAGCTTACAGTAGTAGCTATCGTTGTAGCATTGTGTATCTTAAAAGCCCGGTTCATAGCTGGTGGCATAACCTCAACAGCAGATCTTTTTATGCATTTCCTAGAGTTCAGTAAACGTTAATAAAAGCTATAAAGCAAGCGAAAACTAGGTGTCTAATTTTTTATAGCATTAGTACTTAATGTTTGAGTGTCTCTTTGAGTAGGAAGTGCTTTATGTGTGTTTTCTTGATGTTGAATCCTTACAACAGCATTGTAAGGCAGCAGTTCCCAAACTAACCATGGTCATGGCACCATGGCGGCCTCTTCTTCCTCGCTGTCTTGGGCACCGCCATCTTGCGCGATCCAAGATGGCAGCACCCAGGAAAGCTTGCCATGTCCTTTCAGACTGAAGTCTGTGGATCTTGAAGCATTAAAACTTGATTGATTGATTAAAACTGAGTTAACATGCAAGGAGCGGGGGGGGAAATGGTAAAGGTTACCCATGGAGGTATTTGAAATCCTTTTTAAAAACAGATATGAGTGTAACAGAAATGTCTGCTTAATAGGATTTTCTTTCTCCAGTTTTCTGTTCACAAATGGAGCATAGGGCATTTCTGCTTCAATGTGCAGTGTGCCCATGTGTCAGCTGAGCCAAATGATTTGGTTTGTTTGTTTGTTTGTTTGTTTGTTTGTTTGTTTAAAGAATTTATACCCCACCTTTCCCATGCCGAAGCAAATGCCCAAGGCGGCTTACAGAGAGCAAACAAAATACAATGTAACCACAATAAGTAAAAAACACATTAACATAACAACAACATTGAACATTAACGGGTACAAGAATGAAAACTAGACCCAATTCTCCATAACAGGTCAGTTTGGAGGGTGAGGAAGAAAAATTGCAGGGGAAGTGTCAATTGGCCAGGGGAGTGAACAACTAAGACAATATACCAGAAGGACGGACGGTAAACAGCCAACAATCATCCAAAGGCCAGACGAAATAGTTATGATTTGAGCCCTCTCCTGAAGGCCATGAGGGAGTGTGTCGTTCTTAAGTCTTCTGGGAGGGAATTCCATATTTGTGGAGCCATTACAGAGAAGGCTCGTCCCCGAGCAGCCATCCCTTTAATCTGGGACAGAGGGGGCACTTGAAGGAGAGCCCCTTTAGATGATCTAAGAGGGTGAAATGGTATGTATGGGGGAAGGCGGTCCTTTGGGTAGGCTGGGCCTAAGTCATGAAGAGCCTTGAAGATCAGTACCATCATCTTGAGTTGAGATTGGAAGTGAATGGGCAGCCACTGCAGCTGCTGAAGGAGTGGTCCTGCTGAGTCAAACCGTCTAGCCCCTGTAACCACCTGGGTTGCTGCATTTTGTACTAACTGTAGCTTCCAAACTGCTCTCGAGGGAAGCCCTACATACAGCGAGTTACAGTAGTCCAGCCTTGAAATCACCGATGCCTGGACCACCGTGGCCAGGTCAGGTCTAGGTCTCTTGCATAATACTTTTTGCCTATCTTTCTAGGCTGAAGACCTGAGCTCCGGTTCTTCAAAAACAAGACGGGTATACATTGCCAAAGTAGGTGCATGTTTGCTGAATCATGGACTGTTTTAATAATGTGTCGTTGTGTGCATCCAAGTGTGACTCCCTTGTAGTAAGATGCAAAGCTTCCTGATACAGAGTCAGATAGTTAAGCCATCTAACTTCAGCATTCCATACTCGAAACGGCAGTAGCCTTCCAGTGTCTTAGGCCGAACTCTTCCTTAGCCCTCCAATGCAAGAGAGCCAGGACTGTGCAGTGGTTTTGGAGTTGGACTTAGATCTGGAAGATCCAGCGTTGTTGCGAAGGCAGAAGGTGGGAAGGGGCAGCCTGAGCTCCTTGGAGGAAGGGCAGTATAAAAATGTGAAAATCTATATATATAAAAAAGGTGTGTGTGTTGGTTCTGCATAGGCTCCGCAACGCCTGGACCGATTGACACCAAACTTGGCACGCAGACACCTTGCGGCCTGGCGACAAACGCTGCGGGCGTCAGGCCCCCCTCGCGCCCCCGGGGGTGGGGTACGGAAGGGCCCCCATGTGAAAGTGGTCACCTAAGTGGGGAGTGTCAGCTAAGGTATGACATGGTAATAATGGTGTGATGGTAACTGATGATAAAACAGTGCTTGCTAGCCAGGAGGACTTAGCTGTCCTAGGGTATATCTTAAGTATACACCTAGCTTTCCTAAGGGTGCATCACACCATCCTGAAATACAACCACAGCACCACCACAGAGCGTTGACGCTCCCCACGCCGTTGGAGTCCAGGTTCGGGGGGCCCTCAACATGGGGGGCGAGAAAGGATGCGAAACAAAACGTCCGCCATGCCCCGCTGGAACACCTGGAACGATTGGCTGAGCTGATTGGTACAATTCATTCCTTTTCGTGTCTAATAGAATCTTGGGATAAATAACTACCCGGGCAACGCCGGGTAACAAAAAGCTAGTGAATAAAATAAATAAGATGAGTGTAACTAGGGTTTGAACATGGGACATTCTGTGTGTAAAACACATGCCCTGCCGCTGATTTGCAGTTACCTTCTCGATACAAAATATGACTACCGAGTGCTCAAACCAAAGCTTATGTATCAGAGCAACGTCGTAAATGAGTAAACTGATCTGGGAGTACAGTTGTTACCTCCTCTAGGAAAACTGGCCATTGTTAGTTTTCTGAACATACAGAGCATACATTGTTCTGTATGTTTTAAAATACTTTTTCCATAGATTACTGTGGAAGAAAAAAGCCAAACCGTTAGTCAGCAACTGAGCCTACAATACTATATATCAATCAAGCAATAGTATTTATATACCGCTTTTCAATACAAAGTTCACAAAGTGGTTTACAGGCAAATAATAATGAAGTTACAAGGCTCCCTGTCCCCAAAGGGCTCACAATTTAAAAAACGCAGAACACCCCAGCAACAGCCACTAGAAAAGACACTGCACAGGGGTGAAGAGGGACAATTGCTCTCCCCTGCTAAATATAAGAGGAACACCACTTGAAAAAGTGCCTCTTGCCTAGTTAGCAGGGGTGATATATACTTCCCTGGGAGTAAGTCCCATTGAACACAATGGGAGTTACTCTTGTGTAGAAATGCATAGGATTGTGCTGTCACCTGATAATAAATTACAAACTTCTTTCCCGAAAATTCCCTCAAACCCTTTTATTTCTCAGAAAACTGTTCCCATGTATACTTAAGAGCATTGGTGTGAATTTTATGTTGAGAAGCAATTTTTCATTAGATACCATGTAGCAAGCTTGTAGTTCATATACATACGAGAAGGAGAGCAAGAAAATGTGAGAGGACAAGGCAACATGTCCAGTTTGTCGTCTGCCAACACACATGCTGATGTTAGGCTGTATTTATTTGCTTCACAACTTAATTGGCTCTGCACAAAGGATTTGGAAAATGTTCTTTGCATAAATTGAGTAATGGTTTTCAAGTGCTAAAACTCCTGCAGGTACTGTCCCTGTGACCGCCAGTTGGAGTCCCCATTAAGTTTAAAGCCAAATTGCTTTTGTTACAAGTCGGAGGAGCAGCCAAGCAGAATGTAGCTCTCTATTCCCCAAGTCCCAAATTTTGTTTTGAGCAATGTACATACTTAAGATTCTGTTCTTGGCTAGGAATGTATTACAATTTGACCTTAAGTGATTATTTTACTTGTTGAGACGGTTTGTTGTAACGATATAAAACTAAAAAAGCAGTTTTTTGTTTTTAAATACAGGCAACTCTGCACGTGGCAGTTACAGGTTCATCTTGTATCTGCAGATTCAGAACCTGTGATTTTGACTAAGCACAGGTTCTGAATCAACAGCTGGATCCTTTAAAGACTTCCCAAATGTGACTGAAACTTTGTTCCAGTCACATTGGGAATCCCTGTGAGTTGGAACCTGCAGGTTTCATTATCCAAAGGTTTCAGTATCTGCAGGGAAATGGATCCCCTGCACATACAGAAACTCCACCTGTTTTTGTATAATTATATTACTGGTGGCTTTGCATCCTGTCCATGGATGTATGTAGGGAGTGGCAACATGATACAAGCACCTTGTTGTCTCCTGAGGCACCTAGTGGGCCACTGTGAGATACAGGAAGCTGAACTAGATGAGCCCTTGGCCTGACCCAGCAGGGCTCATCTTATGTAGTTCTTGTTTCCCATGCATCAGCTCTCATTTATAAGTCATCCTGGTGCATGCTATTAGAATTTTTTTATTTTTGTTATTCGTTATCGTTCAGTATATATTCGGTGTCTTTGTTTTTGCCTTATGGGAAAACCATCTAAGTCTACATTTATTCAGATTCCCATACCTCCCATGTTAGGAAAGATATACAATACAGCTGGAAAACCATTGATTTACGAATTCAGATTCTATCATAATTAAACTGCTCCATGACAACGTGCATTTAAGTTGCTCTTAAATTTAAATATGAAAAATTGTCACTTGGATTTTAGGAAAAAAAAAATCCCATAGGCCTATGCCTCTTCACAACCTCACTCCTTTTTTAATTGCTTGAAAATTCCATAACTACCCAAAAGTGGGTCTTTTCAATGACATGTGGTTATTGTTTTAATGGCTTTTGGATAAAATATTCATAAAGAAAATTCTTGTTTTCATGCCACAAGTGATTAACCAAGGAGCTCTGTGGTCACTGGGGATATGGCAAAAGAAAGTGGTATGAATACGTTCCCAAGGATCAGATGATCTGAGCGCTCTTCCACTGATGTCTGTTCAAGACATCAGGAGAGCCCAGGAGGAGTCAAAACATGCACATCAAGCAGCATGAGATCTCCTTCAACATGATATAGTCCCACACAGCAGAAATGCACATGAGAATATCATTACTGCATACATGAAATTGATTGCTTCGATCTTTAAAGATGTTCATACGTGCACCTTTTCAACATGGGACCGTACCGTGTTCATTGCTCTTCCTTTGCAAATGTGCTGATTAACTGTACCCATGTTCAGCTCAACTGTCCGTGGATACATAATTGTGATAGAAGTAGACATGCCTTTTGTAAGAGAGCTGACTTAAAAAGAAGGAATAAACCTCAAACCTCCTCATGCCAAAAATAAACTCTCAGGGCAACCTTCGCCATGTTCATTCAGAAGTAAATCCCACTGTGCTCTTACTCTCAGGTAAGTGTGCCTAGGACTGTAGCCTCTGCTGGATATCTGTGCTATTGTAAAACATTCTTGCTGAGGGGCAACTCTGAGAGAAGACAACAAATCGCTGGTGATCTGAAAGATTAAGAATGTCCCTTTCATGACAGCTCCATGAGATCCTGGGGAAAGGTTCTCTATTTTCTTGTTTTAACCTTTGCTTTATTTCCACTCTTTCAGTGCTACAGGGAACTGGGGAATAATCCTGCAGCCGACCATTGGCTGAGTTTGGCTTCAGAGCTGCCAGTTATAACAAAAGAGGTAACATGTTTGTCTGATCGCTGGAGTGGGAGAAAACCTTTTTTTTTTTTAAATGAATTTCGGTGTTTTCTAAAGTTGGAACTGCAAGAAGCGGTATTGTCCATTGTATTCAAAACTTACAATATAAATTATAATTGCTTTAAGAATGTAGTAGCTAGGTGGTATAATGTCAGCAGATGCAGCCATAGTCTGCGCCCCCCCCCCCGGGCTGCCCCCCCCATTAAATAATAAATAAAAATAAAACTTTTTTTGCAGATTTCAGGATGGGTTTTTTTACAAAAATGAGAAGTAAAGAAAGTGATGTTATGTGTTTTTATTTTTTATCAGTGTTGTCTCTCACCTCTACTGACTGCCCTTCATATGTGAATACAGTGGTACTTTGTTATCTGCAGGGGTTCCATACTAGGAACTTCTGTGGATAATTAAATCCATGGTTCAAAGCATCCTGACTTCTCTGGAGGTGAGGGGAGCTGTGCTTCCCTTGACACTGGAGGCCTGCAGAGACCATGCGGAGCCTATGTGGGCCTCAGAAAGCCTTTTAAGGCCTCTGGGAGACCTTAGCGGGTCACTTCTGGGTTTTTTGAAAAACGTTAAGATATTAAGAGGCCTTTGGAGGGCTGCATTGAGCCAGATCCATGAATAAGAAGGCTCAACCTGTATAATAATTTCCTGACTCTTCCAAGTCACGGGTCCAAAGGATGTGCCATGTTATAGTTAAACAGTATTTGCATACAGATTGAGAGGAAGAGAGACAACCCATGGAATTCACACTCCATTTTTAGTTTTTGTTTTTGCTGTTTTAGAAAGCCACTTTTTGAGCAATTTTAAAATTTAAAATTTAGTCAATATGATAGCAAAGCCATTAAGTTAGAAGTTTATTTTTAATAGATGCTACATCAATATGATACACATGAAGAGCTTTGCACATTCAAAGTGCTACAAAAATGCTTATTAATATAATAATGATACTTCCAAAACTGTTGTGTTCTCATGTGCATAGTGTATTAGTGTTGAAGTTGCATAACATGAGAAGGGATGGTAAGAACGTTGTGAGCCCTGTTCCATGCGTGCAAATTAGAGTATATTTTTCTAGGTTAAAATCTTGTGGTCAGTTTTGTGATTTAATGACTCATCTCATAATCTGACTCCTTGTTGCTTTCCACATCAAACTTCTAATTTTGATTAATCAAAGGATTTGAGTACCTTACTCATTTTATGTCTCTGCGCTTGTTCCCTTTGTATTCCTCTCCCTCCACGACTTTCTTGTGCTGCTCCACATGGAATTGGCCCTTCTGTTCATTAAGGCATCTTTCTCAAAACTTGCTTCTTTCATTGGAGTCGGCCTAAGCTTGCTTTCATGATTAACTGTGAATCAGCCAGTGAACACTGAGAGGGGCATTTTGGAGCTCTACACTATTTTTGGTTTAAAATGAGATATTTCAGATATAACTAAGCTATTTAGCAAACAGTATTTATATACCGCTTTTCAACAAAAAGTTCACAAAGTGGTTTACAGGCAAAAAAAATAAAGTTAAATGGCTCCCTGTCCCAAAAGGGCTCACAATCTAAAAGAAAAAGAAAAAAAAGGCAGAACACTCCCTGCAACAACCACTAGAAAAGACACGGCGCAAGGGTGAAGAGAGACTTTTACTCTCCCCCTGCTAAATATAAGCGGAACACCACTTGAAAAAGTGCCTCTTGCCCAGTTAGCAGTTATTTTAACTGAACTTTGAACTACAAATGTGAGTTGTGGACCACTGTCTGGTATTATGCAGACCTAGCAGTTTTGCCACCTCCACAATGGTATCAGTCTTGCACTCTGGCAGAGTAAGAACTCTGCCACTGCCTTTTGCCGGCTCCAGAGAAACCAGATTTTCTCAGGTAAAGAATTTCAGTCTTTAAACAGGACATGTCAGAGATCAAGCTCGGGTGAGCTTCATCCGTTGAAGCAGCTTTCAAAATCTGCCAAATGTGGGGCGGAAGAGGCATCTTGTTAGCAGGCATTTGGGGGAATAGTCATATACTTGAAGGAATAACATGTAACATAACATCCTCCCTACCGGAGGATCTAAGATCTTCTTCCTCCCTTGTGGCATTTCAGCGTGGGTTCAAGACTTTTATTTCCTGTTTCATCTAGTGTTTTAATGTTGATACGTCCGTCTCTTGTAACACTGCAACAAAACCTGCATTGTAAATAGTTTTGCCCTCCTCCAGTCAATTTCTTTTTACCCTGTTTTTATTTGTTTTTATTGCTTATTTTATTGCTTTATTATTTTTATGTACTGTACTTTTTGTTTTTCCCCTCTCCAATCATTGTAAGCTGCCTTGGGCATCTACCTTGGCAGAGGAAAGGCGGGATATAAATCTCTTAAATAAATAAACAAACAGGTTTAAATGGAAAGTAGGCATAGGATGCAAAAATGAAAACAGGGATGGGGTAGCTGCTATTTTGGATTTTGAAATCTGTGTCATCTTTGTTTTTGAAAACTGCAAAATAGCAAAGTTTTGCTATTGTGTAAATGGAAAGGGTGGGGTTGTAAAGAAAGCAGTTGTGGCTGGTTTCACAGCTCACTAGTTTTACCAGCTCACTAATCATACCAGAATTAAAATGTTTGACTGAATATGGATGACACTTAGCACAATGCTAAGTGTCAGTTAGAAATATGGCGAGATCAAAGGAAATGCGAGTCATTTAGACAAAAAAAAGAGTATTATGACAATTTGGGAAGTCAAGTAGGAGACCTGAGGAAGGGTTATCAAAGCTTGTGAAGAAGAAAGTGCTGATCATCAGGATATGATTTAAATCAGACAATAAATTTACTTTGCTTCTCTTTATTTTTTCAGGATGCAGAAAGTAACAAAGAACTTGAAGAGCAGCTTGAGAAGACTAACCAAGTTTAAGTCATGTGTATAATAATTATACATGAGCAGTGAAAGTTCCATTGTGAAAGGTTTCATAATCATGATTATTCTGACTAAAACAAGAGCTATTCCACTACGTAAACTGCAGAATACAAAAAGAAAACCCCAACTTTAGCAGTCCTTCCTCAGACATTTAAACTGGCACACCAGCAGTGGTTGCAGATATGTAGCTGGAAGGGAAAGTCAATGAATACACCTAGATTTTCTGGTTAGAAGTTCCATGCCTGACTATCTCAAAACAGAAGGGACCAAGCAAATAAGTTTTTCACACTTATGCCTGCATATTCATCAATATTTTTTTGCATATTCACCTGTCAGAGATTTTCCATTCATTGCACAGTGTATAAGGTCGTGAATTCAATATCCCACGTTATGTTAAATACTGTTTAATCCATTGGATACTATTTTAGGAAAATAAGGAGCAAACTAGACATGACATGGAGATTCACGGTTACCTTGTGACTTTTCTTTTAAAGCCGTTGGGGAAGAGGAGAGGATTGTTTTGCAGATTTACATCCTGCCCTCAGGCTGTTTGCCCTGGCATGAAACCTACAGAATCTGTATGTTTTCTCTCACGGGGCAAATTGCATAGTTGTCAGTAAGAGGAATTAAATCAGAGCAAATGTTACGGGGTGGTGGAAGCATTCAGTTTGTTTCCTGCAGCACCCATGACTCTGATCTGACACTCCATCCTTGTGGATACGCTGACCATGAATCTCCCATGTTGCATCTGGTTTAGCCCTAACATATACTGCTGCTTTAGCAAAATAATTCTTTACTGCTTTGTCAGTGAGTGTGCAACACCCTGTTTTCCGACTTGATTTAACTGTGTTACTTGGCTTGTGGGTATATTGTGAAGTTGTGCCATGACTAATATTTGAACTGTCCAGAGAAGGGGATGGTAAAATATTGTTCTCTGACTAACAGTTCTTACGAGGTGGTGTCACTTTCCATTATGTTGAATATTCAGGTGGAGATTTGTAATACAGCACTAACAGTAAAACTGCAAACAGGGCGTCATTCCAGACACTGGAGTTCTGCTTGACACGACCTACCCCCCCCCCTTTTACAAATCACTGAAAATATTCCTTGTGTGCAGAGCAAAACTTGTTAATCTGTTGTTTTTGTATATTCATCTAGCAACTTGTGTTGCTTCTTAGGGCTCTCCATTGCTTAAACACTGTTTGCTCCCTAAAGATGTTTGTACAGGCAGAGCTCTCTGCTGCTGCACTGCCCTTCATCAAAGCAGCAAGGAGCACCCATCAGCAAAACTTTAATGTTGGGACCAAGTCACTTGTTTGAAAAGGGGAAAAAAGAATAATGCTGCCAGAAAAGGTAATTAAAATCTGTTAAATTTAAGGAACAAAAAGGAGGGATTTTTTTTTCATCTGTTCTAAATGACTTTAAAATACTTTCCTTCTGAGTAAATCTTGCTTACTCCAGAATATAATGTGTTAGCTGCAGGGGGAAAAAATGCTTGCTTTAAAAGAAGAGGAACAACACTCTAGTATTTTGCAGAGAAGTCATGGCATAAGACATAGAAATGGACCACAATGCATAGTGCAAGTGACATTAATGAATTGGAGGTAGAATTAAATTATCATTTGATTCTTAGCTTGTTGTATAGTAGACTCAAGAATCTTATTGCTCCCAGATTGCAGTATGATCCAGTTTTCTGTGTGCACTATAATTTTTCCAGGAACTCAAGTGGGCTTTCTCCATGTTTGAGAGTATTTCCTTGTAGTTGGGTTATTAAACTGAGATTTAATGCACACTACCATGGTCTCATTTGCATAAAATGAGATTATGCAAACTCTGGTTTTCTATAATAAGAATCTGACTAATTCTCCTGGAAAATAGAGATAATGTCACACTAGGATTGCTTTTTTAATGTTCTGAAAACTAAGTTCAAGGGGAGAGAAACGGCTTTAGTCCAAAGATGCTCTATTTCTTGTTTGGCTCACTTTTCTATTCAAAACTTTTAGATTATCAAACATATTTCCAATAAAGCAGTATTAGGATTATATATCCTTACTTTTACTGAGGTCATAAGGAAGTACAAATCCCTTAAGATTGTAAAATGAAAACTTGAAGTGGGCAGTTTGGTAATAGGCATTGGATATGCCAAGAAGCTGCTACCTGCTAAATCAGGTTAACTCCTTGCATGCCGAAATAATTGACAAGGTTCGTTTTGAGTTGATTCAGCCTGAAATGAAGATTGCCTAGTTCTTAAAGGTTTGTGTAAATATATTGCCTGAAATAATCATGGTTCTTTTTTAGAAGTCCTCAAATTCTCTCACAATCCATCAGAGTTCGATCCTGGCGGAAGTCGGGTTCACAGGTAGTTGGCTCGAGATTGACTCCGCCTTCTGAGGTCGGTAAAATGAGTACCCTGCTTGCTGGGGGTAAAGATGATGGGGAAAGACAATGGCAAACTACCCCCTACAACGAAGACTGTCTAGCAAACGTTGCAGTTTGATATCACCCCATGGGTCAGTAATGACTCAATCCTTATACAGGGGATTAGTTTTTTAATACTAAATACTTTTACATACTAAATACAAAATATTTCAATATTTGTACAGTGGGTAACTCGCAGTGAAGCAACTAGTAAAATTTAGGGAGGGGAGAGGAGTCTCACTCTAGCGCTGCACCACTCCTCCCTAAAGAGTTGACAGTAAAATCTGTGGCTGTGCTTGCAGAGAAGTAAAAAATAATATGGCTACATTTGCTAGTATATTTTGGAGGGATTCTGATTGCAAACCTTCAATAATCTTGAAATAAACTTTTTTTTAAAAAAACATTACAATTCAATTTGGGGGGACATGATCATATCAATTTTCTACTTAAGAGTATATAATAAGAGCCCTGCTGGATCAGGCCAAGGGCCCATCTAGTCCATCTTCCTGTATCTCAGTGGCCCACCTGATGCCTCTGGGAGCACAAAAGACAACAAGATATCTGCATCCTGTTGCCATTTCCTTTCAATCTCACATTCTGAGATAGGTTATCTGCATAATCCTTTGTGGCTTGTAAGCTGTGATGAACCTTTACACCATAAGTGTTTCCAGTCCCCTTTTAAAGGCATCTAGGCCAGATGCCATCACCACATCCTGTGGCAAGGAGTTCCACAGATTAATAACACACTGGGCAAAGAAATATTTTCTTATGTCTGATCTAACTCTCCCACTACTCAATTTTAGTGGCTGTCCCCTGGTTCTGGTGGTGTTCGACGTGGAAAAGAACATCCCTGTATCCATCTAATGCATATTTTATGAGTCATATCCCCCTTCTGGTGCCTTCTTTCTAGATTGAAGAATTCCGAATGCTTTTCCTTGTAAAGGAGGCGCCCAACCAACAAATCATTTTGGTCACTCTCTTCTGCACCTTTTCTAGTTCCACTTTATCCTTTTTGAGATGTAGCAACCAGAACTGGACACTATGCTCCAGATGTGGCCTTATCATTAATTGGCACAATGGCACAATAATATTAGCAGTATTATTCTGTATTTCTTTTTAAAATGATCACAAGCATGGAATTGGCCTTTGCTGCTGCCGCACAATGAGTTTACACTTTCGTTGATCTGTCCACCCCCCCACCCCCCAAGATCTCTTTCCTGATCTGTCACAGACAACTCTGAACCTATTAGTGTATATATGAAGTTTTGATTTCTTGCCCCAATGTGCATTGCTTTACTCTTACTTAAATTGAAGTTCATCTGCCATTTTGCTGCTCATTCCCCCAGTTTAGAGAGATCCTTTTGGAGCTCTTCACAATCCTTTCTGGACTTCACCACCCAGAAAAACGTAGTTTCATCCACAAACTTGGCTACTTATCCCCAACTCCAAGTCATTTATGAAATTGAAAAGCACCTGTCCCAAGATCAATCTTAGGGATATTAAGCTCTTCACTGCTCTCCATTGTGAAAATTTCCCATCTACACAACTCTGTTTCCTGGTCTTCAGTTCCTAATCCATAAGAGGACCTGACCTCTTATTCCCTTAATGTGGAGTTTTCCCAGGAGCTTTTGGTGAGGGACTGTGTCAAATCCCTTCTGAAAATCCAGATATATCAATGGTTTGCCCACATTCACATGCTTGCTGACCTTTTCAAAGAATTCTAAAAGGTTCGTGAGGTGAGCCATGCTGATTCTCCTTCAGCAAAGCTTGTTCTTCTCTCTGTGTTAAGATTTTGTCTTCGAGGCTTTCAACCATCTTACCTGGAACAAATTTTAGGTTGACCGGTTTGTAGTTTCCTGAGTCCCCTCTCCTTTCTTAGAAAGCTATCCTCCAATCCTCTGGCACGATGGCTGTTTTAAGAGACAATTTCATATTTTAGTTATATTAAGAGATCAGCAATTTCATTCTTCAGTTCCTTATGAACTCTTGGGTGGATGACATCTGGGCCCAGTAACTCATTGATCTTTAATTTGCCAATTAGGTCTAAAATTGTCTTTTAATCTCTATCTGATTCAGTGCATAATCCTAAACTGGAGTTAGGCTGGCACAGGGAATTTGTGGTGGCCCAGGAGTGTTGCAAGTGTACTTTAAAGCACATTTGGACTACTCTTGGAGTTAGGGAGGACGTGCACATCTATGTGCCGGCCTCCCTGATTCCAAGAGTGTAGCAGATGTGCTTCAAAGTACATTTGCAACACTCCTGGGCCAGCCTAACTCCAGGTTAGGATTGCACCCTTAATTCCTTAGGAAGGGCTGTTCAGGCAGCAATATCTGCCTGAGGTCTTCTGCCGTGAAGACAGATGCGAACAACTCATTTAATTTCTCTGCAATCTCCAAATCCCATTTTGTCTTCCCTTTCCCTTCCTCACTGGCAGCAGGGCCAGCTTCTTCCGTGGCTGGTTTCCTGCTTCTAACACATTTGACAGAGCTTTTATTATTCCATTTAAAGTTGCTGGCCGTATGCTTCCTTGCCCTTTATAGCCTCTCGGACTCTGCTTATTAGCTGTGCTGTCACTCCTGGGCTTAGCGGAACCCTTCCTCCTTTGTAGTACACCTTGCTTTCCCAAAATGCAGAGGCTATTTTTCGTTGTGATCATGGAAATTAATTCAATGCTTTCTGTTTACATTTGAAATTGCGTTGCTGACTGTTCTGTGATGTAGATTTGATGTGGTTCTTCTTTACTAATGCTGAATTATTTTAATGCCACTACCCAGGCATGTGCCACTTGGGTTGGGTGAGAATTTGAACTCAGTTTCAAGTGCAAAGGTAGATGTGCACGCTCTCTCTGAAAATGCCAGCTATAAATTGTCTGAGTAGGACCAATAGATCAACCCCATATCTTCCCATTCAGAAGTATAGAGGGCCTTTTTTTCTGCTGCGGTTCCCTTCCCTCCAGATGCGGATGCAGAGGCCCTTTAAGCCTCTGGAGGTGATTGAAGCAGTGCTCCAGTTGGGTACAGAGGCTTTCTGAAGCCCAGAGAGGCCATGTGTCGTTGTCTCCCCGCAGTGGACATGAATGAAGCCCGGAGTAAACTTCTGGTTTTTAGCAAAACCTGTGGGCAGCCTCTGCAAAGCTCAGAAAGCTGCCCAGATTTAAAGTGAACTTCTAGTTTTTGCCAAAAACCAGAAGTTCGCTCCGAGGTTGAGAAAGTCTCTGGACCAGACCAGCTGTGCTCCAGTCAGGTGCAGGGGCGGTCTGGCATCTGTGGATGTCGGTCTGCAGATGTTGGATCTTCAGAAACTGTGAGCCCCTGCAATTGCATATTTGTTGACGCTATGTAAAGTACTTGTTCAAGTGCTCTCCAGTATCTAGACTATCTAGTACTGAAGTGGCATCCCTTGTTAGCAAAGTCCCAAGTTGGTTCTCCAGTAATCAGGAATGGGCGAGCTCCCAGAGTACCCTTGAGAATTGTCTTAGTTCATGAAAACCCTCATTTACTAAAGGTCTGAGAAAATTCCTTTTGTTTTGCATGGGAGGAATTATGTGAAGTGCTTGAGAGAGCTGTGCAAATTATTAAGCACTAGCCTTTTGTTACCCGGCGTTGCCCGGGGGACAAAGTATCCCCAGCTTCTATTAGGAGAAGGAATGAATACAGGGACAGAATCAAGCAAAGGAGCGTAATGAAATTGTCACACTCATTGAACCATGTCTGCAGGTCCTGTGGTAGGGCAGTCAGCCCTCTGGAAACAGGTAGCTCTCAGATCCGACTGGGTGTTGGAACTCTCTGGATCCTGCTCTTTCCAGCCTGGGCAACGCAGGCAGTGCAAAGCAGTTTCACTTTCGTTTTGGATTAGTCCCTGTGTATCACAGAACCTGCAGAATCGCTTGTGACCACAGGGTGGCAGCAGACCTCTAGTCCAATGCAATCCCCTTGGTCTGGACGTTCTAGCCCCCCTCCCCGAAGAACCGGGGGCTGTAGGGGGGTCTGACCCCCGCAGTGTTTCCTTCCAGGCTGCAAGGTACGTGTGTGCCAAGTTTTGTGGCACTCGGTCAAGGCGTGGGGAAGCCTATGCATAACATACATACATACAGACATACACACCCACATACCCACGTCCATTTTTATATATATAGATTGACCAAAGCGTTTTCTGTGGATAAGTGCTTTTTAAAACTAAATGCATTTCTAGGAGAAAGGCAAACGTGTTGATGTTCCTCCTTTATGATAGTCTGCAAAAATTTTATTGAAAATTAACTTGAGTGATCCAGTTATTACTCCTTTACTAGCTTTAAGGTTTTAACTTTTAAGTATGATGCTACAGTACACCTATGATATTCTGTGACCACATAGAAGAAAACAGCATTGTAAGCTCTGTGTGGGATTCATATGCTGCACTGAGAAGTTGATCTAATCTTGCTTTAGCAAATAAATCTGACTAAAATAGTACCTAATATTTGAGGAAAGCGATCCTTCAATAGCCTTATATAATAAGATCCTTGATTCAGAGGTTCTCCTACAGGATCATATTGTCCTATCCTATGTAAAATTGCACTGTGAATTCAATGGTTCAAGGCAGATGTGGGCAGTGTCTGGCCTCACAACCTGCATTCCATCTTTAAGATGTATCTAGCAACATTGCCCTACAGAACCAGCTGTGCTTTGGAAGTAGCCTCTCAAGAGAGCATCGTTGTTGCTGACTGGGAGGAAGAAGGCTTCAAAGTCTGGATGTGGTCTTTCGGCTGTGCATTTCTTCCATCTGATGTAAAGAATTGGGGAGGGGCAACTTTGCCTTGAATCAAACCCCCCCCCCCCGCTTTTTAATGGTTCTTATTCAGGAGATCATTGTTGATACTACAGAGCAGGGGTCTCCAAATGTTTCAGTACAACGGCCACATAACATACTTTACACATTTTTGTGGGCCAAAAAAAATCAGTTTTATAAATAAATGAATGAAAATTAAATGAATGAATAAGTTTTACTCTTATTTCTTTTGTAATCAGCATGATATAATTCAGAAATGTGGCAATTACAAAGAAACAGTGCTATGCTTAAACTCAGAAATAATGTAGAATGAGTAAAAAGGTCAAACATTAGCAAATGCTCTGACAAAAAACCAAGTTGCTGCAGGCCAGATAAAATCTTCTGGCGAGCTGGATGTGGCCCCCAGGCTGTAGTTTGGAGACCCCTGCTATAGGGTCATATCCTGAAAACTCAAAATACGTTATTCTGAAATTTTTGTAAGTAATCAGGAAAATATAATCTAGGCTGAGGCAGGCAGTAAACCTGAGGTTTGTATTATCAAGAAAAGTAGTCTTTTGAGTAAGGAGGATTCAAGAAACACGGGAACAAAGAAGTGGATGCACTTTAGCAGCCTCAGTTAGGAAAAAATGTTGTTGTGTTTAATGCACATTTGGTTTATTAGCTGTGAATTTAAAGGGAACCCCCTTCATAGATGCACTGTACCTCTCTCAAAGAGGCTGTTGAGCACTGAAGAGTTACGTGGGTGAAGTGGAAGTTGAAAAAGGCACATTGAATTCCTGACATCAGAAGACAGACTTCCTAGATCTGTTAAATAAACAAGGCATAATTATACATTCCTGCAACTGAATTATTTGAGCATATTTTTGCTTTTGAAAACCAAACTAATATAATAGTTGAAATTGTGTAACTGCATAAATGACTTCAATTCAGTTTGACTTGAAATAAAAGTGTCTAAAGCAAAAAGCACTGTCTAACGCCTGGTTTTGTAAAACTTACAAAATTCAGATGTTTAAATACCTCAAAAGTACACGTTAGCACTTACTGCCATTCTCACAGAAATGACGTGTGAGTTGTACCTGTCAGAAGTAATTACCTGTTGTAAGTATAGTAATTGTACTTGTAGTAAGTACCTGCAGGATAAGGTTTTAAAAGGACATCTAATTAAGAATATAAGAAAAGGCTTGATGGGTCAGGCCAAAGGCCAAATCCTAGCTGTCTCTGGGAAGCCCACAAGCATGGAAAAAGGCATACTTCACTCCAAGTAGAATTAAGAGGCACTTGAACCCGGAGGTGGCGCAGAGAGCCATGAGAACATAAGAAGAGCCCTGCTGGATCATGCCAAATGCCCATCTAGTCCAGCTTCCTGTATCTCACAGTGGCCCACCAGATGCCTCAGGGGGCACAGGAGACAATAAGATGCCTTCTTGTTGCCACTCCCCTGCATTTGGCATCATGACCAGTAGCCCTTTGAAAGGGTTCAAAGCCATTCAAGTTGTTGCATCTTGTGGCAACAAATCCTACAGACTACTTTTGTGTTATGTTATGAAGTACCTCCTTTTGTCTGTCGTAAATTCCATTACTCCTGTTTACTCAAGGGATGTGGTGCAGAACTTTGTCAAAAGCTTTTTGCAAGTTCAAGTGTAGAGTGTCGGCTGGATCACCACTTGTCTCTCAAAGAACTCTAGACCAGTGGTTCCCAAACTGTGGGTCGGCACCCACCAGTGGGTTGCGAGCCAATTTCAGGTGGGTCGCAAAGCAACTAGAGAAGCCATATTGAAAATACGGGAAGATGGGATGCTGGAAAGTGGGAGGGCTTTTGCTTGTGTCAAGGTTATAAATAAGCTTTTTTTCTTTCTGATTCACTTTGCTATTGGAAAGTCGCTGAGAAATAATCCAATGTATTGCTGGATTCTCAGGAAAGCAGCCTGCTCTGGCGTCAAAATGACGGCACTTCTGATGGGTCCCGGGCAGATTGATATTCTAAAAAGTGGGCCCTGGTGCTAAAAGGTTGCTAGAGTGCTAGTGAATCACTGCTCTAGAAGTTTAGTGAGGCAGGATTTGCCTCTGCAGAAATGATGAGAGAATTCAGCAAGGCTTGTTCTATATATGCTTAATAATGTTATCTTTATGCTTTCCATCAGTTTACCTGAAACAGATGTTAAGCTGACTGTCCTGTAGTTTCCTGGATCCTTTAAGTATCAATGTTGCGTTGGCCACTTTCCAGCCTTCTGGCATGGAGGTAGTCTGGTTACATATTTTGTTAGATCAGCAATTTCACATTTGAGTTCCTGAAACGTGGATGGATGTCATCTGCACCCAAATCTACCCTTTCTAGGTAGGGCTGCAGTTGGTGAACTAATGCCTCTGATTACAGATGCTCCTTCTACCCAGAGCCAACATTTGAGAATCGAGGCTGTGTGTCCAGGAGCCACCACCAAACTACATGCTTGATACTTCATGCAGAGAATAGCAACAACCTCTAAAGGATGCCTTTCACTCACTAGCACATGAAATAGAAATTGCACACTTCTCAGCTGTGAAAAGGCCACAGAGGTTCCCCCCAGGGTTGCTATGAAGAGTTGGCTCATGACTAGCATGTAGGGACTGCTTATACCCTTGAGAGTGATAAAAGCCTTGCTGGTTCAAGCAAAGGGCCCATCTAGTCCAGTATCTCACAGTGGCCCACTTGATGCCTCAGGGAGCACACAAGACAACAGGCTGCCTGCATTCTGTGGCCACTCCCTTGCACCTGGCATGCTGAGGTAAATCCTGAAGGAAACACAATGATGGCTAGTCAAGATTCTCTACAGCAGTGGTACTCAAACTTTTTCGAGCAGGACCCACTTTTTAGAATGGCACTTGTGTCAGAACCCACCGAAGTGATGTCATTAACCTGGAAGTAATGTTGTGGCAGAAAGTGACATCATCAAACAGGAAGTGCAGTCATTTTAACATAATAAAATGACACTCCTGAAATGCAAACTGGCTAATCAAGATTCTCCACAGCATTTCTTTTTGACAGCCATGAGAGGCAGATGCTCCTCTTCAGACATGTACTCAGAGGAACAGCCCCACTGGTTCAGGCCACAGGCCCATCTAGTCCAGCTTCCTGTATCTCATAGTGGCCCACCAGATACCTCAGGGAGCACACAAGGCAACAGGCTGCCTGCATTCTGTGGCCACTCCCTTGCACCTGGCATTCTGAGGTAAAGTCTGAGGTAAACACACTGGGGGCTAGTCAAGGTTCTCCACTGCATTTCTCTTTGACAGCCACCAGAACCAGATGCTCCTCTTCAGATATACTCATAGGAATAGCCACTCTGGATCAGGCCAAGGCCCATCTAGTCCAGCTTCCTGTCCCTTACAGATGACCTACCAGATGACATCCTAGTGACTGAATAGGAGCACTGGTAGGCTCCCTCCAGATTCAGGCTACAATCATATCTGCACTTACCTGGGAGTAAGCCCCATTGACTACAATGGAACTTACTTCTGAGTAGATGCATAGGGCTTTAGGAAGCATCGCTAACAAGAAGGTAGTGGAGGTGACAGCATTCCAGCTGAGTTACTCAAAATCTTAAAAGATGATGCTGTCAAAATGCTGCACTCCATATGCTAGCAAATTTGGAAAACTCGGCAGTGGCTACAAGACTGGAAAAGATCAGTTTACATTCCAATCCTGAAGAAGGGCAATGCCAAAGATTGTTCGAACTACCACAAAATTGCACTCATTTCACATGCTAACAAGGGAATGCTCAAAATCCTACAAGCTAGGCTTCAGCAGTATGTGAATCAAGAACTACCAGAAGTAGTGGTTTCCGAAGAAGCAGAGGAACTAGAGATCAAATTTCCAACATTTGCTGGATCATGGAGAAAGCAAGGGAGTTCCAGAAAAACATCTGCTTCATTGACTTCGCTAAAGCCTTTGATTGTGTGGACCACAACAAACTATGGCAAGTTCTTGAAGAGATGGGAGTGCCAGACCACCTTGCCTGTATTCTGAGAAACCTGTATGCAGGCCAGGAAGCAACAGTTAGAACTGGACATGGAACAACTGATGGGTTTAAAATTGGGAAAGGAGTATGACAAGGCTGTAAACTGTCACCTTGCTTATTTAACTTATATGCAGAGTACATCATGAGGAAGGCAGAGCTGGATGACTCACAAGCTGGAATCAAGGTTCCTAAGAGAAATATCAACCTCAGATATGCAGATACCATTCTAATGACAGAAAATAAGGAAGATCTAAAGAACCTTCTGATGAGGTTGAAAGAGGAAAGTGCAAAAATTGGCTTGAAGCTCAACAGTTTCATGGCCACCACTCCCATCACTTCCTGGCAAATAGAAGGGGAAGAAATGGAAGCAGTGACAGTTTATTTTCCTGTGCTCCAAGATCACCACATACTGTATGGTGATTGCAGCCATGAAATTAAAAGACATTTATTTCTTCGGAGGAAAGCTATAGAGAACCTAGACAACTTAATAAAAAGCCAAGACATCACCCTGCCAACAAAGGTTTGCATTGTTAAAGCTATGGCTTTCCCAATAGTAATGTATGGCTGCGAGAGCTGGACCATAAGGAAGGCGGAGCGCCAAAGAATAGATGCTTTTGAGTTATGGTGTTGGAGAAGACTCTTGAGAGTCCCCTGGACTGCAAGGAGATCCAATTGGTCAATCCTCCAGGAAGTCAAGCCTGATTGCTTCCTGCAAGGACAAATCCTGAAGCTGAAGCTCAAATACTTTGGCCACCTCCTGAGAAGAGAGGGCTCTTTAGAAAAGACCCTCATGCTGGGAAAGATTGAAGGCAAAAGGAGAAGGGGGCGGCAGAAGATGAGATGGTTAGATAGTGTCACTGAAGCAATGAGCATGAAATTGGGCGAACTCCGGAAGCTAGTGGAGGGCAGGGAGGCCTGGCGTGCTGTGGTCCAGGGGGTCGCGAAGAGCTAGCAACTGAACAACAACAGATGCATAGAATTGGGCTCTGAGTCATATGCAATTGCTTAGATTGTTGCTAGATTGGCTCCAGAAAACAGCTGAAACAAAATGGTTACAGCATTCTTATTAGAAGCTTAGTGATGCTTTGTGTGGATCTGCACTAATGGTAGTTAGTATTCCCAAGGCTCTCATTCCACACACATTTCTGACTGCTTTGACAAGCCACCCCACAATGCATGGAACTGCAAAGGAACACCAGTGTCTGCTGGTACTGATGCTACCGTTTTGTAAAGGGAAGGTAACCATAAGCAGTATAATAGGACTTTACGTGACTGGTGGGCTTTTTTAAAAGGCCAATTATTTAATCCCCTGGGAGTTGTTATATGCCCAAAGAAAGATATGTAACTCACCACAACTGGTATTTGGTTGTGTAAACTAGGCCACTGGGTGGATTCTTAGATCACATCCAAATGCTGGAGTCCAGTTCATATGGTGCAATTGCTCTAAGTGAGTATTGATGTTGGCCTGGTTTTTTCTTTTACTTTTTCTGTAATGATCATTCAGCTTGTATGCAGTTCTACCATTCTCCTGCATTTAAAACAAACAAAAGCAGCTGGCTTCATGCACTGTTTTTTTCAGTCAGCTAAAAGGGGTTCTATATTTGCTTTGTATAATCTGAAAACTCAGTTTTTATAGATCAGCAAAAGATGTGCAATTTTTTAAAAAAAAAAACCCATTCTTGATGGACCAAATTCCTCAGAATAGGCGTTATTTCTACAATAGAAACATTGATGAATCAAATCAGTTAGCATTTGGCCTGTACAGTATTTTAGGCCAATTATCTGGTTCCTAGCATATGTGAAGGATCTGCAGTCTGCCTCCTGTATTTGCACACATCTTTTGCATAAGCAACTCTTCCACTATTGGTCATTAAAAACATACCCTGCCTTTCTGCCCTTGAAGGAACTACCCAGGCAAGCACTTTTCAGAAGATTTAGTCGAGAGGGTTAATGCCTCCTTTTGCCTGAAGATAAGAGCTGAAGATCTGAAGGTCGCCAGTTCGGGACTGCCGGAAGTCTCTGTGAGCGGCAGACCTCATTAATTGCGACTGATTAACAGCTGAGCTTCGGCTGCCTTGTGTGAGGGGGAGTTGTGCCAAAGTTCAGCCGCTTCTCTGGTGGGAGCAGAGAAGCCGTTTATCAGCCAGCAAGAAGACAAACGGGTGGCCAGAAAGAAGGATCCATCTGTATGTGTGTAGTTCTTGAAAGATAGAACATTTCTGTAAAAATTGTAAAAACCTTTGGGTTTCTGAATAAAGTCTGCCCATGTAAACCGCCTTGAGTTACAGTCACTAGAGAAATCTAGTGACCTAAGAAAGGCGGTATATAAATCCAAGTATTATTATTATTATTATTATTATTATTATTATTATTTTCACCACCATGCAAACTTTTTGACCTAGGAAAAAGCCCCCAAAGGTGCTAATTGGATCTTTCTGCATTCAAATACGGTGGGGGGGGGAGGACAATGGTGGAGGCAAACCCCCTCTCTCCCTGCCATGGTTTCAATCTCAGTGAGTCCCCATGCTATTTTACACAGATGAAACAGGTACACCCCAGTATGGCATTCTCTGACCCTGCCCCCAAGTATATGCATATAACAAATTTAGAGAAAAGAGCTTCCCCTTGGGATGGTTCAACCAGTTACCCCAGGGTAGTCTCACTGTGCAGGATATAGTAAACTCTGCCTGGTTTCCTACTGCTCCTTTGAAAATTCTACTTTGTGTCTGGGGTGCACGCAGCTTTTCCCCCTCCAGCAAGAATACAAACAACTGGCTCAAAATCTTTATTCGGCGAGAACATAGCCACGTGACGTAACATGGAAATAATAGTTATTACAAAAGCATTCTTCCCCACCCCACCCCCAAGAGATAATTTATGGAAAAGAGATCTTCATCCAAACTTGGGAGTAGAGAAATGCCAAATTCTGGATTCACATATATAACAGATTATTCAAGCTAAAACCATCTTTCTAAATATGTGGCTTATTAGATAGATATAAAGACTGCAAGAAAAAGAAGCTGTGGCACCAGTTACGTGCTTCTGACTGGTGGTGCAGTTTAAGTAAAGGAAAGGTATGGAGAGATATATAGAGCTGAGTTTGCCCATCGTCATGTTCACGGAAAACAATTCTGTGATTCCCCCCTCCAAACTGCTTGTTCACACTGTATCCTTTCTGCCTACAGATCCTGTACGTTGGGGGTTTGAGAATGAGTTGGGTTGCCCTCTTCTCATTTCCCTTCCATATGCAAAACAGCTTATTAATATGTACGTATGCATGTGCTATATCTGACACCCAAAAGGATGGACTGATCATAAGGCGTACACTCCATGTGATATTTGGGAGAGCGGAGCATGAGCCTCACTCCCATATCCCACTATATATATGAAAACTTCATGCCAGACGGAGGAAATTTGTGACTAGTTGCAAATCATGCAGAAAGCCTAGAGGTGCTGATCAACGTGCAGTGCACTCTGAGGTGTGTCAACTCAGAAGTAAGCCCTAGTGTGTTCAGAGGGGCTTACTCCCTAGATGCCACACCCCAAGCTCCTTGCTCCACAGGAGTCCATAGTGCTATTCTGCAATAACTGGCCAGGGCAGTGCAGCCCACGTGTCTTGATTCTGTGTCTGAGGCTTCGTGTAAAACCAGAGTGGTCCTCTGGATGCTGTTTCTAACCACTTAGTTGGTAAACTTTTACTGATCATTTGCTGCTACTGGGTTGAACTTCAAGATCGGAACAACTGATTCATAACAGGAGGAAGACAACTTTCCCCACAAGCAATGCCAAGGAATATGGCCCAAAATACTCCTGACTCCCTGGCTAGACGCAGAAACACGTCCATGCACTGAGCTCCCAAATCCATGCACTGATCTCCCAAATCCATGCACTGATCAAGTGTGTTGACATTGACATTTCTATTTTAACGAGAAGCAACAGCGTCCGCTAAGATCACGCAGCAGCCGCCATGCCTGATGGAAGATGATGACAGGAGACTATTGCTACTTAGGCACGTTCATAGGGAGTGCCGAGCCAGCTTTTCTGAGAGCTGAGCTGGAGGGGTCTGCAGGACACCAAAGTGACTGCTGTATTAAAAAAAAAAAAGCTTTAAGAGGGGTTGATTTGGAGCAGACAAACAGCAAGGAAAGCGAACAACATCTCTCCTGGCTCCCTTCCTACTATAATTCCCCACCACCACCACCACCCTTCCTGGGGCTTCCAGGGTCTCAAACATAGTTTATCTTGGGTATGTGTCTGAAACCCCAGGCAGCTGCGGGAGTTTGGGCAGAAAATGAGAGGAAAGGGGAGGGGGTAAGCATCCAGCCATAACTGCTTCTCCCCAAACACCCTCTCCCAAAGCTGCTTTTACTTGAACTGTGTCTGTATGTGGTGTGTGAGCCGTAGCTATCAAGGAGGAATATTAACAAGACAGGCACGTCTCACACAGTATGGCCCAAAATCCCCCTTTCGGAAGGATCAGCCAGCAAACTACTGAACACAAATAAGGAGGAAAGGAGAGTCTGGAAAGAGTTTTGTGCTGGCAGCAAACAAGACTGTCCCAACAGTGATTTTTTTTTTTTTTAAATAAGGCATGCCTGTTTCAAAAAAGTTATTTCAGAAGCTCACGGCCCCAGAGAAGCTGTGCCAGTCCGACACCTCCACAAAACAACTGATGATTCTGGAGTGCCTCTAATTTGGGCAAGTTTCAGCATCTCTCGTTAGCTGCCTAGTGTTGACTCAGACCATGGATCCGCCAAGTTCGGCATTTAATTGGCTGCATGGACTGGAAGCAGCCCTCCCAGGGTTGCAGCCAGGGGTTTTCCCCAGCCCCAGATCTGGCCAAAGTGGTTCCCAAATACTGCCCCCTTTTCTTTTTTTTTGATATGTGCACCATCACCTCCACCTCCTCCATGTCTTTGAGGTTTGGATGTGAAGGAAGAGGCGGCAGCAGGACTGAAGAGGCGGGGAGCGACTGAAAAGGGGGTTGTAGAGGCCACCTCAACCTCTGCCATCTTTGGCAGCTGCACAGGAGCAGGAGGCAAGCCCTCCCCTTCTCACACGACCAGGAGAGCAAGTCAGAAAAGGATGGGGCAGCAGACAGTGGGCTAAGGGAGGCATGCCCTATTTGCTCACTGCCTCCAGGGCAGGCTGGTGCCAATCAATCCTGTGGATGCTGGGCACTGAATCTGGGACCTTCTACATGCAACCACTGAGCTACGGTCTAATGACCCCTAAGGTCCCACTGAGATAGGAGAACGGGCCATCCAGCTAGGCTGTCTGGCACATACAAGGGATGAAGTGAGGCATGGCTCCAACAGATCAGGAAGAGTTAGCCTGAATTGCTCCTATCATAACAGCTTGATTTGTAGAAATTGGCAGGTGACACCATTCAGGACATGGAGATAAGCATCATCTGTCCATGTCTGCAAATCAAGTTCCTGTTAAAGATGCAAGAGCAGGTTACAGGTTGAGTATCCCTTATCTGGACTGCTTGGGATGGGAAGATGCCTGGATTTCAGATTTGACTGGGTGGAATAATTCAGACTTGTCTGTTGGAATAATGGCATAAATATAATGAGAAAAGCTTCCTCTTGCTCTTTCCACTGTTACCCATTTGGGTGGGTAACTGGCCTCGCTGACATTTTTCAATACTGTACACACCACAGAGCAGAGAACTTACAGCCTGTACATGGCAATGAGCACCAAACATTCGAGTGTTCACACTACAGAAAGTTTTTTTTTTTAAAGTCTTGCACAAAAATGTCTGGATTTTGGATGCCTACATAAGGGATCGTCTACCTGTAATAACATTGGCTTTGGTGGCAGGGGGAGGACCTCCCTTTTCCTGGAGGAAAAACACAGCGAGCATCTCAAGGGGGAGGGGACACCGTGCCCAGTCTAAGAGGCACAAGCGGCAGCTTCTCCGGGCCCTTCTGGGTCGCCTCGCCTGGCCACCGACACAGTGTAGGGCAGGGGCTTGAGCGCCAGCCCGTGCTCGCAGTCCATGGTGAGCTCTTCGGCCGGGTTGGCCTCCAGCTCGCACTGATGCAAGAGGATGGCGGTGAAGAGGAAGAGCTGCAGCCGGGCCAGCTGGTCCCCGATGCAGCGCCGCTTGCCCATCGAGAAGATCATCACCTTGCACGCGAGGTCCCGGTCCAGGTTCTGCTGGGCGTCGAGGAAGCGCGCCGGGTCGAAGACGTGCGGGTCCTTCCAGCGGAGCGCGTCGTGGTTGACCGACCACTGGTTGACGAAGACCACGGTGCCCTCGGGGATGCCGAAGCCGTCGAGGAGCACGTCGGCCGTGGTGGCGTGCGGGATGGTGAAGGGCACGAAGCTGCTGTAGCGGAGCGTCTCGTACAGGAAGGCCTCCAGGCGCGGCAGCGAGGCGCGGTCGTCGGCCGTGGGCAGCCGGCCGCGCCCGACCACGCGGTCCAGGTCGTCGTGCAGCTGCCGGCGGAGCGGCGGGTGCTTGAGGAGCAGCAGCAGCACCCAGGCCAGCGCGGTGGAGGTGGTGTCCTGGCCGGCACCGAAGAGGTCGGTGAGCGTGCCCGCGGCGCAGTCGCCCAGCAGGGCCTGCTGCGCGCCGGCGCCCAGCTCCATGCGCTCCAGGATGGCGTCGCTGATGTGGCGCGGCGGCGCGCCGGCCCGGAAGCTGCTGCGGTGCAGCGCCACCTTGGCGCGCACGAAGTCGTGCAGCTCGCGGTTGAGCTGGCGGAAGTCGCGGAAGCTGCGGCGCACCGGGTTGGGGAAGGCCTGCAGCCAGGGCAGCACGTCGACCAGGCTGCCCGCCGCCACCGTCTGCCCGAAGCGGTCGTTCCTGCCCAGCAGCGCGCGGAACTCGCCGTCGCCGTGGCCGTAGCGCTGCCCGAAGCAGAGCGCGCACATCACGTTGGCGTTGGCCACCACCAGCAGCGGCGCCGGGTCGGCGAAAGCGCCGCCCGCGCTCCGCTGCACCAGCTCGTCGATCAGCTCCAGCGCCTCGGCCGCCACGTGCTGCTCGAAGAGCTGCTTGCTGGGCGTGTTGGCCGTGGAGAAGGCGCGCAGCGTGGCGTGCGCCACCCGCCGCTGCGCCCGCCAGCGCTCCGTGTAGCGCCCGAAGGCCATGCTCTTGCCGCCGGACACCAGCTGGAAGGAGGGGAAGTCGGGCCTGCCCGCGAAGAGCGCCCCCTGCTGCACCAGCGCCTGCCGGATGGCCGCCTCGCCGTTCAGCACCACCACGGTGCGCCGGCCCAGGCGCAGCTGGAAGACGTCGCCGTAGCGCCGCGCCAGCTCGCAGAAGGTGAGGTGCGGCAGGCGGCCCAGCTGCAGCACGTTGCCCAGCAGGGGCCAGCCGGCGGGGCCCGGCAGCCGCTTGCCCGGCGCCGGCTTCGGCCGCCTTCGCCGCCACAGGTACAGCAGGAGCGCGCAGGACACCAGCAGCGCCGGCTGGACGGCGCCCTTCAGGAGCGCGGCGGCCTCCCCGGCCCGGCTCCCGGCTTCCCCCATGGGTGGCGCTCGCTCGCCGGGGGCCTCCTTCGAGCGGATCGGCGTCTCTGGGAGGAGGCGAGGGGAGGGTTCGCCCCGTCGGGGCTGGCGCTCGCTCCGAAGGACCCCTCGGCTGGAGGGCAGAAATGGGCCCCGGACAGCCTCTCGAGAGCCTGCTGTGGCCCCGGGTCGCTCAGTCCCCTCCAGCGTGCCTCCCGGCTCCGCTCTGAGGAGCTTGCGGAGTGCCCGTCCCGGCTTTATAGCCGTCGGAGAAGGGGGCTGAGCCTCCCTCCTCCGCGCGTGGGGGTCCCAGAGTCCCCCCGTGCGCAGCCCTGCCGGGCTCGCCTCCCCCAGAGAAGCGAAGCCGCTGATTGATCCCTCGCTCGCCCCAGGAATGTGTGCAACTTTCCAGCGTCTCCCTCCTGCCAGAGACAGCCTGGTCCTCGCGGCAGGAGCCCAAGTGGGGTGGGGGTGATTGGTGGGAGGAGGAGGAGTGCGAGAGCTCCTGGACTCTGCCAGGCACCTTCGGCTGCCTGAACCGCTGCTGCCTTCGTGACTGGCGAGCAACAGCTTCGAAACTGGCCCGCCACTGGGGGAGACTGAGCGCGAAGGTGCTGCGAGGCTCCTCGGAGCGCTAGTGCTGAACATTTCCCAGCCAAGGCGCTCTGAGGCTGCTCTGTCACTGCGCTCCGTCGGTCTGAGACGCCCGTTGAGAGGCAGGCACTTCATACCTGCAGCCGTCCCAACCTGGGCGTGCAGTGGGGGAGACTGTCGCGGTGGGGGGTTACAGTCTTTTGCAGGGGACAGAGTGCAGGTGGCAGGGCTTGGGCAAGCATCATGGCAAGGAAGGGGCTCCGGGAAAGGCAGGCGTCTCGGAGAGGGGCTCGGCTTGATGGAGGAGATGCGCGAGGCTGTGCATAACTAGGCAGCCTCAATGGACCGCTCATGCCGTGAAAAGATTCCCGGGCAGTGTAGTGATGAAGATGCTGTATGATAACGTAACCGTTCTCTACCCTTGCAAAAATGGAAACTGTTGCTTTGTGTTCTCTGGAAGGTATCGTACAGCACGACAATTTAGAGGGAGACCTCCTCATTTATAGAGATTGCAATGCTGCCTGATTTCTGCAGATAGTTAGCCCCACCAAATAAAAAGGAAGCTGAGGATCTCCTCCTGCTACGGAAGTTCAGCTTTGCGATATATTTGTCAGCAAATTTGTCAGCTGAGTTGACTGGGCTGCCTTGCAGTTCTCTCCGTGGTTCAGTTCAGTTGGCTGCCTTTTTAAAACATTTGTTTTTTAAAGTAGTGCTTGCAAGTTGATCTGACTTAAAGTGTATCTGATTTCAACCCCATAATAGTTGAAAAGCTGCTCCTGGAAAGGAGGTTTAGGAGCTTGCAAGTCAGAGCAGTGCACAGGGACACCCCCCCCCCAAAAAAAATACCTGGATATTGATGTGGTAGTTCGATGGATGTGCAGAGACTTTAGCAATTGGCACATGCGCCCAGCCCATCTTGTTCTGAAACTGGAACTACAATCAGTGACGTTCCTATGGAGGGAAGAAAGAGTTAAGTTTTGCAGGCGCCTGAGCTTCCATGTAAAGCAGCCCCTCATCTTCAGAGCCATTTGTGCCTCCAAAAGCAAAGCCTCCAAGCTAGCTCTCCGAGCTGCAAATGGCTCTGAAGATGAGGGGCAAGAGCCACTTCACACAGGAGCTCAGGCGCCTGCAAAACTTAAGCCTTTTGCCCTGCCCTGTAGGAATGCCATTGACTACAGTCGCCCTTGCTGCCACTGCCCAAGACCAGGGAAACCTGAAGGAGGCACACTTGTGCGGTATAATTGCAGGTGGATGTGTTATAATGATGTCCGTACATGTTATTTGAGTTGCAAGATGAACCCAAGTGCACAGCAACCCCTGCCTATGTAGCCCCGAGGCTACATAGTTGTTGAAAGTCTATAGTTGTTGAAAGTTTATAGGCAAGTACTGAGGTTTTAGATCATTGAGCTGGTAGCTGAGCTGATGTTTGTCCACAAGTTTCTTGGGGGCAGTAGCATCTGGGGGGGCAGGGCGGACAGTTTTCAAGGCACCTTACCTTGCCGTGTAAACTGCTCCTCTCCCTCGCAACGCTTTCGCTGCGAGGATTGGCTACAACGGCAAGGGAGAGGAGCGGTTTACACGGCAAGGTAAGGCGCCTTGCAAAAATTAGTGCCCTACTCCCTCTCTAGGGACACTACTGCTTGGGTGCAAGTCCATCATGCTCACCACTGGCCCTCACTGATGCTTGCCAGATCTGTTTGTCGAACACCTTGACTTCTGATACAAAGATGTTCAGTTCATTCCTGTGGACTTGCATGTGCACCTGTGCCCAAACAATACCTAGAAACAGAAAGACACAAGGAAGTACATAAAAGGGAAAGAGGATAATATGCTAGGTCATATGCTGGGCCCCCATTTAAGCAATAAGCAGTGAGTTGAGCTACTAGGAACTGGCCAAGCTGCTCAAAGTTCACCTTGGTACTGTTGTGGTCTCAGAGAGTCAGAGAAAGCGCTTAATGGGGTGGCTGTGAGTAATTGTAGCTGTTGGCACAGTGCGTTGGAAGAGGGAGCATCCGCAGGTCATGTTTCAGCGGAGGGGAAGAGCTGCCACGTTTGGACAGCCTGATCGGAGCCAAAATTTTCTGCAAAACCTCTTGCTCGAAAAGGAGATTAAGCTTCATCGCTGCTGTCTGAGACAACACAATGTCGTTTAGTACTTGACAACTTCAAACATTATCCGGTGTATCCCCTGAACATTCCTGGGATGGAAGGAAATGCTGTCACTTAAGAAACCGACAGCCTGTGCTATCAACATGTCACTCTCAACTGTTTGTCGCCAAATGGAGCTTGCCTCTTGCTCGGAGTTGTCTGCTAGGGGGCTTTCCAGTACAGAATAGTCACAGCCAAGTGGAGTGTGTGTGCTGATTTCTGAGAATTCCTTCTGTCTGTGGTTTTGTTTTTGCGTTTTTAGATTGGTGTATGCAGCCAAAAAGGAAAATTGAAGATAACAAAATACTCTATGCTTTCTCATTTCACTGGAATTCCTTGTAGTCATGTAAGCTCTTTATTTTTCATGATTAAAAATACTGTTTGATAATTAAAATATTGCACTTTTTTCCCTCCAGATGTGATTTCTTAAAAGAACATAGCATTCCACTTGACAGATTCCAGAGGGGAAACCTTGTTAGTCTATTCCAGCAAAAACAAGAGTCAAATGGCACCTTAACAACTAACAGATAGTTGTGGCAGCATAAGCTTTTCTGGAGGTAAGGGCTCTTGGTCCCCGCAAAAGCTCAATAAGCTTATTGGATTGCAGTGCATGTTTCCCTGGGAGTAAGCTCCATTGAACACAATAGGACTTATTGAGTAAGTAGACATACCCCTTACCTGTGGCACTGCTTAGACCTTTGCCTGCTAAACAGTAGGCACAAGTCTGCGTGGCCCGAGACGGGTTAGGATCTGGCCAAATGGCCAGATCCAGACTCTATTACCCTCCTTGGGCCAACCTGCCGCCCTCCCCCTGCCCTATTTCACCTGCTCCCACCCTCCAAAGCCTCCTACGCTGTCCAGACTCAGCCAGCACAGACACAACTTAGAGCATGCAACTTAGAGTCAGCACAGAGCATGGCTGGGTGGTGCTGCCCAGCACTGACTGAGGGTATCCTCAGCCCGGCACTGACTGAGGGTATCCTCCGCTGGTGGCACATGTACAACGGTCCTTGTTCAGTCGCTAAGTCGTGTCCGGCTCTTCGCGACCCCATGGACCACAGCACGCCAGGCCTCCCTGTCCTCCACTAGCTTAAGAACATAAGAACATAAGAAGAACCCTGCTGAATCAGGCCAAAGGCCCATCTAGTCCAGCTTCCTGTATCTCACAGCGGCCCACCAGGTGCCCCAGGAAGGCATGAGACTACAAGATGCTTGCATCCTGTTGCCACTCCCTTGCACCCGGTACCAGTAGCCCATCACCTTTGTAAGGAGGTTGCACAATCCATCATTGCCTATAGCCCACGATGGACCTTTCCTCCAGATATCTGTCCAATCCCCTCTTGAAGGCATCAAGACCAGATGCCATCACCACCTCCTGTGGCAAGGAGTTCCACAGATTAACTACCCGCTGGGTAAAAAAGTACTTCCTTTTATCTGTTTTAACTCTCCCAACCCTCAGTTTTAGCGGATGCCCCCTGGTTCTGGTGTTTTGAGAGGGAAAAGAACATCCTTCTATCAACTCTATCCCTTCCATGCATAATTTTGTATGTCTCAATCATGTCCCCCCTCAGGCGCCTTTTTTCTAGACTGAAGAGCCCCAAACGCTGCAGTCTTTCTTCATAAGGGAGGTGCCCTAGCCCCGTAATCATTTTTGTCGCTCTCTTCTGCACCTTTTCCAACTCCACTATGTCCTTTTTAAGATGCAGCGACCAGAACTGGACACAATATTCCAGGTGTGGCCTTACCATCGATTTGTACAATGGCATGATAATATTGGCTGTTTTATTCTCAACCCCTTTTTTAATGACCCCAAGCATGGAATTGGCCTTCTTAATTGCTGACGCACACTGGGTCGATACCTTCATTGAATTGTCCACCAGCACCCCAAGATCTCTCTCCTGAGCTGTCACAGACAGCTCAGAACCCATTAGCCTATAGGTAAAGTTTTGGTTTTTGGCCCCAACGTGCATCACTTTACATTTGTCTACGTTAAAACGCATCTGCCATTTGGCTGCCCATTCCTCCAACTTGGAGAGATCATTCTGGAGCTCTTCACAATCCTTTCTGGTTTTTACCCAACTCAGCTTCCTGAGTTCACCCAATTTCATGTTCATTGCCTCGGTGACACTATCTAACCATCTCATCCTCTGCCACCCCCTTCTCCTTTTGCCTTCCATCTTTCCCAGCATGAGGGTCTTTTCTAAAGAGTCCTCTCTTCTCATGAGGTGGCCAAAGTGTTTGAGCTTCAGCTTCAGGATTTGTCCTTCCAGGGAGCAATCAGGCTGAACTTCCTGGAGGATTGAGCGATTGGATCTCCTTGCAGTCCAGGGGACTCTCAAGAGTCTTCTCCAACACCATAATTCGAAAGCATCTATTCTTTGGCGCTCTGCCTTTCTTATGGTCCAGCTCTCACAGCCATACATTGCTACTGGGAAAACCATCGCTTTGACTATGTGAACCTTTGTTGGCAGGGTGATGTTTCGGCTTTTTATTAAGTTGTCTAGGTTCGCCATAGCTTTCCTCCCAAGAAGTAAACGTCTTTTAGTTTCATGGCTGCAGTCACCATCTTGGAGCCCAGGAAAATAAAGTCTGTCACTGCTTCCATTTCTTCCCCTTCTATTTGCTAGGAAGTGATGGGAGTGGTTGCCATGATCTTAGTTTTTTTAATGTTGAGCTTCAAGCCATTTTTTGCACTTTCCTCTTTCACCCTCATCAGAAGGTTCTTTAGGTCTTCCTCACTTTCTGCCATTAGAGTGGTATCGTCTGCATATCTGAGGTTGTTGATATTTCTCCCAGCAATCTTGATTCCAGCCTGTGAATCCTCCAGCCCAGCCTTCCTCATGATGTGCTCTGCATATAAGTTAAATAAGCAGGGTGACAGTATACAGCCTTGTCATACTCCTTTCCCAATCTGAAACCAGTCGGTTGCTCCATGTCCAGTTCTAACTGTTGCTTCCTGACCCGCATACAGGTTACAACGGTCCTAGATGGATGCAAACCACACATGTCAGCCCAGCGCAATCTCTGAATCACACCTTTTGTTAGTACCAACTCCAGAGAAACGAAAACAATTTAGTAGCAAAAAACAAAGAGTGTTCAAGTGTACGGTTGAGGCTACTTAAATACACACGCGCGCACACAACACACACATGAAATAAAATAAGGATGTTCTGAGGTTCTAATGATATCCTCCCATTGACAAGGAGTTTAGCCAGAGAGATCGTACCAGGGATCTGGAGTTCAGTACAGTTAAGAGAACACTCATCTGTTAAGCTGATAATTGAAAATAGAGCTTTTGCTTTTGCTCAGGAATTGACACTTTGGAACTGACAGTGACTTCCTGTGTTCTTCAGCAAGCCTGAAATGCCGTATCCTTTTACTTAAAAATTAACAGGTAGGTCTGCAGACTTATCTTTGTTCTCAGAGAAGTCTTAAAGCTTGCCACATCATGCCGTTAGAGAGGAGAAATAATTTTATTTCAGTTGTCATTGTATATTGACACTCAGATTGTCCTAACCTAATATCTTACGCCCAATATATACTTGCTGTTCGGATGTACATCTAATGGGAAACTGAGGACGCAATTCAGATGCACTGTTGAGCCGATGCATGTGCCCTGCGTTGGCCCAACACTGTTGTGAGAGTGCCGTAAGGCACTTTTGCGCCCGCATGAGTGGTGCTGGGCTGGTGCTGGCAGCAGTGTCGGCCCTGCAGTGGTGTCTCTACAGGGAGGGCAAAGCTCTAAGTCTTGCAAGAAGCCTTACCTTGCAGTGGAAATCACTCCTCCCCTGCACCGTTTTAGCCAATCCTCACAGGGAACAGCAACATCTTGGCGTTGCTTACTGACTACAGCAGCAAGGGAGAGGAGGGAGTTACATGACAGGGTAAGGCTTCTTGCAACACTTAGAGCTTTGCCCTCCCTGTAGAAACGCCTCTGCGGCCCGGCTGCACCAAAGAAGGGCACAGATAAGCTGCCCCCTGTGCTGGCTGGGTTTGGCTAGTATGGGGGCTTTTCTGGGCGGGGAGGAGGTAGAACCGGGTGGTGGAAGGGTGGAGGGAGGGTGGTTCTGTGGGTGGGGTGGCCGAGGGAGGGGGGGTAGCCTGATTCTGATTTCTCTTGGCCAGATTCTAACCTCCTACCCAAGCCACGTGGACATGCGCCTGCTACTTAGCAGGTGAAGGTCCAAGCAGTGCTGCAGGTAAGGGGTATGTCTGTTCAGGTAGTTATGCTGGATTCAAATCCCTGTCCTTAGCATGTGGCCCCAGTTTGGACACCTGCAGCCCACTTGGACTTGCATGTACTATTTAGCAGGTGCAGGTCCGAGCAGCTCTATTGGGCTGCCTGCTGCTTACCGCGGGGCAAGGAAACATTTGTCCCCTTGCCCCAACTACGTTGCTGCTGCCTCCCACTTGGGTTAGATGCAGTGCAGGCCGGTGGTCTGCCTGCTGCAGCCCAAGTTAGGCTTGGGCTGCCCATCACAAAGAGATGGGCCAACAGTGCATTCTTCAAGTTGCCTCTCTGATGCTTGTGTGGCTGGAGTGAACAGATAAGAGGGTACCTTTGGGGGAAGGTGAGCACAAACTGGGAATGAGGGTTGCTTCTTTTTCCCCGTAGGGTTTAGTTTTAGCGGCTCTTTGTCTGGAAGGGGGAAATGGGCTGGGGAAGTTTGCAGAAGGCACCAGCTTAGGAGATCTGAATTCCTCACTAGTAGCATAGCCAGAGAGGGGTGTGTGGTAAGTACTGCAGGTGCTGCAATGCGCTGTGTTAACAGCCCCTCTTAGTCACCATCAGAGCCATTTAGGGCAGCTATGGCAATGCGCACTAACGCATTAGGAGGGGCTGCTAACACAGTGCATTGCGGCACCTGCAGTACTTATCACATCCCCCGGCTATGCTACAGTCCTTCACTTCTAATTCAACTATATGAGTAACTCGCACATACACACCCCGCAGTATCCTTTGCCGGTCCTCTCCCCTTTTCCCTTCTCCATATCAACTTTTTAGATTATAACATACTTCAAACAGGGACCTGTCTTTTGGTTTAAGTAACTCTGGAAAGCATTACACATTGATGTAATACGATAGTATTAATTAACAGTAGACAATACAGGGTGAGATTGGAAACTTAGACTTAGCGAGAAAGATGTTCTCATGACCTGGAGTGCTTAGTATTGCATGTAAGATTAGGCGGTTGAGTCGAACAGTAAGCATTTCGGTAATTGGCTTGGTGCAGATCATCTGGCAGTGGAAGAGGCTGTGGGATGCTGGCCAGGGATTGGATCGGATGATGATTTCCTGTAATAACTGATTTCATGATCCGAGTATAAATTATTTTTATTGGGGAGCCTTTTTATAGTTCTGCTGATTTCATAGACGAAGATTCAGAGCACAATCCTCACCTGGAGTTAGGCTGGTACAAATTAAGCCAGCAAAGTTTGGCCAGCACAAGGGCCACCGTAAAGTATGTTTGGACCCCTCTCGGAGTCAGAGAGGGCAGCACACAGACATGAGCCATCCTCCCTGACTCCCAAGAGTGGTCCAAACGTGCTGCACCGTGTCCCTTGTGCCGGCCAAACTTTGCTGGCTTAACTTGTGCCGGCCTAACTCCAGGTGAGGATTGCGTCCTCAGATTAGGAGGCATCTGAATGTATTATTTGGGACAAAAGGGAAAATTTGATTATGGGAGAATATTTGTGGAATGTCCGTCTTGCTTTGTTACATTGTTAGTTGTCTGGCCCCATTTGGGAAGGTGGTTGTTCAATTGGCTGCATCAGGCACCCCTCCCTCCAAGTGAGAAACAGCAGACATGAAAGAGGAGGCTATGGCTGTTTTAGCCGGGCTCACTACCTGTGTGCCAGAATGAAACACCTTCCTTGAGCAGTGTCCTGGGGAGTGGGTAGGCTGGCAGAAGTTCCCTGTGCCTGACATTGTCTGCCTCCGCTTGCCTTCCATCCATTGTCTCTTCTCCTTCACCCTACTTGTCCAGAAGGATGGGGTGGGGCTGTAGCCAGCGTTGTCATTCAGCCGGAACGCTGGGCGGGAGGAACGGGTGAGCGGCTCCCGCCCGTTGTGTTCCGGTCCGTTTCGCCGTCTTCCCCGCCCCCGGGGGTGGGGAAGACGGTGAAACGGCCCGAACCCCAACGGCAGGCAGCCGCTCACCCGTTCCTCCCGCCCAGCGTTCCGGCTGAATGACAACGCTGGCTGTAGCCCTCCTGCCGCACTGCTACAGTGGCAGAGCTAAAGGGGTAGTAGGGGCCACCACTGCAGTCTCGTTTCCAGTCACTCTCCAGTGATTGGAACTATGATTGGTGCCTCCTGCTACCTCCCCCCACTTTCTTCCGTGTTCTCCCTGGCGAAGTGGAGAGGATCTTTGCGGTGGCCAGCTTTGACGATGTGGTGGGTGGAGGAAGAGGCTGTGGCAGTGTGTGAGTGTGCACACCAAAAAACAAATGGGGGGGGGGAGAATTTGGATGTCACTTTGGGCACCATTTTGGCTCATTTTGGCATCACCATTTGATGGATGTATTAGGACCAAACTGTATGCTAGATTAAATAATGACAAGAATTATTAAAAGACAATTGTTTATGTAAACTTTTCAACAAAAGTGTTGACATAGCTAAGTAATTAAATTAATGGCTCCTTTCTCCCCAAAGGACTCACAATCTAGAAAAATGCAGAAGAGACGCCAGCAAACAGCCCCTGGGAAATTCATTGTGCTGAGCTGAACGATTCATGGCTTGGCTCTTGTGTGTCTGGGTTTGGTTTGGTTTGTCAAAAGTCAGCTGCTGAAGGACCCAATCCAGATTGAGGGCTTGGTGTGGGTAGTGATGGAGGGAGGCTTTAACCCTTTCTTTTCACTGTGATTCTGATCTGTTTTGGGGGCCCCCGCAGCTGATAATTTCTGGGTTCACAAATAGAGAAATGAGGATTTGAGCCCAAAACTTGTCTGCTCATTCTTATAGTTCTAAACCATAGTATGGAGTAAGTGAATGGCACTAGTGTGTTCAAACTGTGTACAGGTCAGGCCTTAGTATTGGGGGATCCACCGGGGTCACTACCATGGGGAATCCAGGCACCAAAAACTGTGGAAAAGCAAATTGGCTGTTTTGAGCTCCTTAAACCCTCCAAAGGGAACCGTAGCTGTGCTCCAATCACCTGTGGAGGGCTTTCTGAAGCCCACAGAGGCCGTGAGTGTCCATCCACAGCCTCTGCAGGCTTCAGAATGCCTCATAGAGGCAAAGAAATGCTACTTCCGGTTTTCAGAGGAATTTTTTATGCCTTTAAAGGGCATTCTGAGGGCCAGGGAGGTAAGTGCGGGGCTTCCCCAGCCTTCAGAATACCTTTTCAAAGGCATAAAAATATCACTTACGGTTGTCCTCTGAAAACGTGAAACAGTGTTTTTTGCGTCCATGAGAGCGCAATCCTAAACTGGAGTTAGGCCGGTATAAGCTAAGTCAGCAAAGTTTGGCCACACAAGGGCCACCATAAAATGTTTTGGACTACTCTCGGAGTCAGGAAGGATGGTTCTGTGTGCCGGCCTCTGACTCCAGGCCTGGTCCAAACATACTTTATGGTGTCCCTTGTGCTGGCCAAACTTTGCTGGTTTGATTTATGCCGGCCTAACTCAGTTTAGGATTGAGCCCTGAGGCATTCTGAAGCCTTCAGAGCCTGTGGGCAGAATGCTTCAGAAAGCCTTCCAGAGGTGACTGGAGCACAGTTCTGGTCGACTTAGAAGGGTTCAAGTTGGGCCAAGCCTGGCTCAGCTCAGGTTTATGGGACCCACATTGAGAGCGCAATCCTAACCTGGAGTTAGCCTGACACAGTTAGACCAGCAAAGTTTGGCTGGCACAAGGACCACCATAAAGCACGTTTGGACCACTCTCCAAGTCAGGGAGGATGGCGCATGTCTGTGTGCTGGCCTCTCTGACTCCAAGAGTGGTCCAAACACACTTTACAATGTCCCTTGTGCCAGCCAAACTTTGCTGGCCTAACTGTGCCGGCCTAACTCCAGGTTTGAATTGGACTCTGAGCCAAATCCACAGATAGAAAATCTGCAGATAAGTAGGCAATCTAGTACTATTTTATTGCATGTGTTTGGAAGCTGCTGTGTGGCTTGTTTTAAGAGACTGTTTAGGACAAACAGTTGTCTGAGATTACCACGGAGCATCTTTGCACAGTAGCACAAAATTATTATCATTTTAAAGAAAACTCCAGCTTTAAACTGAAAATGGTACTATCATTTGTGCAGACAACTGTTGAAGGTGCTGATTCTTGGCGGGTTCCCTTTAGCGGTGTGGATTGCTCAGAACATTCAGTACCAGTGGCCTCTGTGTGCATGGATGACAAGACTTGAAAATGTGAATCCTTTCAAAACCTCTTTGCAGGTTTGTGTCTGGAAATGATGCATGCAGGCCACTAGGGGGAGGTTTTCCTGCGCAAGTCCCATTTCAATGATTGGACACCATGCTGCGCTCTCTCTCTCTCTCTCTCTCTCTCTCTCTCTCTCTCTCTCTCTCTC